>CM052809.1:128727265-128789917 GCA_028533885.1 Nasua narica
ACCCTCAGTTTGTTGCTCAGAGTCCACAGTCTCTCCTGGTTCATCACCCCCTCTGATTTCCCCCCATTCGCCCTTCCCTTCCTTCTCACGATGCCCTCCATGATTTTCTTTATACTCCACACGTAAGTGAGACCATAAGATAATTGACTCTCTCCGCTTGACTTATTTCACTCCACATAATCTCTTCTAGTCCTGTCCATGTTGATACAAAAGTTGGGTATTTATCCTTTCTGATGGAGGCATAATATTCCATTGTATAGATGTACCACGTCTTCCTTAGCCACAGCAACTTCTTTCAGGACATATCTCCAAAGGCAAAGGAAACAAAAGCAAAAATGAACTTTTGGGACTTCATCAAGATAAAAAGCTTCTGCACAGCAAAGGAAACAGTCAACAAAGCATACAGGCAACCCACAGAATGGGAGAAGATATTCGCAAATGACACTACAGACAAAGGGCTGATATCTAAGATCTATAAAGAACTCCTCAAACTCAACACTCACAAAACAGATAATCACATCAAAAAAAAGAATGTGGCTTCATTTAATAGCTCTTAATATTTGTAGCCAAATTGCTTTTCAAAACGATGGCATCAACTTACAATGCCATCAGCAATATGATAGTACTGATTTCACTGTCTTCCAACAGATACTGTTTTATTGTAATTGTAATAAATTATAATAAAGATTTTATAATGAGGTATATAATAAAACAAATTATAAATAAACTCTAATAAATTTATTATAATAAATAATCAGAAATTCAAATTTATTAATTTTAGTTTAAGTAGCGAAATCATAGAACCTAATTTTAATTTGCATTTTGATTACCAAAATCAGTGATTACCAATTAAGTGACTGCTTTCTCTTGAATTTGTTTACTTTTTGTAATTCATTTATTCTTCAACAATTTTTATGGTGCTTCTATGCAAACCACTGCTTGGGGATAGAGTTGTGAACAAAACAGATGAAATCCCTGCCTTCTTGGAGCACTTTTCAAGTGCAGGATACAGAAGAGCAAATAAACAAAAAAGGCAAAAAACCAGGTCAGGTGGTAATAAGCTCAGTGGAGAAAAATTAAGAGGGTAATAAAGAAAAGGCATAACTGACAGGGAATTGTGATTTATGTTGATGGACAGGGATGACTTCTTTGATTACATTTGGGCAGAAGAAGTGAAGGAATAAGCCATGTGAATAACTTTGGGGAAGAGAATTCCAGGCAAAGGAAACAGTAAGTGCAAAGGCCCTGAGGCAGAAACTTGTTATGGTAATTGAAGGAAGAGGGAGATGTTGCATTGAAGTTCATCTAGTATGTTCTTATGCTCAGGGGGATGGAGAAAGGGCATGGTATCTGGGGAAGCAGCAGAGTCCATCATTTAGAACTCTGGTTGTGTGATAATTCTTAAAGAGAAGCGGAAAGGGGCACCTGGGTGGCTCAGTGGGTTAAAGCCTCTGCCTTAGGCTCAGGTCATGATCTCAGGGTCCTGGGATCGAGCCCCACATCGGGCTTTCTGCTCAGCGGGGAGCCCGCTTCCCCTCTGTCTCTCTGCCTGCCTCTCTGCCTACTCATGATCTCTCTCTCTCTGTCAAATAAAAAAAAAAAAAAAAAAAAGAGAAGCGGAAATACTGCATTCACTGAAAAAGGAGGAAAAGGGGTTAATGATGGAGGCCAGTTTGTCTTCTGGGTGACGGCATGGGGTCAGAGAGTTGAGTGAGTCCCTGTGTCATTTGCTTTGTGCTATAGAAATCAAGGTCATTAGCTGAGTATGTGGAAGAGAATGGTATAAAGATTTGAGGATACAAGGATTTGAGGACACAACTGATATGGGGCCTAGTAGAGGAAAGTGACTATAGTCATGTGGAATCATTCTGGGGTAGTGTTAGGGACCTGACTGAATTTGGGGACCATGAATTTCCAGTACAAGGCACCTGTATTGCTTTGACCTGTGTATGCAAGTGGAGAGGCTTGGTTACTTGGTTCATGTTGGTTGGGCTTCTCCTGAGTAGGGCAGCGGAAGGCCGAGGGAGTGATGGAGGTAAGGATATTGGCAAAAGAATGGTTGAAGTGAGAAACCAAATCATTAGGAAACAGTGTGTAGAGTGAGGGATTTAAGATACGGACTTTAAAAAACATAGAGCGATCTCTCAGAGAAAAAGGAACTGGTTTCTGTGGAATTAGATGAACAAGCCTGGGCAAATGTAGGTCTTGTGGTTGTGTGTGATTTGATGACCGATAATAAAAACAAATACTTTCTGAGTACTTACCAGTCACTATTCTAGTATTTTACATATGTTATCCTATGGAATATTCCCAACAACATAGGTAGGTTCTACCATACTCACCACTTTTGAGATTGAGAACCAAGGATTTCCCATCATCATGCAGAGCTAGGATTTAAACCCAGGAATTTTGGTGCCAGAGTCTTTACTTGTTACTGGATGGTGCTGTCTCTATCCCATCCCTTACCCAGTCTCCGACCTACCTTTTTTTGCTAATGGTCTCAAGGCTAGGGATGGAGATTGGTACTTGAGTGAAGTTCTGAGTTGGGAGTGATGTTCTTATTTTGTGTTTTATTTGATGATAAAGAACTTTAATAGTTTATTTTAGGATGTTTCAGAATGTTTGTTTCAGGATGTTGAACATCAGAATGTTCCTGTGTCAATGGTATCAAAACGCCATGTGCCCTGCAGCAGTAGAGTGGAGGTGAAAGTCATTGGTGATGAGGAGGTAAATGAGCCATGAAGCTGACGTTGGGAGTAGATGGTCCATGAGCACATTAGAAGAGTCTCAAGATGAGAGATGGTGGGGCTTGGAAAGGAACTAGAGGCTGTGACCAACTAACAGAATCTATTATTGCATGAGGTTATTGTCCAACCAGGTGGTAAATCACTGTCTATATTACCTCTCTCTATACCCATCCATCCATCCATCCATCCATCCATCCATCCATCCATTATTTATCTGTCTGTCTGTCTCTACAGAATCGATCCCAGTGCCCCAGTCATATTAGTTTATATTTGTTAAATATCGTTCTTGAGAAAAATGGACTCTCATGGGATGGAGAGAAATCTCTTAAATTAATTAGGGGCTGCCTGTGGCTTGTTGCCATAGGTGAGGAGAGAAGGAAGGCTGGCTAAAGTAGATTGATATGAAATAAAGGACACTTCATGGAAAGAGAGGCTGCAGATAAACTTTTGGAGGTATTTCCCCCACTGTTGGAGAAGTAAGTGTAATTTTGGTCTACCTGTGCTGTTCAGTTGATTCCCTATCTTTTATGCATTCTTTATGGGATACCTGGCCCGAGTTCATGTGAGGGGTGTGGCCAAGCATCGTTGGAGGCCAAAATCCCATCTAGAAGCTGAATCGATGGCATTACTACTGTTACTGATGTGGTCTCAAGAGCTAGACAAATATGACACCGTGCTAATTGTTTTTTTCTTTTTTCTTTTTTTGATAGGACCTTTGTGTAAAGGGTGCTCAGATACTAAATTTTAAAAGCTCATTAGTGGAGGAAGCAGTGAATGAGCTAATAAGTATGTTGTTGGATGTAGAAGTTCTATCCAAAGAAGAAAGTGACAAAGTGTCTAATATGAATAGTGCTTACTCAAAAACCGAAAGTTCAGGTAAGAGATGGGGTCTAGGACATTACTGAAAACTAAAATTTCATTTTCTATGTAGTGATTAATTTCGCACTTCTGTAAACGGTCTCCCAATTTTATTTTATTTATTTTTTATTTTTTTAATTTTTTTAAAGATTTTATTTATTTATTTATTAGGAAAGAGAGACAGTGAGAGAGAGAAGGTCAGAATGAGAAGCGGACTCCCCATGGAGCTGGGAGTCCGATGTGGGACTCGATCCCGGGACTCCGGGATCATGACCTGAGCCGAAGGCAGTCGCTCAACCAACTGCGCCACCCAGGGGCCTGCTCTCCCAATTTTATAAGGACATTTATAAATCTGAAATTATGATTCTGAGCATATTGTCATTCATCCCATTATTTTTTGTTAAACTATACACCCATGTACCTTATCAGTGGAGTAGGATGGATGATGGGTTGGAATTCCTACTGGAGTACATCTGCCTATACTAAAGCAAACCTTCTGTAGGACAGATGAGGACACTGAGAGACAGGGAAGGAAAGTGATTCTCCCAAGGCTTTATGGCTATGATGGGAGAGAGAGCATCAGAACTCAGGTCCCTGAGGTCTGGCCTTGCCTTAATAGCCACAGCTCCTGTCTCTCCTCCTGTTTCCTCACACTGAGTAGGAGAGGCCTTCCTCAGTCCATCTGGTGCCCCAATTTCTTCTTCCTATTCTTTGATGGACTTGCTTTCTAGGAAATCTGACATTTAAGTATTATTCAACTTGCATGTAATTATCCCAATTTTCTTGCCTTTAATTGCAGTAGATGGTTCTCTCTTCCTCCATTTCTCTCAATCTTCTTATCTCATAACAGCAAAGAGAGAAGAAGGAAAGTCTGACACCCTGACACCATCCCATAAGGCCCCGGCAGGGCTCCTGCCTTTGGCGACAATCCTGAGAAAGAAGAAGGAGAAGGAGGTGTTAGAGGAGGAAGCATGTGGGTTGCTTTCCCATTTCAACCACCAGAACATGGATGCACTTCTGAAAGTTACAAGGAACGCACTGGAGGCCATCCGTAGGCGTGTTCATTCCTCCAACACGACGAACTTCCTGGGTAATAATTCCGCACAGTTTGCTCCTGGCAGCCCAGGTTGCTGCTTTTATTTGTGTGTGTGTGTGTGTATTCCTGTTATTTTTAAATAATTTTAGAAATCCACCATTTATTGAGAGCCTCCTTGTAAGTTTATACTTTATGAACTTTGATTATCCCAATACTTCTATGAAGTAGATCTTATTAATCCATACTCTCCAAAGCAGAACATTTCATTACTACTTTTGTGTCAATTTAGTACTTTCCAGCTGGTTTGCTCATTCTTAATACAATCATCTTCTCTACAGCACAATTCAGAAATGGGTGTTGCATTTCCCAGATGAGCCACAAAAATCCATCAAATCTAGAGACATTCTGAAATTGAATTTTAAATTAAAAATGAAAATACATTAGTAATTAAAATTGCAAAATGATAGGGTAATAAACCCTATTTATTTTGAATATTGGCATTTAAGGGGAAGCGTCTCTAATATTTAATTAAAAGTAGATGAATAAAAGTGGATACACTGAAGAAATTTTTGATTGCTAGCATGGAACAGAGTATAGTGGTTTTATTTAATACAAGAATATTATTAGAACTTATCAAACATTGGTTGATATGTTGAATATTAAATCACATGTCTTTCCCACCTTTATATATTACAGATATTTTCAACTATATAGAGTTACACGTGCACACATGCAAGCATACACGCACACACACACACGTTATGTACTGTGCCTATACCGATTCCTATACCTACATGTAACTTGAAAAGCCCCTTGGATATAAATGGCGAGTTACACTTTATTTCATCTCCACTCTTTAACCACTCCCAGTTTGGGTTATACACACTGTGGTAGAAATTCCAAACTGGTTATTTATTCTGACGTTGGCTTATTCTGACAACTCTTCTTGTTCTTCATGCGTCGCTTCCTTATTCTACATGTAACTAATTTGTTGGGAGGCTGGCGGATGGACAGCATCATCTGCAGTGTGTTAGATCAGCAGAAACTCTGTCGAGTTCCACCGAACTGCTGTTACGTTGAGCAAAATGAGTTCCTCCGTAGTTTGCATTCCTCCCCCAAATATTTGTCTGATAATGTATGTCCTATGTGTTGTTCTAGGTGCTTTAATTTTCCTGGCTTAAAAGGATATAAACCCCATTTTAAATTAAAAAAAAATGTTAAGACTTCCTTCTTTTGTGTTAACTCAGATAGTAAGAGTGCATCCAGGCTGAAGCAGAATAGCCTGCCCATTTTCCGGGCAGGCATCACGCTGGCCATTCCCAACATCGCCATGGTCCCTGCCCTGGAGGACATACAGCAGACGCTGAACAAAGCCGTGGACTGCATCGTCAGTGTCACCAAGGGGGTTAGACAGTGGAGCAGTGAGCTGCTGTCCAAGGTGGGTGTGGGATGAAGGCATCATTGCATATGGAAGCTGCTGCTTTTATGGATGGGGCCGAGCTGAAAAATATCCTTTTACTTTGTAGAAAAAGATGCAGGAGAGAAAAATGGCTGCTTTGCAGAATAATGAAGACAGTGATTCTGATGTTGAAATGGGAGAAAACGAACCTCAAGGTGAATGTTCCTTTGGTTCTTTTGAACGATTCATTGAAAACCAACATTGAAGGAGCTCAAATGAATTTTTCCCTCCATGCAATTCTTAAATCAGTACTGATTGGAATATTAATCTACAAACCTATTTTAAGTTAATATAATATAAAAACTCATGTGTTTTAAGGACTCCATTATAAATTGTGTGTCTTTAATGTATATGTCCCAGATGTGGCTGCCTCACTGATTTCTGGTCCAGTATAATGCTAGGAATGGGGGGATAAGAAGGACTTTAGTGTCACAGTTTAAAGAGAAACTTGTCATCCTCACAATGAATGTTTTCTGACATTTAAGACATATTTTGTATCTTAACCCCTTATGTGTCCTGCTGTGCTGACATGTGATTTTGATGTATATCTCATGGTTTTCATTTATATTCTGTAAAATCAGAGAACGTATGCTATCCAATTTGCTAATGACATTACAGGTTTCCCTTAGTCCTGCAAACTATTTCTAAGGCAACCCCACAAAAGGCAGACCCCATGTAATTTTCAGTTTTTGTTCATCTCCCCTGCATGATAAATCAACGAACCATGAGAAGAAACTAAAGCAGGTTCCTCTTTAAAATTGTCTGTTACTGAGGAGGATAGAGATAGTTCAAAACAACTTTGCCCACAAATTAACAGTATTATTTATTTAAGCCAAAAAAGCATATGTTATTGTGTTCATTTCAATTTTTATATTATTTGGAAACATACTTTTACATCCTAGAATCGTTTAAAATTCAGAATTTTCTAAGCTCAAACTGTATGCTCAGTCATGAATTATATCTGAGATTGCGAAGAAAAAGTGTTTAATGAAAAGCTGTATATATGTTTTTGTCATGAGAAAAGAGAGTTAAAAAAAGAAATTGCCAAAATTTCTGAAATGCAGTTAAAGCAGCACTTAGAGGGAAATTTATAACCTTAAAACTTGGATATTACAAAAGAGGAAATACCTCAAATCAATAACTTCATCTTCTATCTTAAATTATCTTCAAGGTTACTAATTTTTTTTTCTAGAGACTGAAATCTGTTGCGCTCCTCTTGAGAGTTCCATTTATGTTCTCCACCTGAGAATTTGCAGTTGACTCTTTTGTTTTTCTGTTTCATTACCGGTATTCTCTATTTTGTGAGACACAATTCTCACACTCTCCTTTAATTCTTTAAAACGGGTTTTCATTCATTCTTTGAACATTTTATAACAGCTGATATAAATTTTGTCGTGTAATTCCAGTAGTTGGGTTTTCTCATGTATAGTTTCTATTGACTGCTGTTGTTATGTGTGGGCATTGCTTTTCTTTATCTGTGCATGGCGTAGTGGTTTTATTTTTGTTGAAAACTTGATACTGAATTATTTATAAAGATTTTATATATTTGTGTGTGTGTGAGAGAGAGAGAGAGAGAGAGCGAGCACAGGAGTAGAGGGAGTAGCAGAGGGAGAGGGAGAAGCAGGCTCCCTGCTGAGCAAGGAGCCCAATGTGGGCTCAATCCCAGGGCCCTGAGATCATGACCTGAGCCAAAGGTAGACGCTTAACCAATGGAACTACCTAGGTGCCCCCCAAATTTGATATTTTAAAGAATATAATGTGGCAGCTCGGAAAATCTGCTTGTTTTACCTGCCCCCTCCCCCAAGAGTCTGTTGTTACTGTTTCATTATTGATTGTATTGACATTCCTGGACGAATTCTGTAAGATTAGTCTTTCCTGTGGTGTGCACTGCTGTTGTCTCTGGCTGGTTAGTTTGAAGGTCAGCTAATGATTGCACAGAGAGTTCCTTAATCCTTTCAACTGTTAAGTCTTACACCCTTTGCCTGGGAATGGTGTTGGTGCTGGAGCATCCTGAAAACTCAGGAAGTCTTCAATATAGCTTTTATTTACTTGATTGTGAAAGGCCTAAGTAAAAGACTGGGGGCATTTTAGGTCTTTCCTGGGGATGTGGATAGCTCTGAACAAGATGCATGACTTTCTAGAGCCCCAGGGGATAAGTCAAGGCTTTACAGTGCCCTCTGTGGATCTCTCATTCCCCAGATCTTTAATTTTTTGGTCAACTTCTTGTGAAGTTAATTGTTGCTGATGTTTTTTAAACAAATGCCTTGGTGATAGGGATTTTTTCCCCCACCTTACTCAGTGAGTTCTGAGTCAGTTCAAGTAACAATAAACTCTGAATGGGGCTTTTCCAGAGAACCTCCTGATGGGTCAAAGAGTGGCAATTCTCCCAATGCAGTCTGGCCCCTCTGATGACTGCTAGGTTGTGGCTGTGTTTCTCAAGGCTACCACATTGCCAGTGAGGGGGCAGTGGTCCTAAGGAAGTTAGAACACCTCAAAACTCACTATTGTTACTGCGATTTTAGCATTTTTTTCTTGAATAAAGAAGCACCACTTGGCTTGTTGCCAGCTTTGGTTAATGTCTAGAGTTCTGAAAAAATGATATTGACAAATGTTCCCCATTTTCAATGGCTTTTGCAAAGAAGCAGACTGTCAGAGGCCTTGCCTTTCAGAAATCCCCTCACTGTTTAAAGCATATTCTCTATGCTGTTGAGATAAACTTCAATCTCTGTCTCTCTCGCTCTCTTTTTTTTTTTTTTGCTTTTAGATACCTTTGAGATCGCTTCTGTAAACTTACCCATTCCTGTACAAACCAGGAACTATTATAAGAATGTGTCCGACAACAAAGAGATTGTGAAATTAGTCTCTGTTCTTAGCACAATCATCAACTCCACCAAAAAGGTATGCGAAGAGGATTTGACATCAGAGCCCTGTGCTTTGCAATGTGTGCCTGTGCGAGGTAGAAGGTCACAAGCTTGTCCTACACATAGCCTGGGCATTAATGACTGTGCCCTTGGGGCAGAGGAGGGCAGGGGGAAGCTATGGAACCTGGGATATGGTCAGCAAATGTTCATTTAACTTAAGATTTTTCTTCCTAGATTGAAGGGTAAAAAAGAACGATTATTCCTATGCTTCATGTTGTGTTCTGTCTAACGCTGTTTACTGATTTGGTACACATAGACCTAATCGTTAAACAACTTGGTATGTTTCAAAGCAAACTCATGTTGCAATTCACTTTCAGAGAATCAGTGATACCAGTAATGACTAGTATCATTTGAAACCTAATAAGATTTATAGTCAGTTTTTCATATTTATATAGTCAGATAAATCTCATAAACCATCAGCTGAAAATTTATGTGTTGCTATGTGGAAATAAGATAATACAGAGAACAGAGCAAATAGTAGGGTTGTTGGTATAAACTTATACCCAACAGGAGTGTAAATTCAGGTTTTCTTCCAACCTGCTCTTCTCTCAGCTTCCCTTTTTTGTTCAGGCGACTCAGTTCTTGTCAGAAGGATTCAAAACCCTGAAGTCAATTTCTACTTAAAAACAGTCTTTATTCACGTTGTCTCCAAGACCTGTTGACTCTTTAAAAATGTCTCTCAGTATTGAGGGAATTGGTTGTCATTCAGCAAATACATCTTTTCTGTTAGTCAGTTCTGAGAGAATGGGCTTCATTTGTTTGGAAACATTTTGAAAAGCTGCCATTGCTGTACCCATATGAAGAAATATTATTAAGTTTAATTTTAATGTGTTCCTGAGGGAACTGGAAGCTTTTACATTTGTGCATTTTCAGTTTTCCCTTCTTAATATATTGAAGATCTTATATTTAATTTTGCCCTAGGGACAGTGTTCACATAATTCAATTTAACAAATATTTATTTAGTGCTTAGTTTATCAAGCTCCATAGAAATGATAAAGGTAAGTAGTCTATGATGATAATAAACATTCAGTTATATTTTCAAATGTTGCAGTAATCATGGAAAATACAATAAAATAAATCAATAATGAAGCTCATTATTTTCACTGAATATAAGCAGCCATGATTATGAAAACCGAAGGGTAAGTCATAGTAGTGAAATTAGCATACTGCTGGCAACAAAATGGTTATCTTTCTGTTATTTCATTGTGTTGGCTCTTATATTATATGAAGGAAGTGTGCAAATCTTAGGCACTTAGAATAACTTAAAGGACTTTTTCTGGATTGATGAGATGGACGAATCGCTTCTGGAGGAGTCATCGTACTAGACATGGCCATTCCCCCGCAGCCAAGGACCCTTCTGGGTGATTCTGCCTCAACCACAGAAAATCCAATGGTCCCAGCCCTTTGCTTCTTGCCACAGCTGATTAGATCAGAATGTAAATCTGACCTACATTCAACAGATCCCTAAGCTAGCCATCCACTTCCAACACTGCCTGCCTTGAAACGATGAGCTGGGCCGAACCATTGAAATAACCTTGGCAGGAAAAATAAGCAGAACAGCTGTACACATGTAGTTCAGGCAATTCTTCCTTAAAGTTCCAGGTTACCTCCACTTTATTTTATGTTTTATTTTTTTAGAACTTTTGAAATTAAGTGTTTATTATAATTCCAATATTGTTAACGTATAGTGGGTTACTGCCACTTTAAAAACTTCCAATTTAATAATGAGTGACACTGTGAGAAAAGATAAATGAGAGTCTAAAACTTATTTAGTTAAGGTATATTCTTAATATTATAAAGTCTGGGATGTTGAAAGAGCTCAGAATTCTGGAATTTCTACCCATATTCGGGCATCTTTGATAATCTGTAATTTATTGGCCATCAAGACATCATACGTAAGACATCAGACGCCTGTGAATGTCTTCATGCTGTTGCAATTCTTCCTGGGTACACATGTCAACATCTCGGCCCATGCCAGGGGACTGGTTTGGTGGGGACAAGTAGTGGCAGGCTTAGCTTGGTATATTTTCATGAGTGGGAAGTCTCAATAGCTAATAAATCTGAAGCTGTGAGGGACATTTTAGCTGCATGTGGGGAGTGGTGGGGTAAAGCTGCTTGGTTTTCATACATGTTGGTAGAATTTACTGAAATGATTGGGCCATTGAGAATGCTGTTGGTAATGTCATATTTTTTCCAAATAATGGCATTAAAAAAAAAAGGCTTTATTTATTTAACAGAGAGAGAGCACAAGCAGGGGGAGTGGGAGAGGGAGAAGGAGACTCCCATGCTGAGCAGGGTGCCCGACGTGGGGTTCAAACCCAGGACTTTGGGATCGTGACCTGAGCCGGAGGCAGACGCTTAACTGACTGAGCCACCCAGACATCCCAATAATGGCACTTTTAATTCCATCTCAGTTTAGAAAATTTTTTCTCATGCAGATTTAACTCAAATTATAAGCCAATAGGAAAAATTGATTCCCAGCAGGTATAAACATTAGCAATGAGGAGTCAAATCTTTAATTATTTGTAGATAATAATGATTATCTCTCATGTAAACCTGTGAGGCTAATCTGAAAAAAAATATGGCCCAGTGAGAGTTAAGTTAGTTGTTATTTGAAAGATAGTTATAGGGGTGCCTAGGTGGCTCAGTGGGTTTAAAGCCTCTGCCTTCAGCTCAGGTCATGGTCTCAGGGATAATTATAGGGGCGCCTGGGTGGCTCAGTGGGTTTAAAGCCTCTGCCTTCAGCTCAGGTCATGGTCTCAGGGTCCTGGGATGGAGCCCCGCATTGGCTCTCTGCTCAGCAGGGAGCCTGCTTCCCCCCCACTCTCTGCCTGCCTCTCTGCCTGCTTGTGATCTCTCTCTGTCAAATTAAATAAAATATTTTTAAAAAAAGAAAGGTAATTATAGACATTTCTGCTGCCATGCAATAAACATATTCCTGAAAATCCTCTTTTATAAGGTTGCATGTTTATTTTTTTAATTTTTTATTTTTTTAAAGATTTTATTTATTTGAGAGAGAGAGAGAGAGAGAGAGAGAGATCACAAGTAGGCAGAGAGGCAGGCAGAGAGAGAGAGGGAAGCAGGCTCCCTGCTGAGCAGAGAGTCTGATGTGGGGCTCGATCCCAGGACCCTGAGACCATGACCTGAGTTGAAGGCAGAGGCTTTAACCCACTGAGCCACCCAGGCGCCCCCAAGGTTGCACGTTTAATATAACATGGATTATGAGAAAAACAGGCTTGAGGCGGACAGTTGACACCTAGGAAATTTTGTTAACCACTGTGGTTACAAAAACTATGACAACCACAGTAAAATATCCACCCATTTAATAAGGATAGAGTAAGTAAAGAACTTTATTATCAAAAGGGGAAAGAAAGTTGGTGAACAGGTGGGTGTGAGAAAGAGTTGAAGCGGCCGAGTTATGGCAACAAGGATACAATATCGAAAGATCAGGTTGGACTGTGCAAGGAACATTCTCCAAATGAAGTGGTGACCAAATTGGCCCCGAAGGAAAAAGTGGTGGAAGGGTTGTGGCACACAAAATTGTGCCCTTCCTTAGCTGGCTGCTTTAACTGGTACAGAACAAAGTGCTGGGAAAAACAGCAGTTGATGTGACGACCTCATCGTGTTGGCCTTCTTCTCTAGTTAGCAAATGTGAGTGAGCCGGTTCATCTCACAGAGGCAGACTTTATAGCAAAGAGGACTGTTTATTAAAAAATGAATTTTTGAAACGTACATGCCAGCCATAGTCAGTTATAAAAATAGTGGAAAAAGATCCTTTTTATAATAATCATATCATTGAAAAATACCTAGGAACATACATGATAAAGAGTATGTGAGGTCTCCATGAAGATTCCCGTAACAGTTAACAAGTAATTTAAAAAATTAGAATATTTGGAAATAGATACTGTGTTCCTGGATGGGAAGATTTAATATTGTCCAGATGTCAGTCCTAATCCAATGGGTTTATACATTTTTATGTGATTCCACGCAAACTTCCAGTGGAGTTTGATGCTGGATATATTCTGTTTGCCCCTCCAGACCTTATCTCTGCCCTTTGACCTTAGGGAACAAATTAATAGATTTCCATTGAGGCTTCCAATAGATTTGACCAATGAGAGAGTCATGGGGGAGGTTTGATGCTGGGGGGTAGTGTGCAGGGGGAGGGAAGGGAAGAGAGTGACCTCAGAGCAATTTTTCTCATAGCATCCTTGGTGTGGCATGATTTTGGACTGTGATATCTGAACAAAAGGTCAACTCCAATCAAGAAGCTTTTGTCTAAAAGAGTCTTCATAGACTCTCTTTTTCTAGTTTCTAGAAACTATCCCCCTCTCCTTTTGGGTAGGAAGGCTAACAATTTTGTCGTTAGTACTCTTGACTTACTGTGTCCATAATGTACCTAGTTCCAGTTGTGTGGTGTTTCTAACTATTCACACAGCTCACTAATTAAGGATTTTAACAGATCTGCGGGAACCAACAGCAATTGACCAACATTCACTTATACATCCCCATCTTTCCTCTCAACACAAATCTGTTATTTGTATTCTAGGAAGTTATGACATCTATGGATTGCTTCAAACGCTACAATCATATTTGGCAGAAGGAGAAAGAAGAAATGGTTATGACGTTTATTACGAAAAACCCCTTGCTCTCTGAATTTGAATCTCAGATTCTCTATTTCCAAAAGTTAGAGCAGGAAATTAATGCTGAGCCGGAGTGCATCTGTGTGAGTGCTGTTGCTCTGTACACAGGTTGGTTCATTTTCTCTCAGGGAGTCATAAAAATTCAACAGTATTGTTCTCTTTACCTAGATTAGTATTCCAGGGAATTCGAGCTATCTTTAAGATTGACTGTCCTTTTATGGGCTTCAAGTTTGAAGACCAATTTGTAGATTTGTTTTTAATTCCCTTCTGCATAATTATATATTCTGGACTATTTTGAACACTTTGCTGCTAAACCTTGAAAATGAATGCTAATTCCTAGAAAGAGGATGAGCATGTTATATTTGGAATTAAGATTTACCCTTCCTTTAATAAATAATTGTAAACATTTGAGGCTTATCTCCAATGGTTTTGATAATGTACTTTTTTTTAGCATTTCAAAATATGTTCCGAATTGTTGTAAGACAAGCTTTATAAAATGAATGAATGTATAATGAGTAGGAAAACCTAATTTTTTTTTTCAATTTGATTTTCTTAAGCACTACAAGCCTGTAAATTGCAAAATATTTATTATTGGTAAACAACAGCACTGTGTTTTTTCATACTGGTTCAAATTTTTCAAACTGATCTGTGGACATTTGGGTTTTACAGCTGACTTGAAGTTCACTCTGACTACTGAGACGAAGGCCTGGATGGTTATCGTTGGCCGCCACTGTAACAAAAAATACAGGAGTGAGATGGAAAACATTTTTACACTTGTTGAAGAATTCAATAAGAAACTGAATCGTCCTATTAAGGACCTAGATGATATTCGGATTACCATGGCGGCACTGAAAGAAATCCGGGAGCAGCAAATCTCCGTTGACTTTCAAGTAGGACCTATTGAGGTAATTGATAATCATTTGGTCATTTTGGAAGTATCTCCACATGTTGAGTGATATTCTCAGAAGTATTCACTAGGTCTGGACTATAGTGACAGATGGATGCTTAACCAAAGAACAATTTCAGTAATGATGATACCTAACTTGATAGGGTACCTTCTGTGGGCCAGTTCTGGTCCTTTACATGACATCTACGGTTCCTAACTGCAGAGCCTGGAATGGGGATTTCTGCAGAAGTAATCTATTGATGAGTGCTCACAGGAGAAGGGGGTGAGGGAAACAGGAATGGTGAGGTTGGGTGAGGGGTGGGGTAGCTAAGTGAGAGTGTGATATTAGCTGTAGACTGATTTCTGCTTGATCTTGTGGTATGCTTTAGAACATGAGTTATATACAGTTAGTCCTGCCTTGAGGGAAGAAAGACTGTCCCTTATAGCCCCAAGTCAGTTAGTCATTGACCATAATTTCTCCATGAGAAGGCTCCCAGTTAGTGTTTTCCAGGGAAAGAGGCAGCTATGATCTCCACAGACAGCACTCCTAGCTGTTGGGATAGGAATACCAGCTGGTAAGCAGGACCTGGATGGAGCTATGGGGGAGGAAAAATTCATCCTCTACCCTTCAGGGTGTCCTAGCTGGTTTAAGAATTAAATTGACATGAGACGGATCAATAGGAGAAAAAGTAAAGTTTTATCATTTATATTCAGAGGCTCAATAATGAAATTATGACCTAAAGAAATGAGCGAGACAGGCAGTTTTTATGCTTTTTAGGCAAAGAGACAATAAATCTGTGAGCAATGGACAGATCAAAGAAAAATTTCACTTTGGGAGCTTCAGTTAGTAAGGAATTCTAAAGGGAATTTGGGCTGTCGTAGTAAACCAGTAAGAAGTAACAAGGGTTGTTTACATGGCCTTCTCAACTCTAACTGTCCTATTTCGGTGATGAAGATGTCTCTTTACCTTCTGGTTCAGAGAGGGTACCTTTCACAAAGAAGATTGATTTTTCTGCTCTCTGGAGACAAATTGGGAGGAGGGGGTCAGAGTGTTCTTTTAGCATTAAATGATTTTTAAGTGACTCTTATTTAAAATAATGTGGCAAAGTGGCACATTTTGGGGTAGCCTGCCCTTGATCCCTATAGGTGCTAACAGTGACCATTCATATACTTATTTTGTATTGTCTCATTTAATCCTAACCAAAGGTCTACTTTAACATAAGGAAACTAAGGGTCAAAGAAGCGATGACCCTTAACATCGCTTAAGGGTCAACTTTAACATAAGGAAACTAAGGGTCAATAATCTGCAGATTATTGTTACACATTACTTTGGTAATTTTACTGTATCATATTTTCTCTTCTATATGAATATGTTTGCTCCTGAATGGGTTACTGTGTTGTTCTTTTTAAACGAGATCAGTATGATTGTAGCATTAAAATAATTCCAGAAAAAAATATCTTTTTATCACACCGTAACTTAAATGTCTGGACTTAAATTCTGATGGTGAGGATTGTATACTAGTTTCACGTTTTCTGCATCCTTCTTTAAATTTTGAAAAATTTCAAATTACTGTGAAAATGAGTCAGAAGACCATATGGTTGCACCATTGCTGTGTTGGGTCAGGAAAATGATATGGTCCACTGTGCCCTTCTTGGGAATTGAAACATAAGGTAAAAAGTCCCTGCTTTGTGTAGAACCAGCAGCATTGCTGGGGGTTTAAAGAGGAGGCCAAGTAATTGACACCCTTGTTTGCCCCTGTCTGCGAATTCAGACAAAACTATAGTCAAGTAGTCAAGATCAAACAAACACCTAACTACCATCAAGATCAAAATACGATCTTTATTCCTGATAGAATTATTTGGAAGACGTGGCTTAGTGTACAACTCACATGCACTATGGGCCGGTGGACACTGTATCCCAGAATTTTTTAACAAGCTCCTGCATCAGAGGCAGAATTGGAAAGCTGTAGGCCCCTCTGTTACCCTACTTTACTTTATTGGTACTAGGGTACAGACCAGAGGGATGCATTCAAGGAAGAAGAAGAAAGAGGGAGAAAGGCGCTGGGCTAGGTTTGTCCAAATCAACAGTCTCTTCCCCAAATTAATGACTAGTGTTCATTCTACGTGTATAGGGATTTGGTGCATAAGTTCCTCTTGTGTCTTAATATTGGAACCTCTTACCAATACAATGAAATGGGATAGAGTTAAAACCCTGCTTTATTTTATTATCCTAATATTAGCAGTTGGATTATTTTATCTTTTTCATTTACTTGACAGAATTTTGAAATCTTGAAATACAATTTAGGGGCCTAAGTAAAAATACTTTTTATTCGTATAAGGATTTATAGTTTTTATGGTGTTTGAAATTCATTTAAAATGCTGTTTTTTAAATTTTATTTAAAAAAATTTTTTTAATTAACATATAATGTATTATTTGCCCCAGGGTACAGGTCTGTGATTTGTCACTTACCATAGCACATACCCTCCACAATGTCCATATCCCTACCCCTCCTACCTCCCAGCCACCCTTAGTTTGTTTCTTGAGTTTAGGAGTCTCTTATGATTTGTCTCCTTCCCCATCTCATCTTGTTTCATTTCTCTTCCTCACCCCCCTCCATGGCCCTCCGCCCTGCCTCTCAAATTCTTCATATCAGAGAGATCATGTGATAATTGTCTTTCTCCAACTGCCTTATTTCACTTAGCATAATACCTTCTAGTTCCATCCACGTCGTTGCAAATGGCAAGATTTTGTTTTTCTTGATGGCTGCATAGTATTCCATTATATATATATATACCACATATTCTTTATCCATTCATCTGTTGATGGACATCTAGGTTCTTTCCATAGTTTGGCTATTGTGGACATTGCTGCTATAAACATTCAGATGCATGTGCCCCTTCGGATCACTACATTGTATCTTGAGGGTAAACCCAGTAGTGGGATTGCTGGGTCATACGGTAGCTCTATTTTCAACTCTTTAAGGAACCTCCATACTGTTTTCCAGAGTGGCTGTACCAGCTTGCATTCCCACCAACAGTGTAGGAGGGTTCCCCTTTCTCCGCATCCTCACCAATATCTGTCATAAAATGCTGTTTGTTGATAGTTGCAAAAATCCTATGAGGCAGTCAGGGAATTCTCCCATTTTACAGATGAGGAAACTGAAGCTGAGGGGCTCAGTTGCTCATTTAAGCTTTTATCCTTTGCAGAGGAATTGTAGAACTCTTTGGGCAGTTTCGCTAACATTCTGGTCTTTTCCATTTTAACGCTTTAAATGAGTATGTAGATTTATGCATCTGACTGGTAGAAATTAAGTTTTCTTTCTTTTATGTAGGAATCCTATGCCTTGCTTAACAAATACGGGCTTCTGATAGCAAAGGAAGAGATGGACAAAGTTGATACTCTGCGTTACTCTTGGGAGAAGCTGCTGGCACATGCCAGAGAAGTTCAGAATGAATTAGTCTCACTGCAGCCCGGTTTCAGGAAGGAACTTATCAGCACTGTGGAGGTCTTCCTCCAGGACTGTCACCAGTTCTACTTGGACTATGATTTGGTACAACTCCAGCATTTTCTGTTTGTGTTTTTGGGGAAGAGTGAACAGAGCATGCAAAATGTTTAAAGATTTATGTCAAGTTTAATGAAATTCCCTAGGAGTGGGAATTTTATTTTATTTAATAAGAGCAATCTAAGAAATGAGAATTTAAAAAGTGCTGTCCATGTTATATCATTGGTCTGTTCCTAAGGTTGTCTGATAACTTTCTAAACTTGTGTAGACAAATACTATTCACATATGGTTAAAACAGTCCTCCTATAGCTTTCCTTGTTTCCATAAATACCACAGTGGATCAAGCATGTGCCAGGCACTGTCCTTGGTGCTGAAGACACAAAGTGCACAAGACAGATGGAGTTCATGTTTTAGTCATTCATTTATGAATTTTAGTGCCAACTCTTCTACTGGGAATATGTTGTATAATAAGACACATTTCTAGCCAATTATAATATACTACAGAAAGGAAATATGTAGAGTAAAGGGTACAGTTTGTGTCTATTATATAGGAAAAACACACCAAACCACAGTTGATAAAGTTATGAGATTGGATCCCTGAACTAACTTCATGGATGAAGAAGCACAGAAATCCACATATTAAGGGTATTCTAATGTAGGAAAACCTGTTGGGAATGTTAAGATTATAGGTCACTTTGCAAGTAGATATGAGAATGGTTAAAACACATTAGTGTTTTAGTTGAAAACCAGAAATAAGGACTTCTATAGATTGCTTATTGACATTTCTTTGCCTGTGTCACCTAAGAAGTGAATAGTACTTGTTTTTAATTTTCAAAATTCCTTGAAATTTAGAAGTTGTGGTATTTGTTGTGCTATTATTTAGAAGTTGTGATATTTTTAGACTTGAAAATATTTGCAAATGAGACATTTTCCTTAGTCTTTTTCTACAATTAAAAAATGAAGTTTTCTGTCATTGATGTGACATGCATGAAAGCTAACTTTGATGTGCAAATACTTTGAGCTCATAAAATCCATAGGCAACACTTCATTCTACTTTATATTTAACTTTTTGTTTCAGAATGGTCCAATGGCCAGTGGCTTGAAACCCCAGGAAGCCAGTGATAGGCTTATCATGTTTCAGGTAATATTTTTAGTTTCTATGACCTTCTAAACAACCAAAACCTTAAGGTATTCTAGACACATACATTTTTCCCCTTTACACAGAAAGGCCTATTGTGGAATATTTTTAAAAATGTGATTTGGGATGATTATAATTGGAGTTAGTTTCTATGTAATTAGCTATAGTTATTTATTATTCTTACTTGTCTGCTCAGAGATCATACATGTTTGCTTATTTGCCAAGTTTTTGAAATTTACAGTTTTATTCATGTGTCAGTCATTTTGATGAGTATTCTCGTGTGTTTTCTTTAGAATCAATTTGATAATATCTATCGGAAATACATCACCTATACTGGAGGAGAGGAGCTTTTTGGGCTGCCGGTTACTCAGTATCCTCAGCTTCTTGAAATAAAGAAGCAATTAAATCTTCTACAGAAAATATATACACTATATAACAGTGTCATAGAAACTGTAAATAGCTATCATGATGTCCTTTGGTCAGAAGTGAATATTGAAAAAATCAACAATGAACTTTCAGAGTTCCAGAACAGGTGAGAAATTAAATGTTTAGCATGCCTAGAGCTATTGAATCCCAAAGCTTTCTTTTTTGATAGGCTGTCAGGTTCTCTTCTCACCCCCAGATGTTTCACAGGCTCATCTCATGCTGGATTGCTGTTGCTGGTTGACATCACCCTTGTCAGACACTATTTATTAATTACCCATGTGTGTGCGTGGTGAGACAAGCACATCCTTTAAACCTGGGTGAATCTGGTCAGGGGTTTTTCTGCATCTTGGAGGGAGCTGATCTTTATTTATGTTACACTTACCAACACTTGAAGTTCATGTGAGATGACTTCCTGTAATAAAAAACAAGAGCCCCCCTGACTTTTCTTTATTCTTTTAAGTGTTGAACCCAAATAAAATTGACGGTCATTTGTTACATTTTTCGGTTGACAGCCTGATACACTCTGTTGTGCTTTGTACTTAGAAGGCTCTTAATACTTGTTTGTAGAATTGAGTTGAATTGGAAGGCACCTCTATCCTTTCAAATAATACCTTTTTTTCCGAGTTAATTTTTATCAGGAAGTTGAAAGAAATCTTTCCTGATTGGGAGGAACAATTTTCTATAATGTAGAAGTATGTTATCTTAACAGATATCCTCTGAGTCATGAGATTTGAAAATGTGGTAGGTATTCAGAATGAATGTTTTTGATAGAAATGCTAGGAGAGTGTCTTGGATGGGATACAGCCAGGCTCATCTTTGAATAACTACTCAGGTTGGCTTCACTTTGCAGGTGTCGGAAGCTGCCCCGAGCCTTGAAGGACTGGCAGGCATTCTTGGATCTGAAGAAGACCATTGATGATTTCAGTGAATGTTGCCCACTCCTGGAGCACATGGCCAGTAAGGCTATGATGGAGAGACACTGGAAAAGGATAGCTGCTCTCACTGGGCATAGTCTGGATGGAGGGAATGAAACCTTTAAGTTAAGAAATATCATGGAGGCACCTCTTCTGAGATACAAAGAGGAAATAGAGGTATAGTTGATAGAAAGCTTGATGTGGTTGGAGGGGGGATTGGAAGGTCTTATGGGATTTATTTTGACAGTATTCCTACATTACAGAATGTTGGATCAGTAAACCATACTAAGGCAATTAAAATGCTTTTCTGGGCATTCAGCTCTTTATTCCTTCAACAAATGTTTATATGACAGGTTCTATGTTAAGTGCTGGGAACATAAAAGATGCATTCCTGCATTCATAGATCACTAAATAATTTGTGTCGTGAAATAATTATCTGAATAAAGGTCTAGTTACAAGATGTGGTAAATACCGTTGAAGTAAAAGTATCTGCACTAGGACAGCCTATAGTAGTAATAGGCTTAACCTGTTTGGGGGTGAAGGGGTGGTAAAGGTAGGGAATGCTGGGGTGCATGTCCATGACTGCTGGGGGTGCGTGTCCATGTGCTTGTGTGGTGAGGCAGGGTTGGAAAGTGCAAGAAGACAGTGTGAGGCAGGTGAGGCAGCACGTGTAAAGGGTCTGAGGCGTGTCTGGGAAACCAGAGGAACGCCAGCATGGTGAGGGTGTGTTACTGATTTTGGTCTTTGGATCAATGGGGAGCCATCTGGGAGACATACTTTGAGCAGAGATGACATGGTTGTATTTGCATTTTGTAAAGATCGCTGTGGTAAATGCACGGAGAAAGGATGGGGGCAGGGCCAATGGGAATGATGGGAAAGTCAACTGAGGGCTACAAGAATATCTCAGACAAGAGATAATGGTTTGTTGGACGAGGGGGGCAGATAACGAAGCTAGAGAGGGGAGAAAAGATTGAGGAGATCTTTAGAAGGCAAAGCTGGGTAGAATTTGGAGACGGAGGGAACATGGTAGGAGAAAAAAGAGGAGGGGCTAGGGAGGAAGCCTAGATTTCCTGCTGAGAGGTCTTAGTGGATGAATGTACTAATCACTAAGATAAGGAATTATTGGAAGGGAATCAGTTGGAGGACAAGGTGCAAAGAACTTGATTTGGGGCATGAGTTTGATATTTTACAGAATGTGTTTGGGATTTCCTTGATAGATCCAAGCACAGAGGCCCAGTAGGCAAATGGATGTGGGTCTTATATGGAGACACAAAAGGTTAGGGTTAGGGACTGTGGGCATAGATGAGCTCATCCAGAGAAGGAATGCAGCGTGAGAGGAGAAGGCGGCGAGGACAGGGCTTGACTCATGGTCCAGGAATAAATGGGGCTGCAGAGGAGACGGGGATAGTCAAGTTTCTGTTAGTTTCCTCCTCTTGTACTGCATCAATTTGGCTCTAGAACTAAATCAGATGCACATTAAATTTTGAGTCTTTGATTAGAGTTTCAAAATTTAAAAGGTTATTACAGTGTCTGTTTTTTATCCAAATGGAGATGTAATTGACATAGAACATTGTACAAGTTTAAGGTATACAGTGTATTGAGTGGATACACTGATAATGCTGCATGATTGTCACTGTGGTGTCAGGGAGCACCTGTGTTGCACCACATGGTTATCATTTCGTCTAGCGGTGGCAACAGTTAAGCTCTAGTCTATTAGGAAGCTTAATATTTGCAATATAGTTTTGTTCTCTATAATCTCTATCCTGTGTATTGGTTCTCCAGGCCTTATTTATCTACGGGTTGCAAGTATGTATCCTTAAGCATCTGTCCTATTGCCCCTCCCCCAGCCTCTGGTAACTACCATTCCCCCTGGGTTTGGTTTTTTCAGATTCCACATATAAGGGATATCATATAGTATTTATCTCTGACTTGTCTCAGCCTAATGCCCTCAAGTCCCATCCACGTTGTCGCCAATGGCAGGATGTCCTTCTTTCTCAGGGCTGAATAGCATTCCATTGTTGCGTATCTTTTCTGTCATCTCTCTTTCTGGTAGAGTTTGATGGGAAGTTTTACACATTAAGGTTCTCTTTAGTAATAGCTCCATCTTCGTCTCTTTCCCTAATTATCTGTCTGTATGCACACGTACCATTTCTTGTATTGCATTTCCCAGCTAGAAAAAAAGTATGCGTATGTATGAATCAAATAGTGAGGGCAGGACCTTTGCCAAATCTGGACTGTTCAGGGAGGATGTGTGACTTTCATGTAATAAAACAAGGGCTTGCAATTTTAATAGGACATCTGTATCAGTGCAGTGAAAGAGAGGGACATTGAGCAGAAGCTGAAGCAGGTGATGAACGAGTGGGACAGCAAAGCATTCACCTTTGGCAGCTTTAAAGCCCGTGGAGAGCTCCTCTTACGGGGAGACAGCACCTCAGAAATCATCGCCAGCATGGAGGACAGCTTAATGCTGCTGGGCTCCCTACTGAGCAACAGGTAGGAAGTCTGTCCGTCTTTCCCCTGAGCGTCGGGAACCATCGTAACGAACATTTTTAAGGGAATTTCATTTTTAAGACGCAGCGGTAGCCTCCATACCATTTATTTAACGTTAAAAATCCTTGTTGTAATTTTCCCCTTTGCCACAGCACGTATAATCCTGTTTTTATTTCCTTATCCCCTATTTGTGGGATGTGTCTGAGACCGTCGACTGGACAAAATAACACAACGTGTCATTAGCCACTCGGATCTCGCGGAACGTTTCAACCTCGCTGCTGACAAGCCTCGCCGCATGGCTGACAGCTCGGCAGGCTCCGGAGTCTAGGGGAAATTAGGCTGAGTTTCAGAAAAATCATTCTACTTGGGAGATTGTTGTGCCAACATCTGTGGACTAGAAAGTCTTAGTTGTGTACATACTTTAATGAGATGACAGATTAAGATGGAGAAGGAATTTAATTCATAAGGAGAAGTCAAACAGCAGAGTCTTAACTCGTCTAACACTTCTATTTGACACTTACCAGCAAAGCCTTCACGCTTTGGACACATGAGCCTTAGACTCATGAACTTAACATTTCCTTGGTTCATCGCTTCCCTTTGCTCTTTCTGAAATAATTTTCTGTTCTCTGTCATCTTCTCAAATATATGGTGAGAGGGTGGCATGCAGGTGTCACTGAGATACGAGTTTATTGCATTCTGTCTTTCAAATATCACTCTACTCTGTGTATACATGTGTATCAATAATTTTAATGTAAGGATTAATAACCCTTTTATACTGTTTGGAGAAAATTTCTCTCCTTCACATTTACTTGGTACACTTGAGGGTTTGAAGTGAGTAATCTGGAATATAAAAGTCGATCTTAAAGATTTAGACCATTGGTAATCTTGACTCTGAACTGCTCAGGATTTGAGAGTTTTAGTGAATTTGGGTGTGATTCAAACCCAAGTAGGATGAAGGATAGATGGAAAATAACACACCTTAGGGAGGTAGAAAATGTACACCTATAAATTAAATAAAAATTATTTATATTAAGGATTGGTCAACTCTCCCTATGATGACAGTGAATTCACATTCAAGAGTTGTGTGAGGCTCACATATTCAGTACGAATTTACTGAACACCTACTATGTGCCCTGTGCTCTTCTAGGTGCTATGGAAAGAAGAGTGAATAAAACGAAGACCTCCATTGCTATGGAACTGCATTCTAGTAAAAAGTATAAATTACTGCCCCCCCAAATGTGCAATGTTAAAACAGTTTATTTAACTATTAAGACTATGGGAATGAAAATTTCATTCATGAATATGACTCATATTTGAGAAGACTTCAAGTCCATAGTCTGTAGGCATACAGGGGTCAATAAGGGAGAAGAAGAAGAGGGAGAACAGTGATAGGCAGTGTAGTCATTTAAGATTTTGTCTGTGAATAATATGTATTCATATGTGTATGAAGAAGCACCACATACAACATGGCTTGCATCAGACTGAGGTTTGTGTGTCTCTCACATAAAAGAATCTCCAAGGTTGATGAGAAGCCCCATCTCATCATCAGGGACCCCAGCTTTGTCTGGCTCACTTTTCTGTCTTTTCCAAGCGTGATCCTTCTCTATCATAATTCCCCTTCTCTCCAGTGCTGCTACTTCTCATCCAGAGAGTGGTTTTCAGATGTGGTTATATGCTGGACACATCTAGGTAACTTACATCCCAGTGCCTGGACCACATCTCAGAGTGGTTGAATTAGAGTCTCTTGGAGGTGGGACCCAGGCAGGCATGAGTAGTTTTAAAAGTCTGCGGATGATCCCATTCTGCAGCCAAGGTTGAGAACTACCGATGTGGAGCTTAGTCCTGGGACTGCACACTGCTGCAGAGGAGGCTGGGAAATTCAGTGTTGTAACTCAGCAACTCTGTGTCCAGGAAGAAATGGGGTTCTCTATCCAAAGAGAAGGAGAAAAGACATTGCAAGACCACATCAGTTTCTGTCTCAAGAAAGAAAAAGGGAAGCTAGGTTAGCTGTGGGAGATACTGAAAAGTGGCTTTCAGAGTGTACAGGTATAGATGTGTAAGCCCTAACACATGTACACTCACATGCACACACACACAGATATGAGTGGGTGGATGTGAGTGAGTGGGAAGTTGGAAAGAGATCCAGAAAAGGGGAGGCTAGAGAGATCACAGAGGTTGTCATATTTGAAAATTGAATTAGTTGTTTGGTCTCCACCAATGTCTCTGTAATTGTTCCATTTTATATGAAAAACCAGAAGAGTTCCTGGAACAGGCACAGAAGGTCAGCAGATAGAATATGATGCTCTTGGCTGTAGCAACAATGACTCAAATTGTATTACTCTACAAGTTGGGCGGAGTCAAGTATAATGCCTGATCTGCTCCTCAGATGACATGTCTCCCACCTCTGTGCTCTAGATCAAAGAGGTACAAGTTGAGCAATGTCCAATAAATAATGATGAATTTGTCACTTGATAGCATCATTTTCAAAGCCAGGACCAGGGGGTACCTAGCCGGCTCAATCCAAAGATCATGAGACTCTTAATCTCAGGGTTGTGAGTTTAAGCCCCATGTCGGGTGTAGAGATTACTTCAATAAATAAAACTTAAAAAAAAAAAAAAGCCAGCAACATAATCAAAGTCCTAAAGAAATAGGTAAAAATTAGGATAAAAAAATCTTTTAGTTTGAAAACAACAATAAAAAGAAAACACTAAACAAACAAACAAACAAAAAATGACCCCGAATGCTGACCATATTTTCCATTTTAGGTACAACATGCCATTCAAGGCCCAGATTCAAAAGTGGGTGCAGTGCCTTTCCAACTCAACAGACATCATTGAGAACTGGATGATGGTGCAGAACTTGTGGATTTACCTAGAAGCTGTCTTTGTTGGAGGAGATATTGCTAAGCAGCTGCCCAAGGTTTGAGAATTGTCCTTAGGATTTCATCAGAGGTTTAGCTTAGAGAATTATCTAATAACTACTAATTCCTTTAAAAATGCAATAATATATCAACCTCTCTTGAGCCACACCCTCCCCAGTCTTTTTGTTGTTGCCATTGAACTGTTTTTTAAAGAGAGAGCAATTGTGGAGAAGAAGGAACGTGAGTGCTAGAGAACCATGCCTTTCTGTAGGAAGCAGAAGGTTAAGAAAACTGAGGACAGGTGCCTGCATAATTGATACGTTTCTTCAGGTAATTTGAAGGTAGAATTTGGAGCACTGTAGAATTATGGAATCGTTATCTCGACAATGGTAGGATAATTTTTTTGCTACTACTGACAGTTTAAAACAACCCATGCTGTACAGTTTACCCAATTATATCTGCACTGGTAAACTGGGGGGTGGAAACAGGGAGGAAAGAACAAAAAAAGGACGACTTCTCAAGATCGCAGAGCGTGTTTCTCTCATCAAATTAAATCATCTCATGGGGAATATGGGGCCTAGTATTTTGAAATTTTTATAAAAAAATTTTCTACCAAATCTCAAGGATTCTTATTCAATTACCTTAAATTGTCTCCAAAATTACAATGTTTTAACGATATGCTTGAGTTTTAGAAGCACGATTATGTTGAGCGTTCTCTTTGTTCTGTCTTCCTACCTTTCCCTGTGATGAGTTTTCAGTTTCATTATAGAAGACAGATCTGTTAGCTGATGTATTTTTCACCTACTGGTGAAATTATCCACACATTGAAATTTTAAGTATTTATATTTATTTTTGTTTTTATATTTGGGCATGAGTTTCTTTTTGCTGGGTGGAGGAGAATCTCAAATTGGGCTTAATAGTAGAAACTTTTCACATACAGTAGTGAAGGCACTGGGTGGGGTGTCCGCCTCTCATATTTCATAGTACATGCTTACTGGCAAACTATAGAAAGTTTTAGGGAAGAAAACAAAAATTATTTCTACTCTCTCAAAGTAATCTGCATTTTCCGCTTTTTTTCTGAAAAAAAATCTACGCTTAAAAATTTCACAGTATTAGGGTTATACTGTAATTAATTTTGTATCTTTTATTTATTTATTTATTTATTTATTTAGATTTATTTATTTGAGAGAGAGCGTGTACACAGGTGGGGAGGGGCAGAGGGAGTCTTTTTTTTTTTTTTTAAAGACTTTATTTATTTGAGAGAGAGAACAAGAGCCCGGTTAGGGGTAGAGGAAGAGGGAGATGCGGACTCCCTAGTCAGCAGGGAGCCTGATGTGGGGCTCAATGTGGGGCTTGATGCTGGAACCCTAAGATCATGACCTGGGCTGAAACCAAGAGTCAGATGCTTAACTGACTGAGCCATCCAGGTATCCCCTAATTTTGTATCTTATTTTTATTTATTTATTTATTTATTTATTTGTATTTTCTTTTTTTTGTATCTTATTTTTAAATGTTTACCTTGTTTTCTAAATATACAAACAATTCAGTGCTTGGAATAGAAATCTCGAAAAACATAAAATTCACTCTATTTAGAGATAACTGTCAAAAATGCTTGGTAGTGCTCTTCTCTCCCAGGCTGTCTCATATTGTATTTTCATTTCTGTATCTGTCTTCTTTTAGTTAACGAAATGGGGGTACCTTCTTTAAGGAAGGGTGTGGAATGGTGCAGAAGGAGAATTGAAATAGAACATGTGTGACATTTCAGGCATGTACAGTTGGGGTATCCAGACTGGTCAGAAATCTGGTCTCAGTGGAAGGTCTGTGAGATACTCTGTCCTTGAGATCACAGATATGTCCGAATGTGTGTTGTTATCTCATTCTTGTAGGAAGCCAAGCGCTTTTCCAATATCGATAAATCTTGGGTGAAGATTATGACTCGGGCCCATGAAATGCCAAATGTCATTCAGTGTTGTGTTGGAGATGAGACCATGGGGCAGCTGTTACCACACTTGCTGGACCAATTGGAGATGTGCCAGAAATCCCTCACCGGGTAAGTTAACTGGCCCTGAGAAACCTCCCTCGGCATCCTAGAGATGAACGGCACTAGAGGGACTAGACAGCATTAGAAACATTGATTTTCTTTTGCTAAACCTTAGTATGTGTGTGATGTTGTACAGATAAAATTGATAGTTTGGTACCTTATGTTCTCTGCAAAGCCCTCGCTGGATATGTCCTGATGTTGGAATAATAGGACTTAGGGCTTCTTCCATCACTGGGACAAGATCTTGCAAACATTCTCATGAAGCTCTTGCTTTTTAAAATTAATACACCTACTTTTCTGATTTCCTTCTTGGAAAAACATCTGAAGAGGCAAAATATTTCAGTATATGCAACCAAGAACAATATGAATAATGTGATGTACACACGTAGTCAAGATTATACAGAAATGAGGCTTCATATAGCTATCAATGTACATACACACACACACACACACACACGTGTATAAGGAGGTGAATTGTGTATAGTTGTATACACAATATAGGTGAATATGTATAGTTGGGTGAATTCCAAGACTAACAGATATTTTTCTTTTCTTTGGGTAGTCAAGATCAAATCATGTGAGCAGAAATATGTTAAATAGTGTAAAAAAAAAGAAATACGTTAAATAGTAATATTGTAAAAACAGTTAACTACACATACTTTCATTTATAATTTATTTTTATTGAAATATAATTGACATACATTAGTTTTAAATATACAGGAAAACCACTTGCAAGCAAATCCTCCAAAATAAATTTTTAGAAAAAACGGACTCCCAGATATGAATGATTTGGTATGTTTTATAAAATTGTTGAATGATGTCAAGTGATTGTTGAAGGAAATTTGACAAAAGAAGGATTTTTGTTTTTGAATGGTTTGATGATGTGCTGTTCTTTTTAACCGTAATGAGTAGCACGACCAGTGAGGTTGCAGCGCCTCTAAAGGTTCTTGGCTGGAGCCCTAGCTTGATGGCCATGCAGTCTACCACCAGATTCAGGCCAGACAGAAAGAAGAAATGGATTAGAAAGCTCCCATGCTGTCAGGGCTCTTCATGTTGGAAGGGCTGAGGGGCACGAATCACTAGGACATTATGCAGGACTCAGTTGCCCCTGAGAAACTTGCTGAGGACTCTACCAGCAGCTGAATTTGTTACTTTTTTCACTTTCTCCTCTCCCACCCTCCACTGTAGATACACACTCATGCATGCCAACACACTCCTTATCTTTTCTTTTTCGTTCTTTTTTTTTATCATGCTCTATTCTATTTGACATTATTTTGTAACTCCTTGGAGGACTAACTCTACTCTGAAATTATTCACAGTTTTCACTGAGCTTTTCATGTCTTTTGGTCCCTGAGATGTTATGGGCCAAAGTGTGTAGTCCTGGTATAAACATCGCAGTAGGAACGTTTACACAGAAGAACACTCTCCCCAGCTGATGAGGATCTGCATCAGTCGGAAGGGACTTCCGACCGGTCTGGAATAAATTGTCTTGTCTACTCTATCACAGAGGTTTGGTTGTCACGTTCCACGTGCCTCCTTTCAGCCTTGTCTCCCTAGAGAGACATAATCTGGTTCCTCATCAGAATCAGACTAGGTTACTGTGCAGGGGACAACAAGTAAGGGAGACAAATTGCTAAGCATTTTTTACTCTTACCAATAAGAATAAAGAATAAGAAATTCCCTGCTCTCAATAAAGAGTAAAGATTAAGCTTCTATGAATAAGATGGATTGGGATATTTAAAATAAAATTGGCCTTTTTTAGAGTAAGGAAAGTAAAAAGCTAAAACAAATAACATAAAACACCTCAATCATAAGAGTAAGATTTTAGGAAAATGAGGGGGATGGAAACAGAGACTCTTGGGCAGTCTTATTCTGCCCTATCTCTATCACAAAGGCCAGACTTTGTGTTTTTTTTCACATCCCCAAAATGAATAAATCCAAGTTGCCAAAACTATTGTTTGTACAGTATATTTTACTGAGTATTTCGCGAGTGTTGAGGAGGCACATTACATCACAAAGCTTGTCCATTTCCGCCACTTTAGAGGCATCTCACTTCCATAATCCACCTCCTTTCTGTCTCCTTTTCTTTGCTTTTTTCAGCCTCTGAAAAAAGTCCTCTCTTTTGTCTTAAAGAGTTTGGCTCCTGCCCTCATGCTGGGTCTCCCACGTGATGACGCACAGGTGTAGCATTTGACTAAGTGTGGCCTGGAGGGTGCAGCTGGCTTGGCTTCTGGTCTTTGCCGTCCTTAGTCAAAACTCTACCTTCCTCTGAAGACACTCTGCCTCTGTGCACTAAGAATATTTCCCCCATAATTTTACACAGGAATGAAACAATAATACACATGACAAGGAAGGAACAGAAATGAAAAAAAAAAAAGGCAAAAATTTAAAAAGGATTTGTGGTAAGATTTCAAAAAGAAATTACAGTGAAAACTGCAATAATTATATTGGTGCATGCAAGGAAATTAAATTACAGAGGTAATGATATGAAAATAACAGAAAAATTACATCCATAACATGGGGGTCACCGTAAAATAAAGCGAAAAGAGAAACAAAAGCACAGTTGAAAACATTCAACTGTGACGGGAACATTCCATGGGTTTCAGTAAATGCGGGAGCAGAGGGCAGCTCCAGAGCCCCTTCACACGGTTTATTCAGAGCTGGATTTTGCTTCTACTTTGGTGATGGATTCATTGCATTCTTTAAGATACAATCCCAAGAATGAGATGCAGCCTTTTGCTGACACAGCACTCTGCTTGCAAACAAATCTAAACACCCCCAAACTCCCTGCGTGTAATTGCTCCTGTCCTCCACCAAGAAAGTACAATTTTCCAGATGAAGTCAAATGTATCCGTTACACTTGTGAAAACTGAAGAAATCCTCCTGTCAATCCTGGAAAAAAAATTTGTTTCTCATCTGAATGTGAGACGCTACTTGGCAAGATGAGGAATAAAACAAAACCAAGACATCAGACAGTATATGGGAAAATGAGATTGTCTCAAGATCTTTCTTTCCCCACCCAGATTAATGTATTTCTAGAAAGGCCTGCTTTGTGTGTTCATACTGTTTCTCTCTGCCTCTCCCCACGTAGGTACTTGGAAAAGAAACGACTGTGCTTTCCTCGGTTCTTCTTCGTCTCAGACCCTGCGCTCTTGGAGATCCTGGGCCAGGCGTCAGACACACACACTATACAGGCCCATTTGCTGAACGTGTTCGACAACATCAAAACCGTCAAGTTCCACGAAAAGGTTTGCCTCATTCTAACTGCTGGCCAGCACTTGCCGTCTCTTAAACTCCCACTGTCTTTCTGAAGTAGCTCTCTGGTGCCTACAAAGGGTGACTGCGCTGTCTGTTCGCGCTCTCAGCCCATGAGTAAAACGAACTTCTGGGTCCCGTTTGCCTTCAGTGTTGTGTGATGTCTTAATCTCCAAAGTGTAAATTTTGAGTAACAGCTAGTTTAAATATGATTAGGAATGCACTGTGTGTAGCATTCATGGTTTTGCGTGTCAAGCTACGTGTTTGAAATTCGACAAACCAAAGAAAGCAATTGTTCAGAAAATAATGCCTTCACTAAACAGAATTACCTCAGTGATTGGATTGTCTTAATCAGCTTTCAGACGTTTTTGGCATGATCGTCGTCCCTGTTTCTCATCCTGCTTGATTGAAACCTTTTATTTTTTTTTTAAACATTTCCAAGAAGTTTCTAGAATCATGAAGTTGTGGGGAACTCAAGAGAAGCCATTCAACATGAGGATGACGCCATTTGCACCGCTGCCGGGGGGTACTGCCTGATCCATCCCTTCACCCACAGTTCCCTGAGAGAATCACCCTTCTGGTTTGACAGTGTGTTCTGTCGTCCCCTGGGGCTTCCTGTAAACCCTCGGTGCCATTCATTGATTCATCCCAGCATGCGGTTTGCACTTGCTCAGCCGCCTCCGTGAGCCAGATGGTGTGCGTGACACAGGAATACGGAGGCCTCGGGGAGCCGTGCCGGGTGGGGTCTGTCTAGAGTGCAGTCGCTGCAGTGGTGGGCCCGTTGCATCGCAGGCAATCAAAAGCCAGTCCTGTAAGTCCACGCCCCTGGGTATGTGCCCGGCATGGTGCTCGTCCCGGGGATCCAAGGAAGAATTTATCATAATCAGTACTGGAGCCGTTTTTATGCAGTGCGGCATTCATCAGAAATTTGGCAGTTTAACGGCTGATAATCACCGACTGGCTGTGCTTGTGTCATGCGCAGAGAGCGTGGGAATGCTGTCGGGGAGCCTTCACCTGGTGCTGTAAGGGAAGGGGTGTCAGGGAGGCTTCCTGCAGAGAACGTGGTGCTCGAACTGATGATTGGAACTGAAACAGCCAGGCGGGCGGACGAGTGGAACATGGACCGGTCAGAAGGCAGGGCAGGCACAGGGGTCTGAAGGGGACCTGGCGTGTCAGAAATGTGAGGGACTGTATTGGTTTGCCGGGGTTGCTCTGACTGACAACAGGAATGTATTCTGGCACAGTCTGGAGGCTGGAAGTCTGACCTAGGGGGTCAGTGGGGTGGTTCCTACTGGAGGCTCTGTAGGAGAATTTATTCCGGGCTTCTCTCCTAGGTTCTGGTGGCACTTGGCAACCCCGGATGTTCCTTTGCTAAGACACCTGTCACGTTGGCATCGGCTTTTGTTGTCCCATGATGTTTTCCTTGTGTGTCTGTGTCTCAGTTTCCTTCCACTTGTAAAAACACCAGTTATTGGATTAGGGCCCACCTTCGTCTTAGTTTGATGACATCTACAAGGATCCTATTTCCAAATAAGGTCCCATTCGCAGGTACTGAGGCTTAGGACTTCAATGTCTATTTGGGGGGACACATTTTAGCCCATAAATGGCAGTGATGAGCAAGGGGAAAAGGGGGAGAAGGAGATATGGCCCATATTCCTAACGACCTAGTGCATCACACTACGGAATTCCACGTCGTCCTGCATATGACAGAAGGCATGGAAGGTTTTTACACAGGGAAGTGACCTGAGCTGTGTTTCAGAAAGATTCTCTGGCTCACTGTCGTGGGGAGAATAGAAGGAGGGGGGGCATGGAAACCAGGATCAAAAGTGATAGCACAGTAAGGATGGAAAAGATTGAGCTGCTGCAACAAAGCATTGAGAAGGAGAGTGGGTCGAGAGGGAGGGAGGACAGTGTGGATCAGTGGCTGGAAATCATTGTTTTTTTTTGTAGATTTGCTGGATGTGTGTGTTGGTACTGAATTACACAGGAATTTCTCCCTAATGCTTTACTCAAATCCTCCTTCATGGTTCTAGAGGGAAGCCTCTCCTGGTCTCATTGTACAGCGAGGACCAACTAAACTTCCTCATTTTCAGCCACCGTTCCTAGCAATTCTTAAATAGCATTGCTTTGTTGGTTCATTGTTCTTACCATAACGTATCTACAACCAGGGGCAGATCCTGTTTTTGTGGGTCCTTACTCTTATAAAATGACAAATACAGACTTATATTCAGGACTTGGAAAGGGACTCTGTAAGTGACGGGCCGTGGGACTTCTGTCTTAGGAGCTTCTTGGTAGATCATGTCTGTCTACAACTAGGGAGGGTTCATTAATACGGTCCTAAATTGGAGCTCCGGAGAACGATATTCCACTTACCAAAGAACGATAGTGACAACCAACATTTGTATTTACTCGGTAGTTTGCTGCATTTGATGTACTCGTCAAGAACAGCCTGTGAAGTGGGTGAGGGAGCAGGACAGGCGTGGTTTTTAATGGACTCGTTATAAGCAGGACATTTAGTCTCTGAGATGTGTCCCCCACCATTGCATGGTCAACGAACAGCAGAACACCATAATCCAGTATTTTGGTAAATAGGATCCTATTCTCATGAGGCCATACTGCATGGGACTGGCGTGAGAGGGCCAGTCAAGCAGCTGGGTTTGAATCAGAAAAGGCTCTGTGCTGCCTGGAGCTCTCGTAAGGAGCACAGCATTTCCTACAGGATCGGGCTTACCTGGTAGGGTGTTTGCATGCATCATATCGACCTGGACATTGCCAATGTCGACTTGGTAAGCTTGTGGTGTGGATGACAGGCTGGGATGACAAATGGTGTCCCATTTCATTTGGGGAAACTCGACGTTTTTTGATCATCACCTTCGTACTGAGTATTTTTCTGAGAAAACGAGCTTTTCCATCTCAGGTACAGACTCTTTGGCACTGATTTAGTATTCCCTTTTAGATTTCATGGGTAACTTCTTTTTGTTGGTTTTGAAATTGATTTTATATCATCTTTTGCCTTTTATTTTATAATCCATAGCTGGACTTCCTTTGGGAAGGATAACATTGCCACGAGGGCAGCAGAGAAATTCATTCTTCATATGAATATAGCTGGGTTTTTTTTTTTTTTTTTTGGCTTCTACCATAGATCTATGATCGCATTCTGTCAATCTCCTCTCGAGAGGGTGAGACCATTGAATTGGATAAACCTGTGATGGCAGAGGGTAATGTGGAAGTTTGGCTTAATTCTCTCCTGGAGGAGTCTCAGGCCTCCTTGCATCTTGTGATTCGCCAGGCAGCTGCAAATATTCAAGAAACAGGTTTCCAGCTGATTGAATTTCTTTCTTCCTTCCCCGCTCAGGTCAGTGTATTGAAATTAGAAAGTATTTTCTACAGAATAGTCATTTGAGATCTCATACATTGTCTGTTGTAAGTTATACAACTGGCTATACTTTAAGACTGGACCAGAATTAAGATTTTCATAAGGATTTCTTAATGTAGATAAGCTTCAGCTACAGATTATTTGGTTATATATATGTGACGTGTGTGTGTGTGTGTGTGTGTGTGTGTGTGTGTGTGTGTAGTCTTACCTGTATTATATATATATGTTTTCTTTATATTTTTTAACTTTTTTTTTCTTGCTGAATCTCTTTAATAAATAAATCATAAAAAAGTATGGGAGTGTATGTTTCGCTGGAAAGACAAAAAATGTATTTTAGCATTAGAAAGGAGAAAAGGGTGTTTTCTTAGCCATTATAATCAATAAAGATTTTGTGAGTATCTACCATGTGTAGACCTTGTGTTAGTTCAAGGAAAACAGGTTTAAGACATATTCTTCCCCTTCCAGTAACTTAAAGTCTATCTAGCAAGGAAATATGACTTTAACAGTAAATGATTTAAAGTTACAAGGAAAAAATTGTCTCTATGCAGGTAATCGCGAGGTGAACAGTATGAATAGAATTTCCACAGGTTTCCAAACCACGAATCAAGTTGATGTAATCAAGGATGGTCTTACATTTGCATAATAACCACCATTATTCACTGTATTGTAATTTCTATTTAACTATATTAATATGCGATGCACACTCATAAAACCTTTTTTGTTTCCAAAAGGTTGGATTATTGGGAATTCAAATGATATGGACGCGGGATTCAGAAGAAGCCCTCAGAAATGCCAAGTTTGATAAAAAAATTATGCAGAAAACCAATCAGTCTTTTCTGGAGCTATTGAACACATTGATAGGCATGACAACAAAGGATCTGAGTTCCGTGGAACGGGTCAAATACGAGACTTTGATTACTATTCACGTGCACCAAAGGGATATCTTTGATGACCTGGTAAATGCTTTATATATAAATGCTATGGTATATACAGAAAAGCAAATACTAGGTCCTATCTGTGTTTACCCACTGGAATTGGTGTGAATGAATTCAAAGAAAAGGTTAGATTCAGGCAAAGGGTCACCTTCATGATGAAGCTTTGTTGTTCAGATTTTCTTTTTCAGTCCCATTTCCATGATCTTGGCTAAGATGTTATTGAACAATTCGACTTTCTTTTTAAAATTCTTTATGTGATCATTGTTAACACTAAACTGCCAGGTAGCACCCCGAAAAAGCTTTCATTTATCTTGTGCTCCTATTAGTTAGTAGGTAAGGATTACCAATTTCTTGTTATAGAAAAGTGAGTAACACTGCTAGTAGAGTGGCTTTGTGCTTCCTCCAAGGCTTTTGATAAATCCTATCTTGAACAAGTTTTGCTACCTTTTATGCCATTGATTGCCAGTGGCCTCTCCTAATATGGTTGGTGACATTCAGGTGACATGCAGATTTTTACCTTTAAGGAGAAGACAGAGGAGCAAACAGAGTTTAGTAAGCTGTAGAAAACAGGAAGTGTGAAAAGAAATGAAATTTGTCCTCTACTCTAAAATAGAAATTAGATAAGAGGCAAGAAGCTCTTATTTTCATAGTAATTTGCTGGATTGTGTCTCACTCCATTATGTAAAAAAGTTCATAAAGATTGATTCCAATGTCCTGAGCAGAAGCTCTTTCAAGTTGCTGTGGTCTAATCTCCTCTCTTAATAGTTAAGCGCAGCATTTCTTTTCTGAGAAATAAAGGGCTCCGGATAATTTTAGATTTATTATTTGTTGAAGAAAAACGATTAAAAGGGCCTAAAATTTTGGTTAAAAAATCCAGGCAAAAGCATTGCTGGACAATAACCTACCATTTAGATGTTCGACCTTTTGGCCTGCTACAAATCTTAGGAAAAATAATGAATGGATTAGGAAAAAAAAAAAACCCAACAGTGTACTTTGTCATAATCATAGGAGATGCCTTTTTCCCAGTGAGATTGTTTAATTCTGTCTTTGTATGCCAAAACATATTTTTTGTTGATTGTACTTTTTATGGTTAGGTAGGGCATTGAAGGGTGTGATGTGAGAAATGAGTATCTTACTATTAAAAATGTCCCGCTATTTAAAGTGGTGGGCACAATTAGGGATTTCTCTTGAATTTTTCTATTCCCATAACTTCTCAAGTATCCTTTCTGCTGATCAGTAAATGAATGAGTTGGATGGTGATGTAGTTGACATCTCCGAACCAGTTGGGTTGTCTCCGAGTTCCATTTGCATCCCATTAGGATCTACAGGAATTTTAATGTGCATATTTTATACACGGTTCTCATCTCAGCTTTAACGTATATCTCTTGCATTTCAGTGTCACATGCATATCAAGAGCCCTACAGACTTTGAGTGGCTGAAACAGTGCAGATTTTACTTTAATGAAGATTCTGACAAGATGATGATCCACATCACAGACGTGACTTTCATATACCAGAATGAATTTTTAGGCTGCACTGACAGGCTTGTCATAACTCCACTCACAGACAGGTGATGGGAGGGTTCTGTGATTCCACAACCTCTCTCCCTCCGCCCCCTCCCCAGCATTTTTATTCTCGTGAGTTCCTCAGGGGATTTCTGCTTAATGTGTCTTTAGAGTTTAGAGGCTCTTTGATACCAGAGTCTTTGAAATTCAGTATTTTTAGCTTTACTCGTGGGTCTTTGCTTGGGATTTAGGTTTGTGACTGAAATGCTTTGCTTCCCGTACTTTCAGTCTTAGAGGGTCTAAGTTTAAAGGACCTCAGTAGACATCAAATGGGGAAGGAAAGGAATTAATTGCCACATGTCAAGAGGTAAAAATCACAGATGGCCTTGAGGGCTGCTTTGGGGTTGGTGGCACCTGCTATTATTAGGAAGAGTTAAGACAGTATTTTACTTTAGCAGGAATGAAATTGAGTATCAATGCAGGTGAAAAGTGATGGGGAGGATGGTGGCCTGGACATCTGTCGCTCTTAGCTGTCCTCTGCCTGTTATGTTACCAGCCGTGCTAGCCAGAGGCACCTCCCACCTTCCCAAGACTCAGTGCCCTCATCCCTAAGATGAACTAGGCTGTCTGCAAGAGTCCTTCCATGGCTCTGTAATTCCCTTAATCCCTCTTTCAAACTTCGGGGCATCCGCTAATTGTGTGGATGCTGTGCTCAGGGAGGCACCAGATACCTGTTTTGGACAAAATGGCTGAGTGCTAAAATCAGGATTTGGCCCAAGTAGAAGCTGGAGCTGAATCTCATTCATGAAGTGAAATCTCGGGGCCATTAGATGAAAAATATTATCAGACCAGATGTAAAAGTTTGACATAATACGCCTGTTACTCCTGTGCTTCTCGATTGTTCCTCCTGCTCATTCGTGATGCTAAGTGCAATGCTGCCTTTCAATGGAGAGATTTTATCCTCGCTCTCCCCCTCGCCATCCTCTTTCTAGTCCTTTGTATGCCTGGATTGAACATGGTTTATATTGGATGTGCTTGGATGTCCTTTGGAAGTGTTTGTCTCTGTTTGAAGTGCAGAGGTGGCTAATTACAAAATGTGACAAATTCCTTGAAACATCTGTGGCTCAGGCAGTGATTTCCCACCTTCTGTCTCCTCAGACCCCAGTGCTCCCCTCCCTCCCTCTCTGGTGAAGACCACCTTTCCAGTTGAGGGGGAAGGTGCTGTCCCAGGAGAGACCGTGCCCTCACTCCTCTCTCGTGCATCTGTTGACCAAGGTGTCTGCCCTTGTGCAGTCAGCTCTCCGGGTGGATGTCCTGTGCTGCCCTCCAAAGCCAGCCTCTCCACCGACAGTGGTTTTCTCTGGGAACATGAATGGTTGTCGCTTCCAGCTGGATCGTTCTCATCAACTTACAAATCTGCTGTAATTGCTCCCAGAAGGAAAATCCTACAGCGAACCCATTGGGTTTCTTCTTATTTCTGTGCTTCCATCAAAACTCCTCGGAAACACCTGTTCCTCTTCACCTCTTCTATTTTGAATTCACTCCAGTTCGGCTCTCTGTCATTTTCCATTGATCCCATAACGGATCACCACAAATTTGGAAGATTGAACAACCCAAATGGATGATTCTAGAAGTCTGACACGTGTCTTTCTGGGCTGACATCAGGTGTCCACAGGGCTGTGCTCCCTCCTGGTGTCTGTAAGGCAGAATCTGCTTCCTGTGCTTTTAGGCTATTGGCAGAATTCCTTTCTTGACAGTGGAGGGCCTCCCTCCTCCCCTCTGAAGGATTCGTGAGATTAGATTGGGCCCAACAGGTAATCCAGGATAATCTCCCCTCATGAGGCCTTTGACTTTATGGCTGCTAAGTCCCATGAGTCATTTGAGGGAACCTGTGACAGGTTTCAGGGATTAGAACATGGATCTCTTGGGGCGGGGGCATTTTGCTGCCTTTCTCGCTCTCTCCCCTCTCTGGGCAGATGCCACGCAGATCTTCGTGTTGCTCCTTACTCATTCTCATCTTTCCCGGCCCGTCAGAGAGCACAGGTTTGCACAGGTAAGGACTCTCTTCTTCTTGATCCACTTTTTCCACACAGCTTCTAGGACACCACACTCTCCTGGCTCTTCCTACCCTTCCGGTTGTCCCTCCCTACTCTTCTGGTTGTCTCTTCATACCCCTTCTTCTAGTTCCTCTTTATCTTCCCGGTCTAAACATAGAACATGCCGGAACTCTGTCCAGCTATGTTCACTGCTCAGGTGATCTCACATGGCTACGTGTCACCCAGATGTGGACTCCCCAGTCTCCCCCCAACCGGGGCCTCTCCCCTGAACTCCAGACACATACGTCCACTTGCCTGTGCACCGTGTTCACTTGGATGCGTGCAGGGAACTTACACTCACCGTGTTTGATCTTCCCCCACAAACCCACCTTCCTGTAGTCTTCCCCATCTTAACAAATGACGATTCCATTCTTTGGTTGCTCACGTTGAAATCCTTGGAGCATCCTGGGTGCCTTCCTTTTTCTCTTGCTTCCTCATCCCATCGATCATCAGGCTTGCTCAGCACTGTTTTCAGAAGTCGTCCAGGATGCGACCACTTCTCACCTCTTGGCTGTTGGCATGCTGTTCAAAGCCACCATAATCTCTCGGCTGGATTATTATAGCAGTCTTTTAATTGGTGTCCCTGCGTCTGCCATTGTTCACCCCCCCAGCATCTATCCTCAAGTCAGACACTGGGACATAAGTCATACTCTGTCCCCCCTTTGCCTCTGTCCCTCCACCATCTTTCTGTCTCACCCAAAATACACACCAGTGTCCTCGTGGTGGCCTGCAGGGTCTGGCATGAGCTGGCTCTGGCCGTTGTCCTGTTTCCTTTTCCTCATTCCGCTCCAGCTACTGGCTTCTTGGCTATTCCTTGAACAGCGCACTCTTGCTTCAGAGCCCTTGCACTTGCTGTCCCCTTGACCTGGAATTCTTTTTCCCCTCGGTACCGCAAAGCTTGCTTCCTCACTGCCTTCCGGGCTCTGCTCACATGTCGCCTCAGAGGGGTCTTCATACCCCCACATGAAGCAGTGATCCCCACATCCCTCGTCCTCCCAACCAGCTTTTTTGTTTCTATTTCCTATTTTTAAATAACCTGTTTCCTTCCTTTAGGATGTCCACGAAAGAGCTGACATGGACTTCCCGTGACTTATTTACTGTTCCTAGAATAGTGCTGTCACGTTATAGGTGCTGAAGAAGCATTTCCTGAATAAATGCAAGAAATGTTTATTTTTAGACTCACACCTTTGTGGTGAAAAATTTCCATAGTACAGAAGGACGTACAGTTGAAAGTATGAGAGCAAATTTTTTAAAAAAAACAACAGTTTATTTCCTTTCCTTCTAGAAGTATCTAATGCTTGTATGTCAAAATTCTTTTTAATTTTTACATATAAGTATCAGATTATACAAACGTCTCTGCAGCTTAATTCTTTTGCCATGTTCATTGTCTTGTGTATCTTTTTGTATCAAAAAAATTGAGAACTTTAAAAGCCAAGTAGGTATCTGTAAGTATATAAATAGACGTGATTCCAAAGTTTGTCTCAGGCTGTCTCCCCCTAAATGTTCATTTGCTTATTTTTCTTTATCTTGATTATGGGGGAAGTGAGTCACCATTTTCTTGTTGTTGCTGTTGAACCCTGGGATTCTGCTGTGAGATTTGCTGCCCTTTTGCAGAAGAACTCACTAAAAGTAATACTTACAAAATCAAAGACCAGAGGCATTGATCTTCTAGTCAGTCTTTTGCCGATTGCCCTGTGGAAATTCAACAACGTTGGCAGCTTTAGTCTCTGGGAGGTTCACCATCAAGTGGATGGAGCTGCTGATATTCCAGTGGATAAAATAGTTCTAATTTGCTTTCTCCAAAAGCTCGTGGTGTTTTTCATGACCAGCCCTTCCTTCCACTCTGGGCACGGGCAGAGAAGACAGGAGGCAGTGCTGCACCTGTCAGTCACTCAGGCAGACGGCAGCAGAAATCCAAGGCTGGTAGAAGCTTCTCGTCTGCTTGATCTGAAATGTAGATAGGTCGCGCAACCTGTGCTTTTCTCTCAAGTATTCTCACAGCTTCTGTAAGTCACACTCTTATTTCGAGCCCTGGACTCTGCCCTTAGCAGCTGTGTGGTCTTGGCCAAGACACCTAATCTCTCTGATTCCCTCCTTTTGGAATCACTGTGTGGACTAGAGGTGATGGATGTGGGTACCCAGGCCTGGCACCCAGTAAATGTTAGTCATTATTATTATTGTTATGACTGTGGTTTCTCTTAATCATCAATAACACGTTCTTTATCAGTGTTTCCTTTTGTTTCTCCTTAAGCATGTTCTATAATCAGAGTCCATAACCAAACCAAAGGAAAGAAACAAAGAAAGATGAGTCCCTGATGTCTGTAGCATCATTGCCTTAGGAGGTCTTTAGCATTTTAGAATCAATACTGTTTAAGAATAGGAGCTGAAAACACGCAATTTGGTTAAATTGAGTTCCATCACAAGACCTGGGTCATGGGGTTGGCCATTGCTGGTTTAATGTGATGGTCACATTCTACATATCTCTCTCTCTCTCTCTTTTCTTAAATCTCTTGGTATGATAGACAAGAAGGAATACAACTTTATCTTATTTTATTTATTTTTTTAAAGTAGGCTTTTAAAGTATGCTACATGCCTAACTTGGGGCTTGAACTCACAACTCTGAGATCAAGAGCCACATGCTCTATTAACTAAGCTGGGTGCCCCCACATTGTGTATCTCTAATTCCAGTAGCTGTTGGGAGAGGAGGAACCAGGTAATTCTGTATAGCTGGGCTGGCACAAGACGTTTATTTAATAAGAGTTCCTAGGTACTGGGTGCCAGGTTTAGATAAGTAGTTGGAGTATGAACGAGACCCTGTGCCTGAGAGCAGAGACCTTAGGGCAGTCTGCTGGGGAGACAGAAAGCTGCAGAACACACCACTAAAGCCCATAGAAGTACAAATCCTGTTCCTGAATGATGACATTCTTGAAATCAGCCAGGAAAGGAAAGCAGGAAAGGGAGGAGGAGAGGTACATGTACATCTAGAATACTCAGACCGTCACGTGAATGTGGACATGAAGATCCATGCTTGTCTCTGAAAGGCAAGTCCTAGAGGAGTCTAGGTGCCAGCCTAGCAGCTGGGCTGAAGCCTCACCTCGCGGAGGAAGGAAGGGATCAACCACGTGGCTTGCCTACTTATTTTTCATGTAAGTAGGGTGCTTTTAAGGCACGTTAACAATTTACCTCTTCTTCAGTTCAAGTATAGACCCAAATGATCCCAGTTGTAAAGAAAGGAGTAGCTGGGTGGCCAGAGTTCCTGGAGATTTACTCCTTACCTGGCAGGGAGGACGTGTTCTAGAACCCGGCCATGTCAGGGCTTGTCACCAGACAGGTGAGCTCCAGTCTCCGCTCTGCCACCACAATCCCGAGGAAGGGGGGGCACCTAGGTGGCTCAATTGGTTAAGCAACTGCCTTTGGCTCAGGTCATGATCCTTGAGTTCCGGGATCGAGTCCCGCATTGGGCTCCCAGCCCACGGGGAGTCTGCTTCTTCCTCTAACCTTCTCCTTCTCTCCTCTCGTGCTCTCTCTCACTTTCTCTGTCTCTCAAATAAATAAATAAAATCTTTAAAAAAAAAATCCCGAGGAAGGGAATCCCATCTCTGGGAGCCTTTCCCCTTGTCTGTAAAATGGGGAAAACAACAGTAGCTTCCCTGTAGGGTTTTCTGGGCTCATGAGATCTTGTAGGTGGAGCACATCATGTTACCTATTATTACAGAGATCGCTCTGCCAGGGATAACAGAAGGGCAAGACAAGAAATAAAACCTTGAATTAAAAGGCAAAATCAAAGTCGGCTTGGGAGTCCTCCTGAGTTTCCATTGTCTTCTCCCTCTCCAGGCTCTGTATACATTCAGGGCTAAGCCATTAACTAGCCTTTATTAGGAACCCACTTCTGATTAAATACAGACTCTAGAGGACCTCCAGTTGGTGTGCTCACTGTTTATTTCCACCCTTCACGCTGGACAATCACTTTATATCCTTTGAAATATTTTTCAAGTCCAGATGAATGCTTTATAGAGTTCAACCACAGGAAAGCCCTAAACTGCATCACTTTATAGATTACTTCCTTTGACAACACAGGGGGATACTCGTGGATCGAGTAATTCATCAGCAAGTTATCAGGTTAGCTTTTCTCCTTCCCAGACACTCTTGTATTTTCTTAAGAGAATCTTTTGTTTGTTAATATCATGCAGTAGGAGACAGTAGAAGGTATGTGTAGGGACAGTAGTTGTTCCCAGAAATAAATCGAAGACGTGATTATTTAGCAGTGTGTGATTCAGATCTCAAATAGCATGTCCCCAAATACATCAAGTTACGCATTAGATTCAAAAGGGGATTAATCTTTTTTTTTTAAAGATTATTTGAGGCAGGGAGGGGCAGAGGGAGAGGGCAAGGGAGAATCCCAAGCAGACTCCGTGATGAACACAGAGGCCCATGCAGGACTCAGTCTCACAAACCTCAGATCATAACCTGAGCCCAAACCAAGAGTCAAATGCTTAACTCTCCCACCCAAAAGGCAATTAATCTAATGGTTTCCAATTTGTTCCATAGAATACTATTCTTGGGGCACCTGAGTGGCTCAGTGGGTTAAAGCCTCTGCCTTGGGCTCGGGTCGTGATCTCAGGGTCCTGGGATGGAGCCCCACATTGGGCTCTCTGCTCAGGGAGGACCTAGCTTCCCCCTCTCTCACTGCCTGCCTGTCTGCCTACTTGTCATCTCTCTCTCTCTGTCAAATAAATAAATAAATAAAATCTTAAAAAAAAAGAATACTATTCTTTAAAGGTTTGTAGGTTTTTGTGAAAAAGTTGCCAAGTAAGTTTTAGAAATGCTCTGTACTATTTTTCATACTTGGAGAATGTCACTATACATTATTGTGAGAAAGCCCATTGGACCTTTTTAAGAATTTTCAAACTTAAACCTGGTCGTAGACCATCCCCTCTCTTCTCCTATACACATGTCAATATCCATCAGGAAAGCATGTATTAGCATGCAGTTTGGGAAATGTTCTGTAGGGACAGTGGCTTGAGTTTTCCATTTTTAAATCATCTCAGAAGTGTCTTCTAGGCGTTGGCGGAATGGTTTTAGTGATGTCTCTGTTCCTCAAGGTGTTACATCACGTTGGCCCAAGCTCTGGGAATGAGCATGGGAGGAGCTCCCGCCGGACCTGCAGGAACAGGGAAAACAGAAACGACTAAAGATATGGGACGATGTCTTGGAAAATATGTCGTGGTTTTCAATTGTTCTGACCAGATGGACTTCCGAGGTCTTGGACGAATTTTTAAAGGTGATGGTTATAATTTTTATTTGATGAAAAATGGAAGCCAAGGTGGAGTATCTTGTTAAGATTTATTTTCCAATCATTGGCTACATTGTAATGTCATTTTTCAACTTTGTGCAACTTTTTGGAAGCTTTGAATCTCACCGGTGTTGTGGGGATCAGATGTCAACCTTCATCCCTGCAGGTTGGCTGTTTCCAGATAAAGTACCACATGGTGAATCATTTTGGGGGCACTCTGTGCATAGTCTACTTGTTCAAGTTTATTTTTGAACAGACTTATCTCTGGCTTGTCTTGGCAGCTGCAAAATGCCCTTTTCCCTGGCTTTTCGAAATTATATACTAATTGGATTTTCTATTTAATTTCCCTTCGAAGGACTGGCACAGTCTGGATCCTGGGGTTGTTTTGATGAATTTAACCGTATCGATTTACCAGTGCTGTCAGTGGCAGCCCAGCAAATTTCCATTATTCTGACATGTAAAAAGGAGCGGAAAAAGTCTTTTATTTTTACCGATGGAGATAATGTGACTATGAACCCTGAATTTGGACTTTTCCTGACCATGGTAAGGAACCACAGGAAGAGCTGCCGAATGTCAGCCTTCTTATCTCAGTTTTTATGCCTTGCCCGGGTCTTTCGGCCCTTCGTTTTCATGGATGGAAATCAGGATGGTAATTTTAACTCCTGTGCGAAAGCCTTGGGTGTTCAGCAAAGCTCATCGTAATAACCTGTGATGTCATCTCTCCAGTTAAAAAGAGAGTAAGATGTGTAAATGAGTTCTCCGGTGGTCAGTCCAGATTTGCTGCAGGTGCTTGACAAATCTGTTCCTGGCGTGCTGGTGGGTCACGTGCAGCCCCGTGACCGTGTCCTTCATCTGTGGTATTTATTTCCTCTGTAGAATCCTGGCTATGCTGGGCGGCAGGAGCTCCCTGAGAACTTGAAGATTAACTTCCGCTCTGTGGCCATGATGGTGCCCGACCGGCAGATTATCATAAGGGTGAAGCTGGCTAGTTGTGGCTTCGTTGACAACGTTGTTCTGGCCAGGAAGTTTTTTACACTCTACAAGCTGAGCGAGGAGCAGCTTTCTAAGCAGGTATGAGGTGCTGGGAGGCTCTCTGAATTTAGACCTGCTAAGTTTTTCTCTTCCGTGAAATTTTCTCACTTTGAAAAATTGTAGACTGGGGCCCTTGGCAGATTACCTTACTGGTACAAAGTAGAAAGTCATGTCATTACAAAGTTAATTTTATATGCATAGTGTTCTTAAGTGTATTAAAATAAATTAATATTTGCCACGTAAGAAATAAGTACTTTCGAAACTGATTGAAGAGACAAAGAATCATAAATATGAATATTTGCTCTTTTTCCCACCTGTACATTAATCATAATATGTGCTGTGTGTCCTCATGGTTTTCAGGATCCTCTCAATCATTGCTCTTCTCACTTTCAAGCCCGCTCATGTAGTGGGCCACACCTCGCTAATAATAGTCTGTTTTATCTACTGCCACTGTTTAAAAAATTTATTTTCTTATTTTTATAACAAATTCAATTAACATATAGTGTATTACTAGTTGCAGAAGTAGAGTTTAGTGATTCATCTACTGTAACTTTTTTTTAAAGGTTTTATTTATTTATTTATTTGAGAGAGAGCACGAGCAGGGGGGAGAGAGAGGCAGAGGGAGAAGCAGGCTCCCTGCTGAGTAGGAAGCCCGACAGGGGCTCAATCCCAGGACCCTGGGATTATGACCTGAGCCGAAGGCAGACACTTAACCGACTGAGCCACCCAGGTGCCCTTCATCTATTGTAACTTTTATCATTAACTTTTTTGCTAGTTTCCTGCACTGTTTGTTTGTTTGTTTATTTAAAAGATTTTATATATTTATTTGACAGAGAGAGACACAGCAAGAGCAGGAACCAAGCAGGGTGAGAGGGAGAAGCAGGCTCCCTGCTGAGCTGAGAGCCCGATGCAGGGCTCGATCCCAGGACCCTGAGATCATGACCTGAGCCGAAGGCAGAGGCTTTAACCCACTGAGCCACCCAGGCGCCCTCCTGCACTGTTTATAGAGTAGCAGTTTCTGACATCATGAAGTTTTGTAGTTAAGAGGCATGAAATTCATCCTATAGTACTTTTGTATGAGTTATCTGTTGCTGCGTGACTATAGGCCCACAAATTTACCAGCTTAAAACAATACACAATTGATTATTTCATGGTTTCTATGGGTCAGGAGTCCTGGTACCTCTTGGCTGGGTCCTCTGCTTACAGTGGACCAAGGCTTCAATCAAGTCTTGGCCCCGTGCTTGACTGGGGGAAGGATTTACTTTTACGCTCACTCTGGTTGTTGGCAGAATTCTGTTCTTGAGGTTGGAAGACTGAGGGGTTCAGTTTCTTGCTGGCTGTCTGCTGGCCAAGGCCACACCATCAGTTCCCACAGGCTGCAAGCTGTTCTCTCCTGGATGGCCGCTTGCCTTCGCAAGGTCCGCGAGGGAAAGAGGGTCCAGCAAGATGACTGCAATGGTCTTGTGTTGGGTCCTCCAGAGAAGCAGAACCAATATGATCTATGCATCTATACCTAGAAAGACATTTATTATAAGGTTTTGGCTCACACACTTGTGTAGGTAGAGAGGTCCCACGATCTGTTGTCTGTAAGTTAGAAACCAGAAAAGATGGGGGTGTAGTTTGAAAGGATGATGGTTCTAGTCCAACTCTGAAAGCCAGACAACCAGGGGCACTGACGACTGAGGAAAAGGTTGATATCCCAGCCCAACAGCAGGGCAGAGTGAGTGAATCCAACCTTCCTCTGCCTTTTTGTTCTCTTCAGGTCTTCATCCATAGAACGGTGCCCACCCACACAGGGGAGGGCCGTCTTCTTTACTCAGTCCAGCAGTTCAATGCTCATCTCTTCTAGAAACTCATTTGGAGACACATTCACAAATTATGTGTGATCAGCTACCTGGACACCCCGTGGCCCATTCAAATTGATACATAAAATTAGCCATTACAGCCACATCTTAAGTAATGTGACCACAGAATCACATATACACTATCACATATGACCTGTCACCTCTGCTGTATTGTATTGGTTAAAGCAAATCACAGGTCCTACCACACTCAAGGGGAAAAGATCATACCAAGAAGTGGGGATCATGCCACAGATCGTTAGGACATATAAATAAACATTACCAAAAGCATTTGCTAAATAATAATACATTAAAATAAGCATAAAACTGTAACACGAATAAAACTTCCTAACATATATAACTTTGATCCCTCTCTTCACTCTTGCCTCCATTCCCAACTTCTTTGACTCTAGATTATTTTTTTTATGCCTCCAGTGCCTCAATTAAATTACATTTTCACTAAAAACATTCTTGGTTTCTCCTGCTTATTGCAGCCTTTACTCACCCATTCTTCTCTTTCCTCTGTCAAAAAGTATTTCTCCATGCTGTTTCTTGCATGTAGAAAAACTCCCACGTCACTGATTCCTGTCTTCTTCTCAACTGTTTCCTTTCTATTTCCTTCATGCCCACAGCCCTGCTCACGGGGTCATTGTCTGACAAAATGAATCAACGTGCCCAAAACATTTGGCCCCGTGATCTCTGCATGAACATCCTGTGAATCCCAATCCATGCCCACAGATTTAACTGAGTCCAGCTCTGAGAAGTTTTCCTTAATTAATTCCACACGCCAGCACTTTTCAAGTCATTGTTACTTTTTGGTGAATTTGCTTACATTTTTATCATGTTACCTCTATTAGAATTTAAACTCCTCGAAGGCATGAACTCCATCTGAATATTTTTCTGGGTTCCATCCCCCAGTGATGAGTATGAAGTGATGCATACTATTCCAGTTACCTTAGCAGATAATGGGTTTTTTCTTCACATGATAAAATGTATATAACATTAATTTTACCACCTTAATCGTCTTTAAGTGTATGATTCAGTAGCATTAAGTATATTTACAATGTGGGATACCTGGGTGGCTCAGTCAGTTAAGTGTCTGCCTTCGGCTCAGGTCATAATCCCAGGGTCCTGGGATCGAGTCCTGCATCAGGCTCCATACTGGCGGGGAGCTGGCTTCTTCCCTCTGCCTTCCACTTCCCCTACTTGTGCATGCTCTCTCTCTCTCTCTCTCTTTCTCACACATACACACACACACAAATAAATAAATAAAATCTTTTAAAAAAAAGAAAAAAGGTGTATTTGCAATGATATGAAACATATCTCTATAACTTTTTCCTCTTGCAAAACTGCAACTCTATACCCATTAAGCAGCGAGTCCTCTCTTACTCTTCCCCTCATCCCGTGGTAACTACCATTCACTCCTTGTTTCTATGTATTTCACTACTTTAGATACCTCATGTAAGGGGGATCAAACAGCATTTGTCTTTTTGAACTGTCTTATTTTGCTTAGCATGAGCCTCAAGGTTCATCCATGGTGTAGGAGGTGAGTTTGGTTCCTTTTTATGGCTGAAACAACATTCCGCTGTATGGATATGCCGCAGTTTTTATTTCCATCCATCCATCGTGGGCGTCTGAGTTGTTTCCACCCCCTGGCTACAGTGAATGCTGTTGCTGTGAACATGGGTATGCAAATATCTCTGAGATCCTCCTTTCAAGTATTTGGCTGTAGATATCTAGAAGTGGGATTTCCGGATCATATGATAGCTCTATTTTCAATATTTTGAGCAACTGCCATACTGTTTTCTATAGTGGTTGGTTATTTGAGTGACTTCGTTGGTTGAGGGTCTGAGTCTTGATTTCAGCTCAGGTCATGATCTCAGGGTCATGGGATCAAGCCCTGCATCAGGCTCTGCGCTCAGCTCAGAGTCAGCTGGAAATTCTCTTCCTCCCCCTCTGCCTCTCTTCCCGCTCATATGAGCTCTCTAAATAAATAAATAAAATGTTTAAAAAATTTATAGTGGTTGGATAATTGGGTCTTAATTTTTCACTTTATATGTGATGAAATTTGGTGTGATTGAGCTTTTATAAATAGATATCAAGGGAATAACAAAGCTGGGGGCTTGGCTTTCTGGTTTGTCCTTATTCTTCCCAGCTATATGTAATCCTAGAATAAAGCTACTTTTCTTCTTCTGTAATACCTTTGCCTTTCTCCTATCATATATAAATATATATACTCCTGGTTCAGAAGTTTAGCTTTAGAGATATGAGGAAATTTTTCTATGGATAACTGATTAAGAAGTGGCTCAGGGAGACGTGTGTACTCCAAGAGGAAATTTATTCCTTTCTCCTCATCAAGATATATTTATTAGTTCTGATCTAAGAGCTTAAATTAATGATCATATATAAGAGAACTCTTTTGAATATTCTCTATTTGCTCCAAAAATAATATTGATAAAAATTTATTGCTTCACTAGCTGTACACTTTTTTTCTAAAGGAAAATTAGCATTTATTCATTATTGTCAATAGGTCTTTTGTCAAATTTGTCGTTTTCATGCATAAGTTAATATTGTGTACCTCACATGCTTCAGGTGCATTATGATTTTGGTCTGCGTAACATTCTGTCAGTTCTGCGAACTCTGGGAGCAGCCAAAAGAGCCAACCCTACAGATACGGAATCAACGATCGTCATGCGCGTTCTGCGAGACATGAATCTTTCCAAACTGGTAAGATTCACAGATGGAAATGTTCCACCCACTTAAATATCCGCTAACTAAGCACAAATGAGATTTAGAAATATTTATTTAAAATACTCATTTAAAATGCTTAATTATCAGCTAAAAGTGCTGGAGAGCATAACTTTAAATTAGACTCTTTTGGAAGTTATTTTTGCGGTAACTCATATCTAGTCTAACATAAGCCTATTTCCATAGAACTGAAATGGGTTTTTAAAAATCCACATGTTAAGTTTCCAAATACCTTGAAATACTTTTGGGTTTTAGAGCTAAAATCTCACCTTCTTTAAAGTCTGTAGACCCCAGCAGGAAATTATATGTAAAATTAAAAAGTGTGTAATAATTTCACACTCTTTGATTTCACAGTAGAGACTAAAAATCTTTGTTCAATATCTATGTACAGGGTGACAGAATGATATATTTTTATTTCAAAATAAAAGTGTGAGGCACATTCCAATTCATGAATTTGTTACTATCTCTTATTTAAATTATTTTTTTAATTCAAATTAGAAATTGCAGGTTATTTTATGGGGAGGTTGTTCTGTAGGCAATATTTTTCCTTTTATCTGCTTCCTCCCATTTTCCCCTTTTTTTCTCCCTTTCCTTTCCATCTTTTCTAAAGAAGGGGTTCTTAAAGGGGTTTAACTTATGGGTAACATGAGAAAATATTCCTCAACTACAGCGAAGGTGGTATTTTATTTATTAACAGTTATGATAAAATAATTTGGTATGTTCGGCATTTTCAGTTAATCTGTACATGGCTATGATCATGCCAAAATAGTTGGTCCGGTTCTCCTTTCTTTTCTCTTTTAGATTGATGAGGATGAACCCTTATTTTTGAGTTTGATTGAAGATCTCTTCCCAAATATTCTTCTGGACAAAGCCGGTTACCCTGAACTGGAAATGGCGATTAGTAGACAGGTAATATATTTCTCAGGGCACCCAGTCCTATGTCTCTCCCATCGGAATTTCATGGGTGTCAGGCGTCACTGATGTATTCCAACTCAGTGCGTTCCAAGGACAGCGCCCAGGGCTGTGGGCAGTGTTTCAGGAGAGGCTCTTTCACACCACTGACAGAGCTCCTCCAGCCGGGGAGTCTCCTACTATCCCACAGCCACGTGTTTAGTTGGCCACGTGCCCATTATTGATGGAAACTGTTCCACACCAGATGCTAAAAGAAATATGAGCGAGCAGGATGAGTAGGGCTCAGCCGGCTGTCTTGCCTGGCCCGGCTTGGCTTTGTCTATGGCCCTGGTGTTTCCACATGGCTTTGATCTCTGGACTCCTGCCTCTGAGTGCCATTCACAATGATCTCATGAGGCTCCTCACCTGTCATTCTTTTCTCCCAGGCCCAGGATAACTTGCAATTTCTTCCTGGGGCCCTGGGGGAATCTACCACGTTATGTGTATCACTAGGGGTCTGGATTTCCCATGACGCTTGGTAGAGCTTTGCTTTTTTATGGTTTTCTTAGGAATGAAAATGAACCATATAAACCTTGTGCCTCAGTTTCTTTTCCTATAAGGAAGAGTTTGGAAAAGAAAAGTTATATGGAAGTGGTGATTAGCTCATATTTGTAAAATACATTTTATTTTTTTATTTTTATTTTTATTTTTTCAAAATGGAAGTCAATGTTATAGATTTCTTTTTTTCTTTTTTTTTTAAGATTTTATTTATTTATTTGACAGAGAGGAGAGAGATCACAAGCAGGCAGAGAGGCAGGCAGAGAGAGGGGGAAGCAGGCTCCCTCCCGAGCAGAGAGCCCGGTGCGGGGCTCGATTCCAGGTCCCTGAGATCATGACCTGAGCCGAAGGCAGAGGCTTTAACCCACTGAGCCACCCAGGTGCCCTATAAAATACATTTTAATTCTTTGACCATATTTGTTAATGGATACTTTCCTTTTATTTATTTTTATTTTTTTAAGATTTTATTTATTTATTAGAGAGAGAGAGAGAGAATGAGAGGGGAGAAGTTCAGAGGGAGAAGCAGACTTCCCGCAGAGCTGGGAGCCCGACATGGGACTCGATCCCGGGACTCCAGGATCATGACCTGAGCCGAAGGCAGTCACCCAACCAACTGAGCCACCCAGGCGCCCGATACTTTCCTTTTAAAAATCAGTATATAAAAATCTTAATCTCCAGAGCCCCTGGGTGGCTCAGTCAGTTAAGCGTCTGAGTCTTGATTTTGGCTCAGGTTGTGATCTCAGGGTCCTGAGATGGAGCCCTGCTGGGCCTGTGTTCAGGAGGTGTCAGCTTGAGATTCTCTCTTTCCTTCTCCCTCTGCCTCCCCTCCCAAATAAAGAAATAAAATATTTAAAAAAAATCTTATTCTCCTGATAAGGTAAGAGTGATAATTCATTTTGCAAATGGTTTCTTCATCATATGGCTGAATTAATTGTAACATTGTCTAAAAAACTTAGTATAAAGTAATTTATAGGGTGACTAACAACATAATTTGTAGCATATGAAAAATTTGAAGAGCATAGATTTATAGCATAAAATGATACATGATTATTTTCTAACAATTATTTAAGTAAAAATAAAACCATCATTCATAGTGTGTTTAAGCATAGCATGATAATTAAGAGTACAGACCATGGAGCTGAGTTTCCTGGGCTCACATCCCCACTGTAACTTTATAAGTAATAATCTTGGGGAAATTATTTGGTCTCTCTGTGCCTCAGTTTCCTTCTCTGTAAAAAAAAAAGATATCGATAGGACTAATCTTGTAGTGTTGTTATGAATATTGAACTTAGAATAGTGTTAGGCAGGTTAACTTTCATGCATGTGTTCGACAGATTAAAACTACCCAGTAGATTTATAGACAGTTTGAATTTTCTATGGAATATCAGTCAACTTGGTGAGCTACAAAGTTTTCCAGTTACTAAATACCACATTTTAAATTAAAGATTTAAAATGCATTTGACATTTGAGTCTTTATTCTTAAGTTGTTCCTAGGCATATGTTCAAGGATATGATAATATAAATGTATTCAATTCCCAAAGGCGAATGCAGATGTTTCTTGTTGGCTCGGGATAACATTTTGAGTGTTCAACCTGCTCTTTGTCTTTGTACATATATATTTTGATGCAATATATATAAAAATTTTTTATTTTAAATGAACTCCATGCCACGTGTGAGGCTTGAACGGACAAGCCCGAGGCCAAGAGCTGCGCTGACTGAGCCACCCAGGCGCCCCAGCGATATATTTTTTATTGTGGTAAAATCCCGAGCATGAAATTTAACATGTAACCCTTTTTCAGTATCCTGTTCCGTGGCATTAAGTACATTCACGTTACTGTGCAGCACAGCATCACCATCCATCTTTAAAACTTTCTCCACCTTCCCAGACTGAAACTCCATGCCCACTCAACAGTAACCCCCGTTCTCCTCACTCCCCAATGTCTGTGCTTGTTTTGAACACAGCGGCAAGCCCCAGTTGTAGTTGATGGGGCCCAAGGTGGGACTTTTATGTTTTTAGGTTGAAGAAGCTGGCTTAATCAACCATCCTCCTTGGAAACTGAAAGTCATCCAGCTGTTTGAGACACAGAGAGTGAGGCATGGGATGATGACCCTGGGACCCAGTGGAGCCGGGAAAACCACCTGCATCCACACCTTGATGAGAGCCATGGCAGGTAAGGGGGCGGCCACGCTGTGTTGCTCTGGGCAACACATTTAAATAGTTGTGACCCATTTGAATACTCCAAGAGGGACCCAAAAGTTAGAGACATTAATATATTCGTATAGGAGGGAGTGCTGTTTTACTGGTTATGGGGTATGTTTCAGAGATAACGTATCATAATGGGGAAGGGAAAAAGCTTTTTCAGCTTTATCAAGATATTATTGACATATAGCATCGTGTTTAATGTGTACAGTGTATTGATTTGCAACATTTGCATGTTGCAAAATGATTACCACCATGAGATTTGACCCCCATCTTATCACATAGTAGCATTTCTTTTTTTGTGGTGAGAACACTCAAGATCTACTCTTCTAGGAACATCCAAGTGTATGATACAGTATAATTAGCTATAATCACTCTACTATATATAGTAGATATATATATATATCTCCCCATTAATCCTTTAGCTGGAAGTTTGTACCCTTTACTAATATCTCCCCATTTCCCTATGCCTTGACTCATGGTAACCACCATTCAACAATCTGTTTCTCAAAGTTTGATTTTTTTAGATTCCATATATAAGTGATAACACACAGTATTTGTCTTTCCCTGACTTATTTCATTTAGCATGATGTTCTCAAGGTCCATCCATGTCATTGCGAATGGCAATTTGTCCTTCTTACCTGTGGCTGAGTAATAAATAAACACACACACACACGCCCCCCCACATTTTCTTAATCCATTCATCTATTAATGGACATTTAAATTATTTCTGTAACTAGGCTTCTGAGAATAACGTTGCATGCTTTATGTATTGTGTTGTAAGTTTTACTTATGTCATTTAATTTTCACAATGATCTTGAGATGTGTCTATTACCATCCCCATTTTGTACAAAAATTCAAGGCTCAAATTCAGAAATGCTCTGGGTTGCAAAAATGGTAAGTGATAGGATTCAGAATTGATGTCAGGGTCCACTAATGAGAAGCCCAGACTTTTTGCATTGTAACATGCCAGTTCCCAATAAGGACTTAATACAACCTCCCAGTACATAAAAAATCATTGCAATTTCAATTCCTAAAATCATCCTAATCAAAACTAATTTCCTGCCTAGAATCAGATATTTTTCTGGTGAAGTTAGATGAATGCATTTAATTTCCAGATCTCCCTAAGCCTTAGATAGCTAATAGGCAGTGCCACATTTGTGATTATTCTTCTGTTTCCTTATTGGACATTGATGTCTCTCATACTGAAAATACTGTGTAGGCAGCTCCTGGGCAGGGCAGATTTAGGTTCCAAAATTGCACAGAACTCTGGCTGTTGGAATGTGCATACATGGTCCCACAGGGAAAAGGTGCCTGGCTGGGTTTCCAGACTGCTCATGCAGCCCCAGGGCACTGATACTGAGTTGGTCATTGTGGAGACTGCTCTATATTGCTCTAGGGTCCTGCATGTGTTAGATTTAGTCTAGGTATCCTCAGCGATGAGGCCTAGTGAGTTCTGTACGTTAACCCTCCACCAGGGAGTCTCCACACTGAGAAAGAACTGTGCTTCCAGCCATCACTCGCTTTGCCAAAACTGAGAACTCACACCTGCAAGACTTATCATGTGCTTTTCACGTGTGTTAAGATTGTGTCGGGGGATTTTTATAGTGCTTTAAAATGATGTATTCTCTCAAGTTATGCTTAATAATACTTTTGTTGTTGTTATGTAGCTGCCTTCTGTTTATAATAAACTACAAATGAACCTGGCAAAATGACTTGAACAAAATGGGTACTAAATATTAAAAAATAGTGATACATTATGTATAATATGTCTAAATTATGTAACCCATATGGTATCACTGGTTTTGGAGAAATTCTTTGAAAAGATGAATTAATCATTAGCTGTTGATTAACCTGTTCTTGGTTTTAATATATAGGGCAAATTGTCATTATTTTAAGCATTGTTTCTTGCTGAAACCATTCATTATCCCAAAGATCGAGAAGGTAATTGGGTTGAACTTATACTAGACCCACATATATTTGTTTCCTTATTCATCATGTATTTGTTTATCAAATATCTCTAATGTTCTGTGGTTTGAGATCCTGCTAGTTTAGGTAGCAGAAATGGGAAAGCAGGCATGAAAGCAAAAGGCTGTGTCTTCAAGAAGCTTACAGTATAGTGGAGTAACACAGATAGTTATTAGTCAACACGGAATTGCTACGCAGAGGTTTGGACAATTATGTTGTGAGCAGAGGCAAAGGAGCTCAGAAACCTTTCTAAGGAATTATAGGAAGGCTTACAGAGCAAGTGCCACTTCAGCTGAGGTTTGGGAGTAGAGTAAGCACTTGGATAGAAGGCATTCTTAGCAGAATGAAGAGCCTGTGCAAGTCGGGGGACTGGAGAGAGCATGGCATACCCAGAAATTGCTTTCGTATGGATAAATGTAATTTGCGTGTGGGTGGGAGTAGGGGAGATGAGGGGTGTAGTGGATGCTGCTGGTATCCAGGGCCTCATCCCTTTGGCCCTCCCCTGGTACAGGTGCAGCTGTTGGGACAGCTTCTCCCACAAATGCCAGTGGTGTCTCCTAGTTTTTCAGCATTGCGACTTTCCTAGAATCTAGGGAACTACTGGTTCAGCCTGAAAGAAGGTGGGAATTAATGCCCCTAGGGCAGCCATACCCTCAAGAAGTGGGAAGGAAGAGCTGAAGACAATTGTCTCATCTCTTCTTGTCCATTAGAGGGACATTACATCTGTGGCTGCCTCATAAATGAACCCATTTTGGGGGTTCTCTCCTTTTCTGTCTCACTGTCTCTTTCCCCTGACTCCAAACTCCCAATAACCACATCTTTGTTTGAGGCTTTGCTTTTAGGGAGAATTTAGGTATGGTATAAGGAGCTTTATAAGTTATGCTGAATACTCTGGTTTTATTCTGTAGGTGATGGGAAGCCATTGAGCTGGGGGGGGGGCACTGGGGGGGAGTGGTATGATCAATGCTCTGTGTGTGGAAGGTTATCTGGCGGCCATGTAGAGAATAGACCATGGACAGAAGGGGTGGTCTGGAGTCCATAAGAAGGCAATAGCAAGAAAGGATGACTACTCTAGGGCAGAGTCCATGAAGGTGGATTGACCACCAGGACAGTCAAGAAATGCCTAGGAGGACAGGAGGAGTTAATTTAACCACCGTTTTGAAAGTCAAGAATTTTTTTTTTTTGGAGTGTTTTTATAACAATGTTTTGGTATTTCATTTTTTTTAAAACATAATTTAAAAACTTTATTATTAAAGTATAGTTGGCATGCAATGTTATTTAAGTTTCAGGTGTATAACAGTGATTTAATAATTCTATACAAAAAAAATAATTCTATACAAAAATGTTATGGTATTTTATTTTATCTTTTTATGCTTTATGCATGCAATTTTTTCTAATGTTACGTTAGTCACCATATAGTACATCGTTAGTTTTTGATGTAGTGTTCCATGATTCATTGTTTGTGTAGAACACCCACTGCTCCATGCAGTCTGTACCCTCCTTATACCCATCACCGGGCTCACCCATCTCCTCACACCCCCTAACCTCTAAAACCCTCAATTTGTTTCCTGGAGTCCATAGTCTCTCATGGTTTGTGTCCCCCTCTGATTTCCCCCCTTCATTTTTCCCTTCCTTCTCCTGATGTCCTCCATGCTATTCCTTATGTTCCACAAATAAGTGAAACCATATGGCAATTGACTTTCTCTGCTTGACTTATTTCACTTAGCACAATCTCCTCCAGCCCCATCCATATTGATGCAAAAGTTGGGTATTCATCCTTTCTTATGTATAATATTCCATTATGTATATGGACCACATCTTCTTTAACTATTCGTCTGCTGAAGGGCATCTCGGCTCTTTCCACAGTTTGGGTATTGTGGACATTGCTGCTATGAACATTGGGGTACATGTGACCCTTCTTTTCACTGCATTTGTATCTGTGGGGTAATTACCCAGTTGTGCAATTACTGGGTCATAGGGTAGCTCTCTTTTTAATTTTTTGAGGAACCTCCACACTGTTTTCCAAAGTGGCTGTACCAACTTGCATTCCCACCAACAGTGTAAGAGGATTCCCCTTTCTCCACAGCTTCTCCAACATTTGTTGTTTCTTGCTTTGTCAACTTTTGCACTTCTAACTGGTGAAAGGTGGTATCTCAATGTGGTTTTGATTTGAATCTCCCTGATGGCTAATGATGATGAACATTTTTTCATGTGTCTGTTAGCCATTTGTATGTCTTCTTTGGGGAAGTGTCTGTTCATGTCTTCTGCCCATTTTTTGACTTGATTATTTGTTTTTTGGGTGTTGAGTTTGAGAAGTTCTTTATAGATCTTAAATATCAGCCCTTTGTTTGTAGTGTCATTTGCAAATAACTTCTCTCATTCTGTGGGTTGCTTCTTTGTTTTGATGATTGTTTCCTTTGCTGTGCAGAAGCTTTTTATCTTGGTGAAGTCCCAAAAGTTCATTTTCGCTTTTGTTTCCCTTGTCTTTGAAGATGTGTCTTGAAAGCAGTTGCTGTGGCCAATGTCGAAGAAGTTAACTGCCTATGTTCTTTAGGATTTTGATGGATTCCTGTCTCACATTGAGGTCTTTCATCCATTTTGAGTTTATCTTCGTGTATGGTGTAAGAGAATGGCCAAGTTTCATTCTTCTGTATATAGCTGTCCAATTTTCCCAGCACCATTTATGGAGGAGACTGTATTTTTTCCATTGAATATTTTAAATTAAAATGATGCAATTCTACCTACTACCATAATGAAATAATTTTTGACAGTTTTTTTTATGTGGGCAACAGACCAAGTCCAGTTTTTACCTATGATATTGTTATACTGTTTGAGAGTTTGCTGGCCTTTGTAAAATGTGATTAGGTTAAAAAAACAGTTTTGCCTGTCTAATGGATATCATTTATTGAAAAAGCTGAATTGTGACTCAGTTTAACGTCAGCATCATAAAGTATTGCAGATAATTACCCTGAGTCTTTTTGTGATTTCAAAAAGGAGAACTAAAGAGGTGCTTGGGTGGCTCAATCGGTTAAGCGTCTGCCTTCGGCTCAGGTCATAATCCCAGGGTCCTGGGATCAAGTCCCAAATCGGGCTCCTTGGTCATCAGGGAGCCTGCTTCTCTCTCTCCCTCTGCCTTTCCACTGCTTGTGTTCTCTCTCTCTCTTTCTCTCTCTCTCTCTGTCAAATAAATAAATAGAAATCTTTAAAAAAATAAAAACGGAGAACTATGGTCTAACTTTCTAAATAGGTTTTAATATTTTTTTAAAGATTTATTTGTTTATTTAAGAGAGGGAGAGAGGGGGGGGTGAGAGAGTGAACACACCCTTGCAGGGCAGGGGGCAGGAGGTGGGGATGAAGTAGAGGGAGAGGGAGAGAAGCAGACCCCCCGCTGAGCGGGTAACCCCACAGGGCTGATGTGGAGCTTGATCTCACCACCATGAGCCGAAATCTGAGTTGAAAATTAAGAGTCGACCGCTTAACCGACTGAGCCATCCAGGGGCTCCAGTTTTAATGGGTTTTAACCCCTTTTTCAGGGTGCGTAGGTGTGTGTGCTTGCCTTGTTTGTCAGTCTTTCACACAATATGTAATATTTTAGCGTCTATTTTTATGATTTCATACTTTAAACCTTATTCTTTACCTTTCTGCTTATTAACCTCAGTCTCTTATGTACAGCTGTTGCATTGAAGAGTAGTTTTAAGATTTGAAGGATTCAAAGACATTTTTTCGAGGTTGGCCACAAAAGAGAAGTTGTTGATTCTTGCAGCGTTACTTTAGTGGACTTTATCCAAATGAGCAAGAACACATCTCAGCAAATCGAAGCCAGTAATGGAGAGAATGAGGCATCTTCTGGGTGACATTTCAGGGACCAGACTTAATCTGATATACCGTAAATCAAAAGATTTTTGAGCTGTGAAATTTGAAGAATTTCCAGTTTATATTAATTTGTTCATCAGTACCAGCATGGTATCTTTTTTCCCCCTTATGTTTCCTGTAATTTTCTTTTACAGAAGGATAAAAACAAAAGTATGTTAGTCCATAAAATATAACTGTTAATTATGATAACTTGGAGTACAGTAAGACATATATTCTTGTGTAATTTTGCGTTTTTCATATTTTGAACACTTGCTGATGGTACACTGCAACTTAGTTCAATGTTACCTAATGACGGCTCACTCTACATCTGAGTCGTTTAAAATTTGGATTTACTTGGTACAGATTGTGGAAAGCCACACCGGGAACTGAGGATGAATCCCAAAGCAATTACGGCCCCACAGATGTTTGGTCGACTTGACGTGGCCACAAATGACTGGACTGATGGGATATTTTCAACCCTTTGGAGGAAAACACTGAGGGCTAAGAAAGGTAGAAGATGAAGTATTATTTTTGTCATGTCCTTCTAAATAAAATCCTTGGTGCCTATTTAGAATTAATAGAACATATTCTCCATATAAAATCTGAGCCAAGACCAAGAAGTCCTAAATTAGTATGTTTGTCAAGTTTGAAATACCGAAATTATTGATTAGGGTATTTAAAATCCCCCTTTCCCACCTTTTTCCTTTGTTGTTACAAAGGGAATTATTTTCCTTTTGAATAAATATTTCTGTTTCCCTGTGATATCTTAGAATAAAAGAGAAAGAAAAAGCTGTTAAGGAAAATTGATGATGTTGAATAAAGTGATTTTACTATAACTATTTCACTGAATCTTTTAAAAATGTTACTTTTATTTAAGTCCAGCCTATTTTTAGAAAACTGATTCTCCTATAAAATAACAGGAGGAAATAGGATTCTTTGGGAAGAAAATTACATATATCAAAAAGCAAGTTTATATTGAACTAAGAAATTATTCTGTTTAGGCATACACTGGTGTTTGGTTGTCCTATGAACCAACTTGTTAAGGGCTCTTGGTTCACTCTGAATGTTCACTTACTTATGGAGTCTGGAAATTGAGCCCAGTGTTCCTGGAATGTAAGCTCAGATCAAAGGGGTGACATTAACTCTCCTCTCATCATTCTTTCTCACTCCCAAATAAGGAGGAGAAAGGCATAGTGAATGCACCTGCAGAGAGAAAGAAGGATCCAGCAGAAGGACAAGATACCGGGGCTATTTCTTCAAGAGTTTCTGCTTGGAACATTTTCTACCGATAAATGTTTAACACCTGATATCCAGGTTCTGAGGGAATGGAGCTCATCAACCTAAAATCAGTTGTAAAAGAGACATGAAAACTTGGGATTTCAAATGCATGTTCATATTTGGAATTATTGTTTTACTGGAAATAAGTCAAATTTTGTTCTGACCTTGTTTCAATAATCCTGTGTAAACACAGATCCAGTGCCCAGTGCTCCCATGAATGGGAGCTCGGAGAGGTGGTTTTTTTCCCTCCTTAAAGAGGGCAACATGCTTTTTCTAAATGACCCTGGTGTTTAGATCATCATTTTACTTAAATTCAAGTCAAATGAGCATAATTAAGATTTTCAAAGCAGTTGATTTGGCATTGAATGTATTACAGGTGTTATACAGTAAGTAAAAACTAGAGTTACAAACTTAATCATGGTGCCAATAAAGAGAAACTAGAGATTAGGTGATTAAGAGGAACTATTAAACCTTAAACAAATACCTTAATTTATGATGGCCTTGTGGTTGACTATTCCACTGATGTTTGTCACTTTATTTCCAAATATCTCCATAGTGACTCCCATTAGGTTTTGTCCTCAGTGGTCCTCCAAAACTACTCTTTCAAGGCCAGTCATGACCTCCAGCTCCGCAGATATAAACTGTCAGTTCTCAGGCTTGTCCAGCTCTCATAGGACCTGGCACAGCTGATCACTCCCCTTCTTGAAACTCTTCCATTGCTTGGCTTCAGAGAAACTTTACCTGTTGGCTCTCCTACTTCTGCCTCATGAGGGGTCTGCTGGGGGGAGGAGCCAGCAAAGGAGACACTACCAGATGTCTGAACATCGAAGCGGCTCTGTCCTCAGACCTCCTGTTTCTGTCTACTTTTACTATTTAGAAAAAATATACCCAGTCCATGGTTTAAATGTCATCTCTAAGCTGGTGGCTTCTACATGTTCATCTTCAACCTGACCTCTCCCTTGAACCTCTAGCTCAATGACACCATGGGATGTCTGTGGGACATCTCCAATGTAAGATATGCAAGCCACAGTTGATTCTGTCATTCTGCCTGTCCTTCTGACTGTATTCACATTCTACTCCTTCATCTCTTCTTGCTTACTAGGTTCAACTTCTTGCTCTTCCTGGGACACCCTATGCTTACACTCACTTTGAGACCTTTGCACTTGCTTTGCCTACTGCCTGGAAGATTCTACCTGTAGATCTTTCCACCAATTCATTCTCCTGAAATATTTTATTGACTTCCTCTTCTAAAGCAATGCCCCGTCCTCTTATCCTTCTTAATTTTTCTTATCTTGCATATTTCTTTGCTTATTGGTTTGATTATCATCTCTATCTCTTAGAATATAAATGCTGTGAAAGCAAGACATTGTCTTATTTACCACAATATCGCCAGACCCTAGAACACTGCTGTTACATAGAAAGTGCTCAGTGAATATTTGTTCAATGAACAAATGACTTTTTGCTTTGATTACATGCTTTAACAATTCGTATATAAAGAACTGGAAAAGTACTATGGGATAAAATAAGAATCATTTCTATCAAAGTTTAATGAAAATTAGATCAAGTTATAGTACTTCTTCAAGTATAATAGTTATGAATCTATGTAATATGTGTATGTATGCTTTTCCCCCCACCTTTGGTGGAATATTCTAGGCGAGCATATTTGGATAGTTCTTGATGGTCCAGTAGATGCCATTTGGATTGAGAATCTCAATTCTGTTTTGGATGATAACAAAACTCTAACCCTTGCCAATGGCGATCGGATTCCCATGGCTCCAAACTGCAAGATCATTTTTGAACCCCATAACATTGACAACGCTTCACCTGCTACTGTCTCAAGAAATGGAATGGTTTTCATGAGTTCTTCTATCCTTGATTGGAGTCCTATTCTTGAGGTATGAATGGA
>CM052809.1:128790417-128810343 GCA_028533885.1 Nasua narica
TCCTCATTTTCTTCTAGAATATTTTAATTAAGAGCTTAAGACTTTTTCTCCATCTCCACCTAAGCACATGTATAGGGTGGTAACAGAACGTGTGTCTGAATGCTGGCCTTGGCACCTACCAGCTGGGGGATCCTGGGCACATTACTTCAACTCTTTGGGCCTTGGTTTTCCCATCTGTAAAAGGAAGACAGATGACAGATAACGCTACCTCATAGCGTTATCTTGAGCATTAAACAAGTTAATGCATGAAAGCACAGTTAGCAAGGCCTGACAATCCTATATGCAGTATTATCCTTAATTGATATTTAAAAAATTTTTGTTCCAAAATGGCCATTCTCCTGGTGTGCTAATAATATATTTATTAATGCATTAATCTTTAAATGAACAGGGTTTTCTTAAGAAACGTTCACCTCAAGAAGCTGAAATTCTTCATCAGCTCTACAGCAAGTCTTTTCCTGACCTCTATCGCTTCAGTATCCAGAACTTAGAATACAAGATGGAGATGCTCGAGGCTTTTGTAATCATGCAGAGCACTAACATGCTTCAAGGGCTGATCCCTCCAAAGGTAAATTGCTCAACTTTCTAGAAACTTCTCTCTTATTAACAGAGCCATGTTGTGCAGAGAGTGCAGTATTTGAAATGGGTTCTGTTAGACCTGTGGTTGGGGGATGTTTTAAACGTGCACATGAATCTTTTGCATTTTTTCTCATTTCTTTTTTCACTAAGGAAGCCTTTGGTCTGTAATTTAGTGGCAAGTTCCCCATCACCTAATAAGCATCTAGATTTATTTTGGAGACTTGGCTTGGTATTCCTTGAGATCAATTCTGTATTTGTTCCAAGTTTCATTCATCTTTCCCTTGTTCTTGTCTTGGAGAAAACTGTTGTCCCTTTTACATCTTTGTTATTTTCATTGAAACCTCAGAGTAAAATGTTAGTTGGAGAATCAAGCATTAAAACAAAAAGTTTCTTTCATGCTCAGGAGCAAGGTGTGGAGGTCACACCAGAACACCTGGGGAGACTGTACGTCTTCTCCCTGATGTGGAGCATCGGCGCCCTGCTCGAGCTGGAGGGCCGGCACAGGATGGAGCACTGGCTGCGTTCTCAGGAAGGGCTGACCTTAGATTTGCCGCCTCTGCAGGGGACGGAGGACTCCATGTTCGACTATTATGTCTCATCTACTGGTGAGGTTCCTTGCTTCCATGGACTCATACACAACACATGGGAACAGTTTTTTTTCCACTGGCTAATATTTACATAAATTTTATTTTTCTAAATGGTAATTAAAACACTTGGCTGTAAAATTAAAATGGAAATTTTCATGTCTGAAGAAACCTAATTGTTTCTTTTTTGAAATTTTATTTCACTTGTGTTCCAAATGCACATCTTCCCCTTGTTAAGTATATTGTTAACTGAACTTTTAGTGAAGTAAAAACAAACCAAGGGGGTGCCTGGGTGGCTCAGTTGGTTAAGCATCTGACTCTTGATTTTGGCTCGGGTTATAATCTCAGGGTCCTGGGATCCAGCCCCCAGCTGTGTGCCTCGCTCAGGGAAGTCTGCTTGAGGATTTTCTCTCTCACTATCCTTCTGCCCTATCCCCCGACTTGTGCTAACTCTTTCTTTCTAAAATAAATAAATCTGAAAAAAAAAATTAGAGAAGAATCTCCAAATCAGATCTGTTTTAGTCATTTATGTAATCAGAAGTTTACATAAAAATTACAAAGTGTGGGGGCGCCTGGGTGGCTCGGTGGGTTAAAGCCTCTGCCTTCGACTCAGGTCATGATCTCAGCGTCCTGGGATTGAGCCCTGCGTTGGGCTGTCTGCTTGGCGGGGAGCCTGCTTCCCCCTCTCTGCCTGCCTCTCTGCCTGCTTGTGATCTCTCTCTCTCTCTCTCTCACTCTGTCAAATAAATAAATAAATAAAAGTTTTAAAAAAATTACAAAGTGTGAAGTGTATTTTTACCAAATATATGTGTTTATCTATACATGCATATCTGTCTGTATACTCTTCAAGTTTATTTAACATGCATACATATATATAAAGTACATACATACTAAGCATATATGTATATGCACTATATATACACATAAATACGTACAATATTTATATATCTTCTATTTTTGGTTTATAATTAAGAAAGTGTATAATGTGGGGCACCTGGGTAGCTCAGTCATTAAGTGTCTGCCTTCAGTTCAAGTCATGAACCCAGGGTCCTGGGATCGAGCCCTGCATCAGGCTCCCTGCTCAGCGGGAAGCCTGCTTCTCCCTCTCTCACTCCCCCGCTAGTGTTCCCTCTCTCGCTGTCTCCCTCTCTGTCAAATAAATAAATAAAATCTTTAAAAAAATGTAATGAAAAACTTGTGAGATTAGATTTTTTTTAAATATTTTATTTATTTATTTGGCAGAGAGAGGAGATCACGAGTAGGCAGAGAGGCAGGCAGAGAGAGAGGGGGAAGCAGGCTCCCTGCTGAGCAGAGAGCCCAATGCGGGCCCGACCCCAGGACTCCGAGATCATGACCTGAGCCCAAGGCAGACGCCCTAACCCATTGAGCTGCCCAGGTGCCCCTGAGATTAGATATTTTAAATGGTTTAGGTACATACTACTATCACTGTATTCTTCATTTTTATATAGACATTGAAGACTGACGTATTTAAAAAGAAAATTCTAGGATTCTTCTTAATATTTCCTAATAATACCACTTTGGAATTGTCCCTTGGGAAATTTTGACTCGGCTAACACACACTTAACTACTACTTAGATCTCCGGTTCTAATGGTCTTCATTTTATGGGGAGGTTTTGAAGCCTTCATGAGACGTCAAGGACGTCTGCTTGTTCCAGTTTGGAATTCAGTTGTTTGCAGGCATGAAGATGTACCTGTTCTCTGTTCATCTCAGGTGAATGGACGCACTGGAGCACGTGTACTGAGGAATATGTGTATCCGTCTGACGCCACCCCAGAATATGGCTCCATCCTGGTGCCAAATGTCGACAATGTGAGGACTGACTTCCTAATTAAAACCATCGCCAAGCAGGGCAAGGTGTGGCTCTTTGACTGTTTTGACAATAACATATTTTAAAATGTCACTTGAAAACAACAGGCCTCTTGCCTTTATCTTGGAATGTTTTGGGTTGCTCTTCGAGTAAATGCAAGTATTACCTGAATTTATATGCTTCTTTTATTATTCTCCAGTAACGGTGTTAAGAGTGGAATAGTTCCGACACATGATCAAGTAATTATTTCTCACAAACTAGTTGAGAGAAGGTGAACTTTGACTTGTTTTTCCAAAGCGAAATCCTCTTCTGATGACTGTTAGTTTGCTGGGGCTGCCATCCCAAATCACCACAGACTGAGTGGTTTAAACAACAGACATTCCTTCCCCCCTAGTTCTAGAGGTTTGGCGTCCAAGATAGAAGGTGCTGGCAGGTTTGATTTCTTCTGTGGCCTCTGTTCTTGGCTTGCAGGTGGCTCTCTTCTCACTGTGTCCTTCCGTGCTCTTTATCTGTGTGACTCCATCCCTGATGTTTGTGTCTGTGTATCCAGATTTCCTCCTCTTCTGCGGAGCCCCGTGAGATTGAACTAGGGCCCACCCGAATGGCCTCATTGTCATCCGATCGATTCTTTGAAGATTCTGTTTGCAGATTATAGTCACATTCTGAAGTACCGCATGTTAGGGCCTCAACATGTGAATTTTTGGCATTGGGGGGTGCACACAGTTTCGCTCATACTCACCATATTGCATTCCTTGGATTTCTCTCTCAACGTCTCTTTTAGGCTGTGCTGCTGATTGGTGAGCAAGGAACAGCCAAAACAGTCATTATCAAAGGATTTATGTCAAAGTACGATTCTGAAAGTCACATGACGAAGAGTCTGAATTTTTCTTCTGCAACCACCCCCTTGATGTTTCAGGTACTGGCCCTTGAATATCACGCACTAAGACCCGATTTGTGATCAACTTTGGCAATTCAGCTCTCCTCACTGTTCTGCTTGTGCCTATGAGCTCCATCTGCACTTTTCCAGCCGTGATAAATCCCCTATGTATACCTTCCACTATTCACCTGCAGTAGAGTATCTCCCTGGTTGGATTATACTGTATAATCTTAAATTGTGGAGAAATAAGAAGCTTATATAGGGTGTTAAAAGCCTCAGTAGTGTTTAAAATATCTAGCAAAGCCTGTGAACATGTAAAATCCCAAACTGAAAAGAATATCATTTATTCCTGCATCCAAACCTGCCTGCTGTCCCTGCTATCTGCTTTTCTGTGGGTGTTAGTATTATTCTAGGCTTTGCGCTAGACACATTGGTCATCTTCAATGGGTCTCTCTTGAATCAAGGGCTGTTGGTGTCGCTAAAGAAATACTTTACATATCTCTTTCTTTCTCTTCATTCTTCCTGTCCACCTCTGCATAATTCTCATCCTTATGATCCACACCAGGCTATTAGCCTAGAAAGACCCCTAGCTGGTCCAGTCTAATTCTCTTCTAGTCTTGTTTTCTTTTTTTTTCTTAAAGATTTTATTTATTTATTTGACAGAGAGAGACCACAGGTAGAGAGGCAGACAGAGAGAGAGGGGGAAGCAGGCTCCCCACTGAGCAGAGAGCCCGAAGTGGGGCTCGATCCCCGGACCCTGAGATCATGACCTGAGCCGAAGGCAGAGGCTTTAACCCACTTAGCCACCCAGGCGCCACAGTCCTGTTTTCATTCCTCTTCCAATCTCTGGTTCTGATATTGCCAGTTTATCTTGATGTTCCCTGACTGAACATTTGACATTGACTCCCATTAGCAATTGCAGGAATATATCTTAGAGTTGGCACATTGACAATTTTACCCGATCATATCACTGGGGAGTAACAGAAAAAAAAAATCCACAAATTTGCTTTGCTTTTGTCAGTGGAACTGCCAAGAATGACTTGGGTTTGCACTGGTGGTCTGGTTGTTTGCTCTAATTCTAAGTTGTCTAAGACCCTATTGACACTGGGGAAGGAATCCTCTGTGTCCCCTCATGCTTCAGTTGTTTTCGAGTCATCTCTCATATCTGCTGGAACATTAGTAACACATTCATAAAAAGGACACATTTCATAACATTGAAAATGGAAGGGAAATTTTTAGGGGAATCCCAACCCAAAGAACTTTGCTCTTGATTAACTTTGTTGTTCTTTAGCTGTTGGAATTAATATATCAAAGAGCAGTGAAAATTGTTGATGGCATGGCTAAATCATGACTTTGTATCGCTTAATGTAATTGGTGACTAAAGATTGCCAATAAGCTAAGACCATTGATTAAGTTTCTAAATAAGATTGTCAACTATATTATGCTCCTGTGTTAGAGATGGAATTTCCAATACTGACTGGCCTTCTATCAGATGAATGCCATCGACAGTGTGGTAATGGGAAGGAAGGTGTGATTGGAAGGTCAGCCTCAAATTGCAGAGACTCAGCTGTGGTATTTTTGTGTTCAGGGAATAGCACATTAAATTACCCTAAGCTGGCAGGATGCTAACATTGAACACATTTCTTTGTTACTAACATTAGCCACGTTCCCTTGATATTGTTTCACATTTAAAGAACTTTTGTTAGTTTTACTTTAGGAGAACATCCTCTTCGGGTTATAATTTGAACTTTATTGGTCCATGCAGCTTTTAAAACCTTAAATCAAAGCATGATTTTTTTCCCCATTATGTGGGGTTATTATCTAGCTATTCATGTTTCTAGAGACTGGATTACACCTTTAGGGTTGTAATGCAATTGTGGCAGTAACTACCCGGACCTACTAAAGACGTCGCAGGTGAAGGGCTCAGCGCCCCCCACAAGCCTTCCCTCACTTCGGATAGCAGCCACTTGCCTGGGTTTCTAGGCCACCAGCACTTCTGAAGAACTGGCTAGAAATTCAGCGACGCCTATGACTCTCCATTTCCATAATTTACCAGAACGACTCTCAGAATTTAGGAAAGTGCTGTGCTAATGCTTATGGTTTTATTATAAAATATATGAATCACGATCAGCCAAAAGAAATGTAGTAAGTCAGTGGTTGGGAGGGTCCCAACTGTAAACATTCTGTGTTCTCAGAATGCATTATTCTCTAGACCCATCAGTGTGTATCCCCAACCAGGAGGTTCACCTGAACCACAATCTCCAGAGTTTTTACTGGGTTTCACTACAGAGGCATGCTTGATTGAATCATTGGTCAAGTGATTGAACTCAGTCCCCAAGCCCCCTCCCTTCCTAAAAGGTCAGCTGGTACCAAGTAGATCAAATCCCCAATCCTTCAATCACTGGTTGGTCTCTCTGGTAAGAGTAGTCTGAGAAACCCACCATTAATAACAAAGAAAATCCTATTACTCAGGAAATTGCGGGTGTTTAAAGGCTCCCTCCTAGGAAATAGGGACAAAGGCCCACCAAATTATTTAGTATATAACAGGACCTTGTCACTGTATTTTTATCAGTAACTCTTGGTGTTGTTTACTCCTTTAAGGTGGTGAAGATCGATAGGCTATATCTCTTTAATATGAAACATTAATTTCCTGGAAAAGGGTATATTTTATGTAGAAAGCAACTTGTTTGTTGATAAAAATTTAAAACCTATATAATAAATTTCTAGAAGTCATACCACATTGAAATATAATAATTAGGACAAATAATCAAGCAGGCTTTCAAAACACAAAAATCTGTGTTCTTTAGGATCCCATTATCTGATTCACAAATAGATGAGCCCTGTTCCCTCCGACCCTGGTGTGAAGGGAGCATTGACACTTTTTCTGCTCAGAAGCATCATAGGCTCATGTACTCTGTTCAGTGCCTGTAAGGACTGCTGAGTATCCAAGCTTTCTACTAAGCTCAACTCATTAATTTTAGAAAGGTTTCAAGTAGCCGAACTGCTGGAATTAACTTCCTCGCTGTAACGTTCCACCGTTCATGCTGGAGTGAGTTCTGATGGAGATGAGCATCTGTCTTGAGATTTCCCACTTATCCAGATCCAAACGAAACTGAAATTGTAGATGAGAAGACAGATACCGAGCGTCCCGGCAGGACCGTGGTACCGTGATGGCACGTAGTCCAGTCGAGGCCACGCCTCTGTTTTTCGAAAGTTGTTTTCATTCACGTTTCCTTTGTTTTTCCCGTGGGGTCACATTCACATCTTTCATCAGTAGGATGACTGACTATATGTCCCTCTTTTTCTGGGATAGTCTAGCTTAGTTCCATTGTCTTGGACTAATAATGGCATTCCCGTCACTATCAAAAGTGTATAGTTTGGGCAAAAATTTGTATGGTCACCTTATTGTTTTGGCTAAGGGAAATCAGTTGGTCTTTTAAGAGAGATATCTCAGTTTTTTCCAAAACGAATATTATTTTAAGGGTTTTCTCCCTATTTTTGAAAGTCATCTCTACATATCTTTAAAAATGTAAACAATACAGAAAGGTAAGAAGAAAGTTTCTTTACAGAATTTCTGGAAGGATTTATCTTTTCTAAAAATAATCTTAAAGTGTTTTGAATAGAACCATCTTATAAATGGTTGCATAGCAATAGGTTTTGCTTTTAAAAAATGAGAATCATAGAGCTTCAAAAGAAATTCCACATTTTTTTCTTAGACTCAGAACCACTTTTCCAAATGAAATATTACGCAGAAGACTAAGCTGTAAAACAGATAACCATAGATTTGCTTTGGTGGGATTGGAGCTAGGCTCCTGAAATCCTTCCCAGCGTTATCCTTGCTTCCTTCAGGGGCCCCTATGATTACACAAAGTTCTTTTGACTCCACGGAGCATAGTTTGAAGACTAGTTTCCGGAGAAGTATCATGAGAGATTATATGTGAAAGTATTTTTCCATGGTAAAGCTCTCTAAAAATGTCAGGTTTTATTGTTCCTGTTAATGCCATTGGGTAAAGGGAGATCAAGTCCTCATTTGTGGTCACATGTTCATTGGTACCAGAACCTGGTGAGAAACCAGGTCCCCATATGTTTTGCTCTGCTTTTCCGGTTCACCCATATGTCTCCTTCCAATGGCTTTTCTTTATCCACATTAATATTCAACTGACTGATTTATCACGTAGTGCACTTGTTTTATTTCTAACTTCTATTTATGTGTTATTGTATTTTCATGTTGTTTTAGATATTTTACTTTTTTAACAATGTGCTGTTGAGCAGTTTAAACTTTACTAATGGAAGACTATTTTCATTTGGTTTTAGTAACTTACAATACAAGGGGATGATCTTACTTAGGCAGTAGATGTCTTAATAAAGAACATAAGCTCTCCGTTTTTATCTTTTAGCTAAATAGCAGATATATAGAAGCCTAAAATTAAGCATACTTTATTTTATTAATTAATTAATTTAAAAAGCAGACAGAAACTTATTATTCTCAGAGTTCTAAGGTACTGTAAACATGAAATAAAAACGGGGTGCTATAAAAAAATCAGCATATAGAAAACCAAAGAGAAGTTATACAAATATCCTGTATTTTCTTATAATATCTTTCTAGCTTTCTTCTTTTTCACTTTTGTATCTAAAAATATTTCAATTTAATTGGGTGTAATATTTATGAGAATGATTTAAATGCTGACATATAGGGGCACCTGGGTGGCTCAGTGGGTTAAAGCCTCTGCCTTCGGCTCAGGTCATGATCTCAGGGTCCTGGGATCGAGCCCCGCATGGAGCTCTCTGCTCAGCAGGGAGCCTGCTTCCCCTTCTTTCTCTGCCTGCCTCTCTGCCTACTTGTGATCTCTCTCTGTCAAATAAATAAATAAATTAAAAAATAGGGGCACCTGAGTGGCTCAGTGGGTTAAAGCCTCTGCCTTCGGCTCAGGTCATGATCTCGGGGTCCTGGGATTGAGCCCCGCATTGGGCTCTCTGCTCAGCAGGGAGCCTGCTTCCTCCTCTCTCTCTCTGCCTGCCTCTCTGCCTACTTGTGATCTCTCTTTCTCTCTGTCAAATAAATAAATAAAATCTTGAAAAAAAATTAAAAAATAAATGCTTATATATAGAGATACCTATAGTAATAATAAAATATCTTTCATTTTTACAATGCATTAAGCTCATTAAGTACTTTTTAAATATCATTTATGGATAATACTCTCTTGTGTATATACACACATACATATATATGTATTTGTGATTTAATATATTTATATACACTCCCACTTGTGACCATGCAGGTTATGCAGATCTGTGATATGTCCTATTCACAGAGACAGTGGTGTCAACCCCAAAACCAGGCAGTGTACAACCTCCTCAACTGCACATGGCCCGTCAATATCCCTTCCAATGCAGTGTTCCTCCCTCTGTGTGGTTGGGGAAACAGACATATACACAATCAAGTATTACACAAGAGTGTAATCTAAGTATTGAAGAGCCCAGAGGAGGAAGGGAGTAGTTCCTTTAGAGGGTTACAGAAATCAGTATAATGGAAGAGTTGACGTTATTTGAAGAAATTCCATATTTATACTCTATCAATATTATATATTTGTAGGAATTATAGAGGATGAATTGTCTACTAGGAAATTAACTTAGAAAATTGGTTATTTCTAGTTTTAGGGGTCCTAGCTTAGAATGGACCAGGGCAGCTTTCTTTATCTGCATTCCCAAGTCTGTCTGGATTTCTAACCCTCTAGTTTTTATTTCTTAAAATGCCACTGTCACAACTTGGGTTAACCTTGATATGCCATGTGAGTGTCAGATAGGCAGACAAGAAGATCAGAATCTTTTTTAGGTTCCATAGATTGCTTAAGATGATTTCATGTGGACTACCATTCTCTGATTTCAGAGTAAAGTTTTTGTTTATTCTCAGAGAATAGCTTAAACTGCCTTAGTTCAGGTCCTTGCTAGAGATCTCAATTTTATTAATCAGTAACTGGGTTGAGAGAAATGACATTTATGGACCATCATTCATCTGAATCAATATTTGACAAGTTGTGTTTGGCTGACGCTAACCATAAGAGATCTTTTGGCTCAGAAATGGCTACTCTAGGAATATGTAAATAAGGATCTTTTAATGCACATTAGCCGGTGAGCTGAGCATCACTTTATGGTGTGTGTTTTATTGTTAACTGAATATGAATGAATAAAGACTACAAGGGGCCAGAACAAAGAAACTGAGGGAGGTTTAGAGGTGAGACCGAACATGGAAGTGAGGACATCATGGAGATTCTTTTAAGTCACTCCTGGGGAACCAGTGGAGTTGCGTGGGGTTCTACCACCCTTCAGAAGGTTCATTCTGGCTGCAGAGTGGAGGAAAAGATGGGAGAGATACGGGTGTCCTGAGAGAGGCCCGGGAGGAGAGGACGATTGGGCTGGACCAAGTAACAAAAGGCAGAATGGAAGCAGCGTGAGGATGAATTCAGGTTGTGATCAGGAAGCACAACCGTTGTGGGCCAGGAACATGTGGTTGGAAGAGAGAGACAGATGAGATAGAAGAAAGTCACAGATGACCCCCAGGCTTCTTTTCCTCATTTATTATGTATCAAATATACAGTTTTAAAGATATATTTATTTCAGGGGCGCCTGGGTGGCTCAGCGGGTTAAAGCCTCTGCCTTCAGCTCAGGTCATGATCTCGGGGTCCTGAGATCGAGCCCCGCATCGGGCTCTCTGCTCAGCGGGGAGCCTGCTTCCCCCTCTCTCTCTGCCTGCCTCTCTGCCTACTTGTGATCTCTCTCTCTGTGTCAAATAAATAAAATCTTAAAAAAAAAAAGATATATTTATTTCAGAGAGGGAGAGAGAAAGAGAGAGAGAGGGTGCGCGAGCGGGGCAAGTGCAGAGGGAGAGAATCCTCAAGCAGACTCCACACTGAGCATGGAGCCTGACGTGGGGCTCGATGTCATTACCCTGAGATCGTGACCTGAGCCGAAACCAAGAGTCGGATGCTTCCTCGACTGAGCCACCCAGGTGTCCCTGTATCAGATATTTATAAATCAGTGCAGCATTCCAAATACCTTTCCAGACACTGAGGATGCAATGATGAGCAAGATAAACGAGATGCCCTCCCTTTTTACGTTACAGTGCGAAAGACAGACAATACAGAGATAAACAAACAAATACACCTCTTTTTGTTAACTGGACTGTGGTTATCTCACCAAAACAGTGTTTGGGGGTCTCTCCCAGATGAAGGAGCTCAGAGAGAGTGTGGGTGGTAGGACACTACAAAGATTATCAGTAGTTCTTCAGACCGATTTTTTTTGGGAGGGGGGAAGACAGAAAATTCTGGTTAAAATTGTAAATCACACAATATAGAGTGAGTATATGATTTTTAAGAAGTTTCCAGGACTTACTGGAGGAGGCAGCACTGAGGGAAGGAGCAGTTTAAGCGGATGTGACATTAATTCCCACGAATTCCCAGGACAAATAACAGTCCTCGGGCTTATCACTGTTCGGGGAAGAGATACATTCAATAGTAATATTGAAATTATAAGAGAAAGGATGTATTGATGTTAGATGGGGAAATATTTGGATGGGGCATTTGGGTCATGGTGCCATTCCCTCAAATGAGCACCCAGCAGGGTGTGAAGGCCTTGAGATAAGAGGCATTTATGTTTGGATATGTTGATTTTGTGATGCTGTTGATCATTCATGTGGGAAAGTCCAGCTGGAGAGACCAGTCACATATATAGTTTTCCCAAACATTTCCCAATATATAAATGATGGAGTAGAATGGAGTTATATAGAATGATGGTATAGGTGGAGTTATTGTATTTCAGGCCTTTAGGAAGTGTCCCCAAACTTCAAATTGTGCATTAATGGGTAGCAGTTCTAAAAACAGAAAGGTCTCAACTCCAGGGGCACAAGCTATTTCATTTTACTCCCTCCCTTGTTTTTGCTTTTGTCAGCTTAACTCTTTTATGACATATATAGCTTACTAGTAATTTCCCTCTTATTTGGAAAAAAAAAAGGGTTACAATGAAGGGAAAGCAAGTGCACATATGGGGCTATTACTCCATATTGTCCCACCTATGACCTTTTAGCTCTTAGATGGCCCCTGAGACATAAAATCCTGCGCCTGTGAGTTCTCATTAGTAGACAAGGGACTGTCTGGAAGGCTCTAGCTTGCCATAGGGAGGTGTCAGGAGATTATTAATTGCCTTATGCATTTAAATTCATTGAAAAGCAGAGCTAAATTTAGCCTCGTACATTACTTTAAACAGTTGGCTTTTATGTCAGGGGAATAGGAAATTCTTTTTGCCATTGTACCGTTGTCAGGAGAGATTTATTTTGTAATTGAATGAGTTGTGATATATTTATATATCTTTATATTTGGAAATGGTAAAAAACTTTCATATCTTTTGCCATTATTCATTAAAATGGTGATGGAAAATTACAACTTGAAATTACCAACTGCAAAGATTTCCGGGGACAAATATATAGATTTTTGCTTATATGTTGGCCTTATTTTGTGGTTGTGTCTTAGATTATTAAAATCATTCTTAATGATTTGCTCTTTATTGTGAAATAACTAAGCATTTTTTTTTTTTGGATAGGAGAATGCATTTTATTGCAATAAACCTCTGCTTTCTCCTACATTTATATATCATCTTTAAAGTGACTTAAAATCATGAATCAGTAGATTACTACAGTGGTAGGAATGGAATGAGGCCTTTAAGACTGAGTTTCTAGAGCATGAGACCTGTGAAACCTTTTCTGTTTCCTTTGTGGTGCTAGCTTTGGTTACTCAGTTCATGCATTTTGAATGACTGGTTGATTTCCAAGCCACATGGTACTCTCATGGAAATGACCACACCATGATCAATAGTCTGGGTCCCTCCCCTTACCTCTTCCAACACTCCTTCCATCAGTCTTCCTTCCTTCCTTCCTTCCTTCCTTCCTTCCTTCCTTTCTTCCTTTCTTTCAAGATTTTATTTGACAGAGAGAGAGAGAGATCACAAGTAGGCAGAGAGACAGGCAGAGAGAGAGGGGGAAGTAGGCTCCCTGCTGAGCAGAGAGCCCGATGTGGGGCTTGATCCCAGGACCCTGAGACCATGACCTGAGCTGAAGGCAGAGGTTTTAACCCACTGAGCCACCCAGGTGCCCCACCATCAGGTTTTCTTTAAATTGAGGAATAGTTGACCTGTAATGTTATATTAGTTTAATCAGCTGTCAAATTCTTTTCCATGTTGCTAGGGAAGCTTTTGTTTTTAATAGAGCACAGTGTAGTCTTCTTTACCACCTGAGCTCAGAATGGAGCAATGAGAGAGACACACATGGCGTGGTTTGCAGGTTTGTCTAAGGGGCTGAGAGTGGAGTCCCTGTGATTCCATCTGCCCCAAAGCACTGGATCTGGATTGTGTTTGGCTCCAGAAACCCATTGGCAGCCTCCTCAATGGAGAGCAAGCAGCCTTCCAGTTGTGGCAGGCTGTGCGGCTCAGAGCACAGACCTACGAAGCTTCTTGGGCAGTACGGGGAAACTTGTGGGAGGGCCGAGTTATTCTTTGACTAATGGGGCTGGGGGATATAGCGTCATCAACACAGGAACAAGAAGATAAAAATCTGTAGAAATGGGACCAATGTGTCCCATCCCACTAAAATATACACGAGTTAGAATTCCGTTTACTCCTAAATTAAATCAGATTTTCAATGGTTAACATTATGGCAAGATAATTTAGGTACTTCGTGCCCTGGTTTTCAAAACTCTAAAAAGAGTTTTGGGGTGTTTGTGAGTGATTCCCATCAATTCCAATGTTTCTAGATTTTAAAAACCATTTACCATGTCTTCGAGGATATTTTCACAGATCTTTCTGTTGACTTTCTTGTTTCACAGAAGACAATAGAGAGCTACGTGGATAAACGCATGGGTACAACATATGGTCCTCCTGCAGGAAAGAAGATGACTGTTTTTATTGATGATGTGAATATGCCAATAATCAATGAGTGGGGAGATCAGGTATATTGATCCTATTGCGTGCTTCATTTCAATTCAACATTGATTTATGCTTTGAAGAATAAATGTTTTCCCACTTTTTCAATATGTAGTCCCTCAATTCCAATAAAGTCCATTATTTGGAAACACTTAAGGAGTTAGTTTCTGGGATGTAAAGGAGTGACCTTTTAATTCTGAAAGTTGTCTTTCTTAGGTTACTAATGAGATAGTACGACAGCTGATGGAACAGAATGGATTTTATAACCTAGAGAAGCCTGGGGAGTTTACCAGCATCGTGGACATCCAGTTTTTGGCAGCCATGATCCATCCTGGGGGTGGACGCAATGATATACCACAGAGACTCAAGAGACAGTTCTCTATATTTAACTGCACGTTGCCTTCTGATGCTTCCATGGACAAGATCTTTGGTAAAATGGTGTCGGGTGGGGGGGAGTATATGGGGTGGCGAGAACGTCTGCTTGCATTCTAATGAGAAAACATGCACCCAGAGGTCAACACCAAAGGGGCGTTGGGTAGCTCCTTAGTCTTTTACCTTCATCACTCACCAGTTGTGTTTATATCAGGATTTTGTTTCTATAAGGATTTATTATATCCTGAATAGGGTGCCTAGGCAGATCTTTTCTACCTTTGTTTTTCTTAAAGTAACTGTTGCTAGCTTTTTAGGCAAGGAGGTTAAACATTAAATGAACAAGGAGATGATTGTTTCCTCATGGATATATCTATATGTGGTCCGGAGTGATAGAATACCATTCCAAAAGTTTATGCAGCTGGTACTTTAACCAAGCCACATAATGATTTTGGCCAAAGAAATAATTTTGCCTATAGCAGAGATTAGCCAGAGTCTGATCTTCAGAGTAATTTATAGGATGGAAATAAGTTATTGGTTGATTAATTAGAAATGATATCATTGAATATAGAAATATAGAAATTAGAAATGATATCATTGAAGAAACACTAGCCCAGTGTTTCTAACTATGCTGGTTTAAGTAATGAAAAGAGTTTATAGTTGATTTTGTAGTTGCCTTTTGCAGAAAAAGAGTAGAAAGTTATGTATGTATTGTGTTAGGTATTAATTTACCACTTCTGAAACTGCTACTGAGAGAAAACTCATTAGGATTACCCTAATGAATTTCTGGCAGACTAAAATGTCATCTCCGCACCCTGGGCTAGTGGAGTACGGCAGTCTCTGCCTTCGATTGTGGCACTGGGCAAAAGTTGGGAAGCCGAATAGTATGTGAATGATCGAAACCTGGGGACCAGAAAAAATGACTGCTATCAATTTTAATTATTCTTTTTGCCTAGAAAGTTTTACATATAAAGCAAATGAAAATATTTTATAATGCATGGAAAAGCAACAACAGAATGGAGAATTCTTAAGGGTTCAGAAACCTCCCTTTCTCTTATGTCTCTGTAAGGCAACTTTATGTATTTAACTTCACTCATTTAATATTGTCTTTGTTTAGCTAGAGCTTTCAGTAGAATTTCTTAATCAACCTTTCAGTATTCGAATGCTAACTGAATTGCACCTGTATCTATTTTTTTAGATTAAAAAAAAATAAAAGTACATTAAATTTCTTTGCTATGTGGCCGTCTATTAAAATGTGTCTAATATTTGTGCTAATTCTACATTATAATGGTTTTCATTTTAATTTCACTGATTTGAACCATCACTCAAAACGTTATGACTTTGTTCCTCTTTCAGGTGTTATTGGGAGAGGCTACTACTGTGCTCAGAGGGGTTTCTCCGAAGAAGTGAGAGATTTAGTGACGAAATTGGTTCCCCTGACACGCCGACTGTGGCAGATGACCAAGATTAAAATGCTCCCTACACCTGCAAAATTCCATTACATATTTAACCTTCGAGACCTTTCCAGGATCTGGCAGGGCATGCTGAACACCACTTCGGAGGTTATCAAGGAACCGGATGTGAGTGATGCGTAGGAGGGGAAACAGATGACATTGCTGCTTATCCTCTGCCCTATATATTATTCATAATGTAATTTTTAGTGGAACGATGAGATATTTTGGGATGTTTTAACATGGATATCCACTTTTTGGGGGTGCCTCTCAACTGATATAAATAAGGGAAAAGTATGTCATAAAATTTCTTTTACAAAATTCCAATTAAATTAAATTTATGTTTAAGGAAATAGCATACCGTTATTTTCTAATGAATGGAATAAAAGAAACAATTGATCTTATTTTCCCATCATAAGCTATTTTCCTTATACTAAATAGCGGAAAGAACGACTCTTGATTTTATTATGTAATAGTCTTCATATTTTAAACTTGACATTTTAACTTTAAAAAAGTAGCTATCTTTATAAGCGTTCAAAGTTGAAGAGACCATTTTGTTGTTAATCATCCTCCATCTTTCCTTTCTAAGTAACTAGAGACGCTAAAAGAATTACCTCTATTGTTACAATTGAAAAGAAGCAGAAAAGTAGAAAGTTTATTTGGCTGAAAAATGAGCATTTATACGCACATTTGAATATAAAAGTTCCTAGCATTAAAAGAATTCTCTTCAAACTAGAAAACTTATGGAAAAATCCACTATGTTTTTTTTTTCCCCTGAAGCTTGGCTGTGTGATCAGGCATAGGTAACGTTGGCTTCTCTTGTAGCTTTTTATGAAATGGAGGAGGTAGTTAAATGAGTGGGTTTTAGGGCTTTGTCCACATAAACACACAGGGAGAGTTGAGATATCCACCAAACTGTCACTAGGCATATCAAGTAGTGACTATGAAAAAACCCCAACTTTGCCCCAGATGCTCACAAAGTAGGTAACGACAGTGGCTGACTCCAAGACGAGACATTTCGGGGAAAACTCACTCCCCTTGTTACAGAGAACAGAGGGTCATTTTAGCAGCAGAGAACATTTTATCTTGATTTTCTTCCCCCTCACATTTATTGACAAATTAATGGTAATGCAGAATGCATGTCCCCAATATTATTTTTTTGAGTAGCCATTTTTTGATGCTTACTTTAAAACACCATAAACAACTCCAGCAATCATCAACTATATTTTACTAAGTTCCTTTTTTTATTTTGGTAACCAAATAACTTTTTTTTTTTAAAGATTTTATTTATTTATTTTACAGAGAGAGAGAGAGATCACAAGTAGGCAGAGAGGCAGGCAGAGAGAGGGGGAAGAAGGCTCCCTGTTGAGCAGAGAGCCTGATGCGGGGTTCGATCCCAGGACCCTGAGATCATGACCTGAGCCAAAGGCAGAGGCCTTAACCCACTGAGCCACCCAGGCGCCCCTCCAAATAACTTTTTATCATTAGTAATCTAAAGGCTTAAGAACCCCCTAACTTGCAAAATGCTAGCAAGTTAAGAAATTTCTATCAGTCTTTCAACTCAAATGAGCTTGCTATACAAACGGGTGTATAGAGCAACTAATCTCCTCAACTTCCAGTTAACTTTGCACCTTGGATTATGTAGAGTAGGTGATTGCTTTGTTCAGAGAATCCAGATTTTTGCCACAAATTTCCTTCACATCATGTTAAGTAAATATGCTTTTGTAATATCTCCATTGTGTACATGAGAATTGTTTCTATACTATATTTTATATTATGCTCTGGCCACATGCATATAGGTGTCTTATCCAAACAGACTAATTTATCACAGACTCAAGACTTTCATATAAAATATTACCTTGTTGGTTAATCAGTCGTTGTAGTAATTTGTCAAGGGATATTTTCATTTTAATTTAAAGACTGAAAATGAATAGACACTACTCTCTATTTGATATACTTGAAGAAGACCAATTTGAAATGAAGTTAAGTATGTTTTAACCTCAGGTTATTTAAATGCAGTATCTTGGATCAGGAAGGATGGTGCTCTGTAATTCTGTCAACTTGATTCCCAACTGTGGCAAATAGAAATAAGTAGCACATTTTTTAAAAACATAATTTAATTTTTTTTCAGTGTTCCAAGATTGATTGTTCATGCACCACACCCAGTGCTCCATGCAATATGTGCCCTTCTCAATACCCACCGCCAGGCTCGCCCGAGTAACACGTTGTAATTATGCTTTCGACAGGCACTGTTACAGCTGTGGAAGCATGAGTGCAAACGTGTTATAGCTGATCGCTTCACGGTGTCCAGTGACGTGACCTGGTTCGATAAGGCTTTAGTAGGTTTGGTGGAGGAGGACTTTGGTGAAGAGAAAAAACTCTTGGTGGATTGTGGAACTGATGCTTATTTTGTGAATTTCTTGAGGGACGCACCTGAAGCTACAGGTAAATTCCCCAAAGGGGTACTTGAAGACAGAAGGTTCAGTTTAGGGGTGTTGAATTTCTGTCTAGTAATTCACTGAGACAAGCCAGGGACATAGTATGTGCTCAGTAAAGAGAGGCCGAGTGGACTCATGGAGTTCAGAGGTTAGCTATTTTTTATTCATATTAGTCTTGCCTATTAAGGTAGATTTGGGAGGCAAGACCGGGTAGAAGACAGTGCCCAGGACTGAGAGCCGTCACATAGTGATAGGTTTGAGGAAGGGATCTACCACATAGTAACTGGGAGAGTCTCTGAACTACCTGGAAACTCATTTTCCTCATTTATGAAAATGCAAATATTAATATATGCACCTTGGGGCCCTGCGGGGAACAAATGAAATGTTATCTGTGGAGTGGCTTGGCAGTCTAATAACGATAATTATTATTCAGGTCATCCTGACTGTTGACAATAAATAAACCTCCGATATCTGAGAAGACCGTTGACTATAATTGGAAAGAGATAGGCGATGTGGATATAAGCTTTCGTGGTTATGGTTCTATGAAAAATGGGATGTATATTCCTTTTCTTCTTAGGAAAAGAAGTACTGCTCCAGTACTTTACCTCAGAAATAACTGAGCTTAAGTAGACTATTTTCTTTCATTTAATTATCTCTTTTATTACTAAGGGTGAATTTTAATTTCCATATTTAAAAAGGCATATTTGAATACATGCTATTTATATCTTGTAAAATGGTTGAAAATGACCAGGCAGCGCCTTTCTAGATTTGATAAGGAGGTATACGATCTATCAAAAGTTTCTGAACAGTAGTTCCAAAAGGAGGTTTCCTGCTGGCGAGGCAGTTGGAAGGATCCTTCTACAGAAAGAAGCTGACACATTTTATTTTAAACGAGGTCACGCACATACAAAAATCCTGTAAGTGTAAGAGCATTTAAAATTAGAATTAATGTATCCCATTTCCTCTAATTCACAGGATAAATAATTAGAATTTATATATTTTATTTCCTTTAATTCAGAAGGCTAAATAATTAGATGATGGTTTTCAAGGAGCAAAGCACAACTGCATTTTTGTGGGGCAGTTGTGTTGAAGGCAAACACATAACCTTTTTTGACTTCCAAGCACTTTGTTTCGCAAACCCCGAGTTGAACATTTATGAAACACTGAAGTGACTACTCATATTCAATTAGAGAGAGCTTTGCAAATAAGCCAGTCTTCATGATTATGTTAAATCAGTTTTCTTGCTTTGTCATAAAAAGGTTAATATGCTATTTTATCAGGACAGGGTCAATGGAAAATAATTATGTACTGTTAGATTTGGAAGAGCCACTCACTCTTCTAGTATCTAGGGAATTCCTAAGCTGCTATTGGCATATTCAACTCAAGAATCACTTTTTTCCTGTTACTAATGTTAACTGATGGTGAACTTCTATATGCCCAGTTTAGCTTTTCTTTTGGTATTATGCTTTATAGTCAAAGATGGAAGAGTGGGGCACCTGGGTGGCCCAGTTGGTTGAGCAACTGCCTTCGGCTCAGGTCATGATCGTTGAGTTCTGGGATCGAGTCCCACATTGGGCTCCCAGCTCCACGGGGAGTCTGCTTCTCACTCTGACCTTCTCTCCTCTCATGCTCTCTCTCACTTTCTCTGTCTCTCAAATAAATAAATAAAATCTTTAAAAAAAAAGATGGAAGAGTGTTATGCTGGTATATTATGTGTTTCTAATTTTTTAAAAGTGTATATTGATTTTGGGGCACCTGGGTTGCTCAGTTGTTAAGTGTCTGCCTTCAGCTCAGGTCATGATCTCAGAGGCCTGGGATCGAGCCCTGCATCAGGCTC
>CM052809.1:128810843-129069429 GCA_028533885.1 Nasua narica
GCTCAGTGTTTTCACCACATAGAATGAATGCGGTTGACATCTGAGTTCAAAGCATAGGCAAAAAGTCTGCTTATTTTTTTGCATTATGCAGAAGAGAACTGTAAAAAATAGTGCATAAACTTTAAGACATTATGCTCAGTGAAAGAAGCCAGTCACAAAATGATAAATACTGTTATGATTCCGCTTATCGGAGGTACTTAGTCTATTCAAGATCATAGAGACAGCAAGTAGCGTGGTGATTGCCAGGGGCTTAGGGGTAGGGAGAATGGGGAGTGTTTAATGGTACAGCGTTTCATTTGCAAAATGAAAAGAGTTCTGGAGATGTTCAGTAGTGGTCATACAACATTGTAAGTGTACTTAATGCCGTTGAACTATGCATTTAATAGTTAAGACAGTAAATTTTATGTTATATATACGTTTTACCATAGTTAGAAATGATAATTAAAAAAGAATGCATAAACAATTGACTTTGAGCTGGATAAAAATTCCGTTAGAATGAAATCTACCAGGAAAGTACATTTTTCTTTCTACTTTGTCACAGGAGTCAGTCCAGTATCTATTCATAGGATAGTTGACTCTCAAAGGTTGGCAGTAAAATACATTATTTATTTGATAACTTAGGTGACCTAATTTACCTGTGGTGGAAGATCGTGCCTTTTTAAATCTATTGTGGATATTCTCACTCTTTTTTTTTTTTTTTTTGAATTTGACAGAGAGAGATCACAAGTAGGCAGAGAGGCAGGTGAGAGAGCGGGGGGAAGCAGGCTCTCTGCTGAGCAGAGAGCCCTATATTCTCACTCTCTTGATGTCAGTTACTTTATCAGACTACATCCTTAGTTAGAAAGATGACAGCTTGAGGCTGTCTTCCATTGCTTGGTTTTAACCATAAGGGAACATCTCATAATTACAAATTATCACCTCTGATAATTACTGAATCTAGAGTTCATCTAGTTGACTCTCACTCTGAAAATAGAAGGGGGGGTGAAGGCTGGAGTATGTCAGGGAGAGAGAGGAAGGCAGAGTTGCTGTTGTAGATTGAGTAACTCCCACATGAGGGCATTTAGCTTGGACATTCTACATTCTCAGTGTCTGAAACATCTCTCCTGAATTGTGAGCACAAATGTTCTTCCCACATAAATAACGATAGAGAGTCTGTCGTATTTAATGATTAAGAGAAAGAAGAAAGAAAAAAAATAAATAATACCAAAGGCAACTTTATATCTAATGCCTTTTGAAGACAAAATATGATTGGTCTAGGATTTCATAATGGCTCAAATTGAAGGTGAGACTATTTATGTTAGTCTTATGTTTGAGGAAGTTCTCCACAACTCTTTTGTTTACGTGTTTCATGAACAGACCATGAGCGATGACCATTTCTTCACAATGTGGGGACATGACATTTGAGGCACGTGTGACTTAGCTTAGGGTCTTTGACTGTTTTCCCTCAATTTCCCTCTCAGCCTCTTGTGTCTGCTCTAGAATTGGCTGAGGAATTCGTGACTGGAGTTTTTGAGCTAAGATATTACATTCCTCATCATCTCCTAGGCCAACCGTCTCTTCTAATTTCCTCTTTCCTGTGGACAGTATATCCAAACTGTGTTGTGTGGATGTGAACTTTGAAATGACTTAGTCATCAGACATGACAGAAGCCAAGAAACAGAATTAAGATGAAAACTGCAGCAATATAGGATGTGATAGGAGACTAGACATATTTCCTTGTTACTTTCTTCGTTAAAATAATGATTTGCTTTCAAAACACAGACTATCAAAACAAAAACAAAACCCACAGACCATCTCTATGATAGCTCTTTTGTGTCTTTGGTAAAGATTCAAACCATGGTGTGTGTGGTTTTTCATGGTCTAACCCCTGCATAGCACTCTGGCCAGTGGCTTGTACTCTGCTTAGCATGTAATCCAGAAAAACCAGCTATCCATGATGAACTACACTCTGTTTCCAGAGCACTTCACCCTTACACTGACTCGTGCGGGATTTATCAGTGCGTGTGTTTGTCTTCCCTACTGGCCAATAAGCTCTGTGAGCGTGGGCATCCCATTTATTCACCTCAGTATTCACAAGACGGAGAATAGGCATACTTGAGATACTAGATAGATTGGTTTGGAATTTAGCCCCATCCCCAGCGTGGCCCTAAAGCACCCTTTGCTGCCTCATCTCCTGATATTTCTGTACCTAGTACTGGAGTTCCACTTCTATAGGGACACTTCCGACCCTTTGTTAATTCTGAGACTTCTTGTAGCCCATTTCCTCTTCTTAAAATGTAGCTCATCTCCTGCCTGGCATGCCCCCTTCTTGACTTCAAGTTATCTTTCAAGATCCAGATCACGCTCCAGCTCCATACCCAAGACTTGCCTCTACTCCGCAGCACTGTTTCCTTCACTACCATTCTTGCCTGTGTCCACATTCACCACAGACTGTGCCTCCTCACGTTTCTATTAGTAGGTCTCTCTCCTCTGCTAGCATGTGAGCACCTGTGGGGCAGGATGGGCCTTACTAATTTTTAAAATTTTTGCTAAAAGAATTGAAGAATAAATATTTCTATCTCACAATCTGTATAGAGTAAGACAAAAGAATTCCATTTAAAGGTTTTACTCAGTAGTGTTTTCTCATTTAATTTTTGTTCATATTTAGATTGTGACTTTTTGAGTCTCTTTTAAATCTTTCTACTTGTTTGTTCATGTCTATGTTCATTTGTTGTATATGATTTAAGCATTTACCATGTGCTAGAGACTGGGAATGGAAAATTTTAATATAAGGCCTAGGCCTAGTTTCAGGAAGAGATGAGGGGTAAAGGTTCCCAATGCCTAATTAATTAACAACAATTATTTAAACCCTTACTATATTCACCAATGCCAATAAAAGGAAATGCTTATGACAAAAACTCTTTATTTTGAAAAATGTTAACCAAGGAAAGACATAGAAGATTCTAGTGTGGTTTTCAGTAGTTCCTTACCTGCCATATCTGTGCTTCTTGAAGGAATAACAGGAAAATAATATGAATAGACATTGGCAAAATCATTCTTGCCAGTACCTTCCTTCCCTCCCTACAACAACTTTAGAGAGAATCATGTGGCAGGGTGAATAGGAAAGACGGGTGCGTCCCCCACCTAGTCCACAGGCTCTCAGGTCCACAGCAGAGATGGGAAAATGGTCTCTATTTCCCAGACTCACACTAAGTTGAGGGGAATAATCTAAAAGCCAAGAGTAGTCCCAACATTTTGTTATACCTTGATAAGAAGAAAACAGGAGTCGTCCCAAGAGGAGTAAAATATAGCCCCTGTCAGAGGAGGTAATCCTGAGAAAGGATGTTTAGCAATCCTCCGACAGAATACAGAGGCCGGGTTACCCTGGGAAGCTTCCACCAGCCGCAGAGAAGTGACCTTTATCAGCCCTGACTCACCCTGTGTCATTAGTCTGCAGAAAAGTGGGTATCACAGTAATTCCCCAGGCTCAAGCTGCAGTTAGGAGGGAAAGAGAAATTGTTACATGTATGGGGTATGGAGAAGAAAGCATCAAGGAGAATCCTACACTGATTCCCCTCTAGGTGGGGGTTAGAAGCCGGTGGTAGAAGCAGTTCATCAATAGCAAGCTGAAGAAACATGGACTTCTGCCACAAGGGGAACTTGAACTAGTCTGGGGCTACTGACTTGCCCACCCATATTCACTTCTTGGTCGATTCCTCAGGTCTCACTGTCTGTGCCAAATAATAGGAGGGTGTTTATGCTTGTTTTCTTCCTCTTCCTCCTCCTCTTCTTCTTTTTACCAATTCTATCACCTGTGCCACATTTTGGGAATTTTCTTCCCTTTGATTTAAACTCTCTGTCATTTTTCAAATGTTGAGGATATTCTAATCAACTCTGTGTTCCATATTCCAAGGATGCACGTTGTCTTGAAATTTCAGTCTCTTTCCTGTCTCACTGCATTAAGTTGGGAGACTAAAAGGAAACCTCCACGTCCCCTTTATTTCTCTCCTTTAAAACCCAGAACAGGCCATAGGGGTAGCTCGGGTTGACTTTTCAGTCCTGGTCTCCTCTAGTTTCCCAAAGGGACTTCCCCAACACATACCCTCTTCAAACACCATTCTCTCAGAAATACCCTCCTTTGTCCAGCCAGTGTTTCTCTCCATGCCGATCCGGAGACACTGAACGTCTTCCCAAATGCTTACAGTGCATATATAGGAAAAACTGGAATATTTGCACATTGAATAATGATATGGACCTTTTCTGTTGCACATTCCAGATTTCACGTGTCATTGGCACGCCCCGGGGAAATGCCCTCCTGGTGGGAGTGGGCGGATCAGGAAAGCAGAGCCTGACAAGGTTGGCTTCGTTCATTGCTGGCTATACTTCCTTCCAGATCACTCTGACAAGGTAACACGCTTTTGCTTTAATTAACCTGAAATAGATTTTGATAGCAGGTTTTCAGAGGCCACTTGAACTAAAGAATGCATTTTTCTTATACATAAGGAATCAATCATTTTCCTTCCTAAATGCTGACTTATCATCAGCCCCTTTCAACTTTTATTATAGATCATGAAATTTTCGCGTTAACAATTTGCTTTTGAAGTATTTCAACCTCTCTTATTGTAGTGAATAGCTGCCTCCTCGTTTTTATGTTATGCATGACATGAATATTATGTGTATTCCTCTTGGTGTATTTCAGAAGAAATTTATCCCTATTAAATGTTGATTCAGATTTCAAGAATGTTAATATACTAGAAAAGAAGATGGAAAATTTATATTTATTCACTAAATATACATATAAGTTTATATTTACTCATATTCATTATATTAATTCATAATTCACAATTTATATTTATTCACAATAAAATAAATATTTTAGAAATATTTATTGGACACCAGCTATGTGTCAGGCACTGGCTAGGTGCTGGGGAGTTCATGGTGAGCAAGGTAAATCTGGCTTGTGTCATCGCAGAGATTCTAATAGTCAAGGGGGTCAGACAGCAGAGCGATTCATTCAGGACGATGTCCTACATAGGTGCTGTCTACTGGAAGAAAGTATATGAAGACCAACCAGCTCCTGTTGTAACATGAGGGAGGGACTCCTGACCTATTTTGGGGGATGGTCAGAAAAGGCTTCCTGGAGGAAAAAATGTTTAAACTGAGACCTGAATATGAAGATGAATTAGAGGAGAGATGAGGTGAAGAATGTTCCAGGCAAAAGGGTCAGCACACGTGAAGTCACACAGAGGCCCTGGAAGAAGTTAACTATGGCCGGGTGTTCCACATGAGATAGCAAGTGGGAAAGGAGTAGAAATGGAGACCTTGGAAGGTATGATAAGGAATTGGGACTTTATCCTAAAGCAACAGGGAACCGTTAATGAATTACTTCTAGGGAGGGCCTGTGGGTTTGTATATATAGAAAATGGATGGAAGGAGCTGAATGGAAATACTTACAAGGCTGTCTCAGGGATCTAGGCAAGAGATGAGGGTCAGGATTGGTTGCAGTGAGAATGGGGAAAAAAGGACAGACTCAGGATCACTGGAAGTTTCTATTTTAGACTTGGTCCGTCCTAGTTCTGGCTTGGGAAGCGAGCCGACTGGTGCATACCACTCAGCACAGTAGGGAACCCTGGGAGGGTCGTCCTTGGTCATGTGTGTGTAGTGTGGGTGGAACCAGGAAGTGAAGAGTCAGCGTGGAGAGATACGCAGGGGTGATTCGGAGGGGCTGAACACAATTTCAGGATTAATCAAGATGAGAAGCAAGAGGCCAGTTTGGAAAGTTTAGATGGGCTGAGAATTATTAGAGGTTAACTTGTAGGTGTGGGAGCAGGAAGTCTTGCCTCCTGGCCATGCCATAGAGCTTTGGCTTGGCCCAGCTGGGCAAAGCATCCCTCTCTCTGTTCCTGATGGGGGCCCATAGCTATCTACTAGGACAACGATTGAAAACTATTAATGCTGGGTTTAAGATCCCGTTAGCTAAGTTGTCACGCTTCTCATTTGGTCTGAATTATAGGCTTCTGCTTGGAGGATAAATCCAAAAGTTTGCTATTTGTTTTTCAAGTTCTAGGACAGAGAGACATAATTCTCATTACCTTGTGTATAGTTCTGCTAGTTTGTGGATAGCATAGAGTTAGGTAAAAGATAACCTATACAGGAAAGAGACTGGACTCTGACATTTTTGTTTCTAATATTTATATAAAGCCTTATAGTTTTCAAAGCACTTTTATATGCATAGACTAGTTTGATCTTCAAAGGAACTTTGTCGGTTAGCAGGGTATAATAGTAGTAGCCTATCTTACAGTGAAACTCGGAGGCTATCAGTTGTCTGAAATCCCAGATTTGCCTGGGAACTGACCACAGTATTTCTGGTTTCTGGTCTGACTTGACTTTCCCCTTACCATACTGCCTCAGGAAAAATGAGCTCCTCACAGCTCCTCTCTCTCTGATCAGTTAGTTTCTCTGCATGTCATAGTGGTCATAGTAATCACCATTACTGATGAAGAGGGGGGCCAACTCCTTTGCCTTCTCACGCCTTCAAGAGACCATCTTACTGCCCAGGCCTGTGCACCGCTACGTGGCCAAGAATCAGGAAGCAAGAGCCTGACATCCGGGAAGCACAGCCATGTGTTAGACGGCTCAGACCATTATTTGAGGCAGTGGGGCCTTGATCCAGGGGACTGGGCTGAAAGTTTTCCCAAGTCAGGAGAAGCTGAGTGAGATCTTTTCCTTTATCTCTCTCTCTCATGGGGGACTGCGTCTTTGAAATTCTTTTCTAATCTCTCAGATCGCACTTCTGCAGACATTTTCTTAAAATATTGATGCATCGTGGAGGGATTTCTGTTTCTAAGATTTAGGCTTTAGATGATCAAAAAGCACAGAGTATAGAGTTAAATAGTTAGTAGTTTAAAAAAAAATCAGAAAGCCATTTGCACTTGAACTCTCAAGTTTATTTAATGACAGAAAAGTCAAATAATGATTTAGTAAGTCTGAATCTCCAGGATTGGAATATCTTTATTTTTACTTTTGATGGTAATGAGCTACTCTGTTTTGGGACCTCTCTAATATTTCATAACTACAGGCTGATTTCCACTAAAGGATTGCTTTTGACAGTGAAAGAAGATTTAAAGTGGTATATTTCATGTTTCCAACTGTTGTATTACAGTAGACTGATTGCTCAGAAAACTCTTACAGGAAACTCAAAGACGCAATGAAATAATTGTGTTGGGGGATGAGAGGGCACCATTTTTTAAAAGATTTTATTTTACTTTTTTTTTTAAAGATTTTGTTTATTTATTTGATACGCAGAGAGAGATCACAAGTAGGCAGAGAGGCAGGCAGAGAGAGAGGGGGAAGCAGCCTCCCTGCTGAGCAGAGAGCCCGATGTGGGGCTCGATCCCAGAACTCTGAGATCATGACCTGAGCTGAAGGCAGAGGCTTAACCCACTGAGCCACCCAGGTGCCCCTATTTTACATTTTTTTAAGGTTTTATTTTTAAGTAGGCTTTATGCCCAACGTGGGGCTCAAACTTATAACCCTGAAATCTAGAGTCATACGCTCTTCCGACTAAGCCAGCCAGGTGCCCCAAGAGGGCACCATTTGAATTAGGGCATCTTCCTCAACCTATATAATTAAGGCTTGAAATGATTTAATTTAGATTAATTTATGAGATATCTTCTAAAATACCAATTGCAGGGATGCCTGGGTGGCTCAGTCAGTTAAGCATCTCCCTTCAGTTCAGGTCATGATCCCAGGTCCTAGGACCAAGTCCTACACTGGGCTCCTTGCTCAGCAGGGATCCTGCTTCTGCCTGCTCTGCCTGCCGCTCCCGTGCTTGTGCTTTCGCTCTCTCTCTCTCTATTTCTCTGACAAATAAAAAAAAATCTTAAAAAAAAATGCCAACTGCAGATGAGTACGTAATAAACATTCCAATTTGACTTTTGTATTAGCCTTACCAACAAATATTTTCAAAATGAAACATATCCATTCAGATGACATTTAGTTGTGGTAAAAATGATATTTTGGTTTCAGGTTGACTTTTCACTCTGGATTTTTATTTTGCATGTAAAAAATTGATTGTAATAGTTAATGGAATCTGGAGTTTAAAAACCAGTTTCATATTGCAGGTAAATATAAAGTTACTTGATTTGATGTTAACTAGATTTATTGTGGCTATCATTCTACAATATATACACGTATGAAAATATTATGTTGTTTACCTGAAACTAAGATAATGTTATATGTCAGTTATGCCTCAATGGAAAAAAACAGCTCTTAACTTTTGTAAATGGTGAAGTACTCAAAATTTTACCAAGATGTACCTCTATTACTTTCAAAGGAATAGCTATTAGAAAATGAAATAAATTTTTTAAAAATCAATTTCATCTTTGTAAGGAAATATAATGAACTAGGAACATTCACATACAATAAAATTCTTACCTGAAACAACATCAGTGTTTCTTTTGATTAACCAGATGGCATTAACCAGATCCTTATAACAGAGCATTGTTATAAGGATCTTTCCTTCCCATCAGAATAGTTTAGCTAATGACACGATGACAATATCTTTTTAGATCCTACAGCACATCAAATCTGGTGGAAGACTTGAAGATTTTGTATAGAATGGCGGGGCAGCAAGGCAAAGGAATCACTTTCATCTTTACAGACAATGAGATTAAGGATGAGTCATTTTTGGAATATATGAACAATGTTTTATCGTCGGGTGAGGTAGGAGCTCATTTATCTTCATGCATTTTGACTCTTTAGATTCCCTCCAACTTTAGAGCTATTTCCTTCCATTAGAGTCTTTGAGTGAGTGCTATTATTAGGGATTAGGAAATCAGTAGAAAGAACTGCTTTTTCTGTTGGGTTTTAGAGAATAAAACGGCTGGTTGGATTTTTGATATGTCCATTTACCCCTTTAAAAAGCCGTGACTTCGCAGTTAATGATAGAATCAGTTGTGTATCATTTGTGTATTTAAAATATAGTGTTTCTTATTTGAGGACTTTGGTTAATTTTTTTTAAAAAAAGATGTGCAAAAACTTGTTATTTTGTTGTAGTCCCCAGAGTTTATTTTTACTTTTGTTTCCCTTGCCTGAGAAGAAGCATCTAGAAAAAATGTTTCTATGGCTGATGTTAGAGAAATTACTGTCATATTTCTTCTAGGAGTTTTATGGTTTCAGGCCTTACACATTTAGGTCTTTAACCCATTTTTAGTTTATTCTTGTCTGTGGTATGAGATAGTGGTCCACTGTCATTCTTTTTGTGTGTGGCTGTTCGGTTTTTTCAGCACCATTTATTAAAGAGATGGTCTTTTTCTCATTATATATTCTCGATTCCTTTGTCATAGATTAATGGAACGTGTAAGTGTGGGTTTATTTCGGTGCCCTCTGTTCTGTTCCATTTATCTGTGGGTCTGTTTTTGGGTCAGTACCACACTGATTTGATTATTATAGCTCTGTAGTATATCTTAAAATATGGCATTGTCGTATGTCCAGCTTTATTCTTCTTTTTCAAGATTGCTTTGGTTATTTGGGGTCTTTTGCGGTTTCATACAAATTTTAGGAATATTTGTTCTAGTTCTGTGAAGAATACTGTTGGTATTTTGATAGGGATTGCATTGAATCTTTACACCACTTGGGGAAGGATGGACATTTTAACAGTATTAATTCTTTTAACCTATGAGTTAAAGAATCTTTAACTTTCCGTTTGTTTGTGTCATGAAGACTTTGGTTAATTTTCTAAAGGTGAGTCTAGAACATAAGCAGAGGGGGGATATCATATGTACTGAGCTATGTATTTTGATCTCTCTTTTCATGCGCCTGTCCTGAATTTGAATGTCTGCATTTCTTTTGAAGGTCTCCAACCTATTTGCTCGTGATGAAATTGATGAAATTAATAGTGATCTCCTATCCATCATGAAAAAAGAATACCCCAGGCGCCCTCCTACCAATGAGAACCTGCATGACTACTTCATGAGTCGGGTCCGACAGAACCTTCACATCGTGCTCTGCTTTTCACCTGTGGGGGAGAAATTTCGAAATCGAGCGTTGAAGTTCCCTGCCCTTATTTCAGGATGCACTATTGATTGGTTCAGCCGATGGCCCAAGGATGCCTTAGTTGCTGGTCAGTGTGGTTGAAACTTTTGTCAGAGTTTTTGGTTAATAGTGTGTGTGTGTGTGTGTGTGTGTGTGTGTGTGTGTGCACGCACGCGTGTGCGTGTGTATTTACTTCCTATGCTCTTTGCTTTCTCTGTCCTGGATTAAGCCCAAGGTCACTTTATCCAATACTTGAGGATTTTTGCAAGATGGTGCTCTTTTACCAAAGGTGCAAAAATGAGGTAGCTAATTTTTCCCAGAGTATGGTTATCAGACACTGGTCTTCAATCTTGTATTCCCTTGGGTTAATTTCCAGTGACTGTAGTCTTTTCAGGGATGCTGGAAGGCTTTGTCTCACTTGGATACCCAGACGTGTCCCAAGATGTCCCAGGAAGGCACTGAGATTTTAACTACTTTGATAGCATTTGTGTTGTTTTCAAAGTAGGTTGATCATCCTCAGAGTAGTTAAAGCTGAATGTCTCTTGGACATTTTGTTCTTATGGCTGCAGGGCTGGACATCAAAGAAGGAGACCTTCCCTGGCAATGCTCTTGCTGGCTTCTGTCCTTGGAAGGGGATATTAGAATGTTTGATGACTTGGGTCCTTGGCTCCCTCCAGTTCTGTCCACGATCATCTGTCCTGTGGAACACGAATGTCTCTCTCGCTCCAAGTGAAATTGAGCATAGATGTGGTAGAGGAGATGTTAGAGATCATTTGTTTATGGTTATTCAGCTTTTGGCAAGAAATACTTGTGGATATTTTAGATGGTAGGGATGTTTAGGTGTCTGCCCTGACCAATTGTATCAGACCCTCAGGGAGCACCCTGGTTCACAGCAGTGGCTTTCAAACTTTTTGTCTGATTGTGTTTTAATAACAATTAGAGTCCTATTTCTCAGTAAAGCCTTTCAGGTGGCCCTAATAAAACAAGGAAAAGTGGAGGTGAGGAAGAGTTTTGGAGCCTGCCCTCTCAGCCCATATCTAGCTCCATATCTAGATATCACGTCCATATCTAGCTCTCCAGTTCCGTGGAACCCACCATGAGAACAACATATTAGCCCATCTCCTGCCCTTGATAGATGGAGACACTGGGGACAAGGAAGCTGAGGGAATTGTTGGAGATATATGAAGCCATTAGGATCAGTACTGGGGCCAGAACCCGGGTTTATTATGTATATGGATCTATTCTTAAACATCGGAGACATTCTGTTCTCTACATACTGCTGTTGACAATCATGGCCTTACAATCTGTGGCTTTTAAACACAGAATATTTAAACATATTTGAAATACGCATGTACAGTTTTCTCTTTTGTCTTATAAAGTTTGAGAAAAGGCCAGTGACTTATAATTTTAGGTCCTATTAAAATGTGAATACAACTAAGGGTAAAACTTTATAATTCCTTGAAATAGGATATAAATGCAGAGCACAAAATGACAGAATTTCAGACCTATATTAAAATTAACCATGAAAGATGATAATTAGTGTGGAAGTACTTTGCGGAGTATCACGTAAGGAATTATTGTGAACAATAAAATAACAATTTCAGGTGACAAACATTGTAATATACCATAATTAAGATGATTTAATTTACATACGGAGCCCTTGAGGTCTCTATTTCAGTCATCTTTTCTATTACAAGACAAAGGCCTTATTGACCTTGGCTTTGTTAACTTCTCACAAACCTGCCCCTTTCTTTTAAATTTCATTGTATCAACCTAAGCCAGGATTACATGGAGATCAGGGAGACTTTCATCTCTGTGTCCTTGTTTCCTAGCAAGTATCCTGACTTTCATGGGTGCCTCTCCCTGTTTGTTTATCGAGAGCGTATTTATTGAGCTCCACGCTATTTCTGGAACCAGGCATAGGGAGGGCAAGGCAGACTCCTTTCTTCGCTCCAGTCTCTTCCCAGGCGAGCTCAACCTCCTGGGTGATAGGCGCCATCAGCTTTTCTCTACAGTCTAGTCTGTCTTTTGGCTTGAAATCTGTGCTGGATACATTCTCTGGGGGTTTCACAGACAGCTACTCCAAGTGTTTGACACTGAACTTCCTCTCCTTGGGTCCTTCCCTCAGGATCCCGCCATCATCCACTAAACTACACAATCAGAGAACTTTGTCTTGAACATCTGGGCCTCCTTTGGCTCTCAAATCTGCTTGATCTCCAAGTCTTGTTAACTCTATCTTTTAAATATTGAGGGATTGTCTCTAGCGCTTTCCCTCTCACAGACAGATATCCTAGGCCAAGCTGTCATGTCACTCACCTGGAAAACCCCAATAGCTTTCTGATGACCTCTCCTCCTGTTTCAGCTGTCTGCCATCCAGCTCACGTTGCTGACAGAAGAATGATGAAAACACAAACCCAACCACACTGCTTTCTACTTAGAACCTTCTATGACCATCCCTTGCTCCTAGGAAGAGGACATGGTCTCTAGCCTGGCCTTCCAGGCTGGGAAGAGTGGCCTGGCCCACCACCCCCAGCTTCCCTCGAGATTGCTTTTTTTTTTTTCCCCTGCTCTGTTCTTCCTGATCCTTGAACAGGCTGCTTTTTTTCCCATGTGATGTCCTCATCCATCCGACTGGCACCCTCCTCCCTTTGTTTGGATGATCCTGGCTCAGTCAAACATCCGTTTCTCAGGGGAGCCATCCTGTTTCCCTTTCTCCCCATGGAGCCTGTTCGCATGTTAGCACATCCTAGCACTCTGTGCTCTTCCTTCCTGGGACTAACCACAGATTGCTGTTTATATACTTAGTTGTGTGTATATTTGATTAATGCTGATTTGTCTTGCTTGACTACAAGGTCCATGAGGTCAAGAACTACCTATTTTTCTTTTTCTTTTTTTTATTTATTTGCGATAGAGACAGTGAGAGAGAGAATGAGAGGAGAGAAGGTCAGAGGGAGAAACAGACTCCCCATGGAGCTGGGAGCCCAATGTGGGACTCGATCCCAGGACTCTGGGATCATGACCTGAGCCGAAGGCAGTTGCCTAACCAACTGAGCCACCCAGGTGCCCTAGGACTACCTATTTTTCATTGGCTGCTACCAGTGTCTGATGGTTGTAGTACTGAGTGAATGAGTCAGTCTGTTCAGATTCATCATCCTTCTATAGTACGGCCAAGACTTACTTCCAGTCTTCTCTAACCAAACATAAACCTTCCCTCTCTTTTTTTCTCCCAGATATACCTCTTTTGTTTGTGCTCTGAATTTGCTTTCTTTCTTTCTCTCTCTCTCTCTGATTGACAGTATGCAGTGGGGAGGGGCAGAGGGAGAGAGAGAGAGAGAGAGAATCTTAAGCAGACTCCACACCCATTGCAGGGCCTGATCAGGGCTCGATCTCACAACCCTGAGATCATGACCTGAGCTCAAACAAGAGTTGGATTCTTAACTGAGCCACCCAGATGCCCCTGAATATACTTAAATCATCCTTATCCTCCAAATATTGTCCCACTTAGATCAAAAATATTCTCTTCCATCTCCTTTGTTTATCTACACTCCAAAGCTTAATCAGAACTCACCACATCCTTCACTCTTTCTTTGTTTCCTTAGGAATCTTTAGTTTCCCACCCCACCTTTCTTGGACCTCCTATATCTATAGTACATTTACTTTATATCATGCATCTGGGTATTGAAATGTTCTCAAACCTTTGATAACCTATAATCTTTTGTGGTTATGTCTCCAGTCTAGTCTGATAAGTCTTTACTGTGCTAGTCACAGTAGTGGATAAAATAATTATAAGATATGAGACATAGCTCCTTTACGCAAGAAATATAAAATCTATACATCTGTACACCTAACATAAACCTGGAAACTGGCTAATGTTATTTTGAATGAATACCATCTGTGGGTATTAGAAATACTTAATATACTTAGGAATTGAAGTGTTATTTATTCTTTTTGGAAAATTAGCAACAAGGTTTCTAGAACCAACTTTATTTGTCTTCAGGATGCTGATTCTACTAAATTAAATATTATCTTCAGCCACATTAGTAAAGGAAATATATAATTTTGTTTGTATGAGTATATTTTATTTAGATTATACTAAATATTTCCCATGAAAGTATTAAATTATTATATATTTTTAAAATTAATTAATATTAATTAATAATTCATAATTTAAGATAGATTTCAGTTTTGCTTTTAAACCAGCTTATTGGGGTATAACATACAAAATGCTGTACATAATTGGGGTGCCTGGGTGGCTCAGTGGGTTAAGGCCTCTGCCTTCAGCTCGGGTCATGGTCTTGGAGTCCTGGGATCGAGCCCCGCATCGGGCTCTCTGCTCGGCAGGGAGCCTGCTTCCCCCTCTCTCTCTGCCTCTCTGCTTGCTTGTGATCTCTCTCTCTCTCTGTCTCTCTCTCTCTCTGTCGGATGAATAAAATCTTAAAAAAAAAATGCTGTACATAATTAAAATATAAAACTTGATGAATTCAGAGTAAGTATACACCCGTGGGACCCTCATCATAACCTGTGCCATAAACATTTCCATCACCTGGAAATGTTTACTTTCCACCTTTCCATCCTCCTGACTTCTTTAATTATTACTGTTATTATTTTGTGATAAGAACACAACATAAGATCTCTTATAGCTAATTTTAAGTTTACAAACCAGTATTATTAGCTATAGACATCTTGCTGTAGAGTAGACCTCTAGAACTTACTCCTTTTGTATAACTGAAACATTGTATTTTTGGACTTTTTGACTGGGAGGAGGGGGAAGTGGTACCTCCTCCCCTTACTCCTGGCAATCAGAGGTCTACTTTCTGTTTCAATGACTGACAATTTCAGATTCTTCCTATAAGTGGTATCATATGGTATTTGCCCTTCTATGTCTTGCCTATTTCACTTTGCATAATGCCCTCCGGGTTCATCCTTATTGTTGCAAATGGCAGGGTTTCCATCTTTTTTTTTTTTAAGGCTGAATAATATAGCATTGCATGTATATCCATTTGTACATCAACAAACTTTTAAGTTATTTCCATGTTTTGGCAACTGTAAATAATGCTGCAGTGAACAGAGGAGTGTAGATATTTGTTTGAGATAGTGATATTGCCTTTGGTTATGTGCCTGGAAGTGAGATTGTTGGATCATATGGTAATTCTACTTTTTATTTTAGTTTTAAATTTTTATTATTATTTTTAGATTTTATTAGGGAAGGAGGGAGGGAGAGAGAGAGAGAGTGCACATGCGAGCCCAGAGAGGGGCAGAGACAGAGGGAGAGGGAGATGGAGAGAGAATTTCGAGCAGACTCCATGCTGAGCGCAGAGCCCCACACAGGGTTTGATTGCACAACTGTGAAATGATGACCTGAGGCAAAATCAGGAGTCAGATGATTAACCGACTGAGTCACCCAGGCCCCTCCCTATTTTTTTTTTTTAAGATTTATTTATTTATTTGAGAGAGAATGGGGAGGATCAGAGGGAGAGGGGGAAACTTACGTAGACGCTGCACAGAGCGGAGAGCCGATGCAGGGCTCAATCTCAGAACCCTGAGGTCACAACCTGAGCTAAAATCAAGTCAGATGCTTAACTGACAGCATCACCCAGGCACCCCTCTATTTATAAGTTTTTGAGAAACCTCCACACGGTTTTCCATGCAGCTCCACCAGTTTGCATTCCCACTGATAGTGCACTTGGGTTCTCTTTTCCCCACACCCTTGCCAACACTCGTTATCTTTTTTTTTTTTTTATAACATTCATCCTAACTGGTGTGAGGTGATACCTCATTGTAATTTTCATTTGCATCTCCCTGATGATAGTGATGTTAAGCACTTTTTCATATAACTGTTGGCCATTTGTATGTCTTCTCTGGAAAAATCTCTTTTCAGTTCCTTTGCCCATTTTAATCAGGTTACTTATTTTTTGCTATTGAGTTGTAGGAGTTCTTTATTTTGCATATCGGAGGTATGGTTTGCAAATATTTTCTCCCTTCCAAAAGTTACTTATTCGTTTGTTAATTGTTTCTTTTGCCATGCAGAGTATGTTTTTTAGTTTGATGTAGTCTCCCTTTGTTTTTGCTTTTGTTGCCTATGTTTTGATATCATATCCAAAAATCACTGCCAAGATAAATGTCAAGGAATGTTTACTCATTATGTTTTTTCCTAGGAGTTTTATGACTGTAGGTCTTACGTTTAGGTCTTTAATTGATTTTAAGTTGACTTTCGTACATGGTGTTAGACAGGAGTCCAGTTTCATTCTTTTGCCTATAGATATCCAGTTTCCCAGCACCATTTATTAAAGAGACTATCCTTTCCCCATTGTGTGTATTCTTGGCAGCCTTGTTAAAAATCAGTTGCCCACATATATATGGGTTTATTTCTGGACTTTCTTCTGTTCCATTTGTTTATGTCTTTATTTAAAGCCAATATCATACTGTTTTGATTAGTGTAACCTTGCAAGATATTTTGAAGTCGGAAAGTGTGATGCTTCCAGCTTTGTTTTTGCTCAAAATTGCTTTGGCTATTTGGGGTTTTCTGTTGTTCCATATGAATTTTAGGATTGTTTTCTATATTTCTGTAAAAAAATGCCATTGGAATTTTGATAAGGATTGCATTGAATCTGTAGATTGTTTTGGACATTATGGATATTTAAAAAATAATAATTCTAAATATGGGATATCTTTCCATATATTTGTGTTTAATTTCTTTCATTAGTGTTTTATAGTTATAGTGTACAAGTCTTTTATCTTCTTTGGTGGAGTTTATTCCTATGTATTTTATTCTTTTTGATGCTATTCTAAACTAGATTGTTTTCTTAATTTCTTTTTTGGATTGTTGTTATTGTATACAGTATTTCTCTAATTTAAAGATGCTAAGGGGGCACGTGGATGGCTCAGTCGGTTAAGAGTCTGCCTTTGGTTCAGGTCATGATCCCAGGCCACTGGGCTCCCTGCTAAGCAGGGAGTCGACTTCTCACTCTGCTTCTGCTCCTTCCCCGTGTCCCCTCACTTGTGCTCTCTCTCTCTCTCTCAAATAAATAAAATCTTAAAAAAAAAATAAATATGCTCAGAAAGTTAATCCTAGATTTTGTGATATTTTAATAACTAAAGTGCTTTTGGAAAAAATGTAAGGTTTTTATATATGTGAATTTAAATTGACTAAGTGTCTTGATGAAGCATTTAAAGAAAAATATGCTTTGTTTAATGTTGTAAAATCATGTCTTTTCCACCATTTAATAATCTCCATTTTGGCAAACTTTTTTTTTTTTTTTTTTAGCTTTATGTGGATTTGTTTTGAATTAATCGTTTCTAAATGTCTTATTATCTTCATTCTGGTGGTTTTGTCTTATATTTCTCCCCCCCTCTTTGTCCTTTCCTTGGTTACTTTTATTTTAGTCTTCATTTCTAAGTTGGGTTTTGTCTTTTGCTTTTTATTTCCTGATTTCAATCAATTCTTTTTGCATTTCTTCTTGGTACATTATTTGGTCAGTTTCTTTTTAATTTTGAATTTCTTTCTTTTTTTTTTAAGATTTTATTTATTTGTTAGAGAGAGAGAGCACAAGCAGGGGCAGAGCAGGCAGAGGGAGAAGCAGGCTCCCTGCTAAGCAAGACCCCCCCCCCTTCCCATGTGGGTCTCCATCCCAGGACCTTGGGATCATTCATTACCTGAGCCAAGGTCAGACTCCTAACCATCTGAGCCACCCAGGCTTCCCTAATTTTGAATTTCTGATTTAAAGCAGTTTCTACTCTGCAGTTTCAGAGGCTTGTTTGAGGATATTGGCATCAATTTGTAGTGGTGTATTATAGTTTTAATTTGCTTTTTTTTTTTTTTTTTTGAGACTGAAGGCCGGAGGTTTCTATCAACTGAGGCATTTTGATTCTCCTTTTCTATTTCATTTTTATTACGTTTTTTCTTTTAATTCTAGTATTGTTAAAATGATAGTCTTGTATTTCTTAATGATATTTTGTGATTCTAATGTCACTACTAAATCCGTGAACTTCATTTAGAATTCTCCAAGGTAAAGAGAGTTTTTAATGTTCTTCTAGATTACATTTTAAACCTGCTCATTGTTTTGAAAATAGGCCATCTTTACTTGAAAATGAAGTCTCAAGCAAAATCAATAACACTATGTGGCATATTTTTTTCAAGGTAGGCCATTTTAATTGTGTAAATAAAATGGCCCTCTTTGAAGATTATTACTTGATAAATAATATACAAGATTTTGGTCTTATGAGTTAGCCTCCCCTGCTTCTGCCCCTGCTCCCCACTAGTGATAGAGCATAAATGAGGCGAGTGCACCTGATAATCCCTCAAAAAGTAACACCAAACACAACAGTACCCATGGTTTTCCAGAAAAATTAGCACATTTTGTTTATTAAGCACAGTAGTCAATAAATACTTTTGAACTTTGGACTGCAGTTAAACATTATTTCCTTAGCACTTTAAAGACTACATAGTTTGGTTCTCTTTGAATTTGTACATCAAGGTGACATGGACTTTGGAGTCCATCCTCCTTGGGTTAGAATCGCACATCTGCCATCTGCAAGTAAACTTCTCTAAGCCTCATTATTCTTATCTACAAGAGGTACATATTAAAATTCATCACTTAGGGATGTTGCAAGGATTAACTGATACGGTTTTGTGATTTAGGATTTACCAAGATTAGACATGCTTGCCCTGTGAATATATCGGTTAAGATGTCTTTGGCTGTAAGAGAAAACCAGAGAAGTTGTTGCTCAAACAAGTACTTTTCTCCCCCTCGCCCTTTTTCCTGCTACCAAGAGAATGCAGGGCTGTGCAGTCCAGGATGATGCCATTGGGGGACTCTTACTCCTTCCATCTCGCTGTCATCCTCAGGGTGTAGCTCTTACTCTTAGGCACAAGGTGGCTGCTGCATCCCCGAACATCATGTTTGTCGATGCCTCATGAAGTTTGCCTTTTGTTTCAGGACAACATTCTTCCTCAAGAACTTTTGCCTACGTGTCATTGGCCTGAATCGGGTCACTCCTACTTTTAAAAGAGTCTGGGGAATCAAAGGATTTTAGTTGGGCAGACTGTTAACTTGAGAAAAATAGAGATTCTTTTAGTAGCAAAGAGAGGGGATGGCTACTGGAAAGGCAACCAATGTGCCTTTTTCACTTTGTGACTTTAGTTCTTTTAATCTAAATGAAGTAGAAATCTGAGGACGCCAAAATTCAGTGATGGAGCCCAGGATTCTCTTCTCTATCCCACACATTCTCTTCTCTATCCCTACATCATTCCCAAAAGGTGATGAACACACATTACCAAAATATAACCCACACCAACCTCAGGCATCAGTCTGAAGGTCGATCCCCAAGCCAGCATTGCTGCTTTAGTGATTGGATAATGAAGATGACCTTGGAAGGGTTTTCCAAGGCCTCTTATTTGAGTCTTAGCAGGCATGGACCACCCTAAATGAAAGTCTGACTCATTTCATAACCTTTCTTGCACCAGAGATTGGGGTCTTTGGAAAAAAATACTTGCTATATAAAGAAAGAAGTCACCATTAATGATTTCCTCTGTTCATATAAAAAGGAAAAAAAATATTACATGGTAAACACAAGGGGGATTTCAGAAAGTGGGAGCTTCGCTGAGGGTACACTATAATGCCAAGTAAAGCACTTAGTATCATGTGTGGTGCATGGTGAATATTGCAGCTCTTGGACTGAATACCTACAAAAACTTCATCATAAGCAAGGATTGTTCCAATGTTTCCGGTGCCTAGACTTAAACTTCCTGGAATTTAAAATGTTCTTTGCAGAGGCTGCTTAACTCATGAGAAAATAGGACTCCTGAGTCTTGATTTATGCCTTTCAGTATATATGGTAAACTATATTTATAACCAAGCTGATAGAGGGTACCTATTATTTACATAGATATAAATACTGCTCCACAAGGACTGCTTTGATAAATTAATTTAGTGATCAATTACTGATCATTTTTTATATCTTTGCCATCTCTCACCTGATAGGTTTACTTGACTCCTTCTCTTTCCTTTCCTTTTTATTGGCCATCTTTCTATTTGCAACCCTTATGTATGTTATGCAATACTCTAAGTAATTTTCAAGCAAATCCATAGGCAAATTTTTCCAAGCTACGTAAAGACAGTTATAATGATTCTTAACTGCATCACGCATAACCTTTGTAAATTCTTTAGGGTTGAAACCAAGTTTCATACTAGTCTCACTGCATGCCCCATCACGGGATGAAAGGGCAGCAGATGCCAGTGTGTACGTAGTGATTGATTAGCTCTGACTTTATGGCCTATTTCTGTAATAGGAACTGCTGCCTTAGAATTGGTCCCATGATTGGCGCTGTTGGGAAGAGAACGGTCTCCAACAGGAGGTTTTTACCCAAACAATTTTAAAGGATGCTGTAAATTAGAATTGACTGCAAGTGGCCAGCTTCCACTTTTGAGAACAAGATGGACCAAGCATATAAAAATTTAGTGACAAACATTCCACATACCAAATGCAGGGAGAGCCTGGGGGAATTAAGGGTATGACAGCTTCTGCATTTAAAAATAAATAGGTTTGTTAAATATGAGTACCAGGTGGGCCCTGATTTCTGAGTTATTTGCACCCCCTTTGCCCTTCTGTATAGAATAGCATAGAACAGGCTGGCTACTGAGCGGAACCCGTAGCCAGGCAGAAGAGACTTCTTTGCGCGTAAGCACCAGAAAACAAAGACTGATGACAGGCTTGAGCTCTGTGATAGTTTTGTATATGAAAGGGAAAATAAAATTGTTGAAGTCATAGGCCTGGGGCCAAAAATGCCAGCAGATATCTACCTAGCCAGGGCTACAAAAATGGTCTGCAGTCCTGAGAAATGTCTAAATCTTTCAAAAATAGCCAGTTAACTTTTAAAATGGTAATTCACATTCGTATTTCACACACTGCCATCGTTGTTCCTTCTAGTGTCCGAACACTTCCTGTCCTCCTTTGACATTGACTGCGGCTTGGAAACCAAGAAGGAAGTGGTCCAGTGCATGGGCTCCTTCCAGGATGGGGTAGCCGAGAAGTGTGTTGACTATTTCCAGAGATTCCGACGCTCTACTCATGTGACTCCCAAGTCATACCTCTCCTTTATTCAGGGATATAAATGCACGTACAGAGAAAAACATGTGGAAGTGCAAACTCTAGCCAATAGGTAAGTGTGAAGTTTAGATATAAGGCTATTTTAAAACTGGCTCACGACTGGGGCACATTTGCTCCTAGTGAGCATTGTGCAATGACGAGAAGCATTTTTGTTACAACTTAGGTGGTAGGGGCTGGGAAGGGGTGCTACTGGCATCAAATGAGGGGAGGTCTAGGATGCTGCTAAAAATTCTACAGTGCATGGGACAGCCCTCTGCAGCAAAGAATCATCCAGCCCCAAATGCCAATAGTGCTGAGGCTGAGACATGCGCCTCTCAGGCCTATTCCAAGGGTTATCCCATAATTGCTAGGAGCTTTATACTTGCCTGGTGTTTATGTGGCCTACCACTTTTCATAACACCAAATGACATATGGTAGACATACTCCCTGCCTCCCTCCTCTCATCCTTCTCTTCCTTCCCTTTCTGGTGTCTAGGATAGGAGAGTCTGGCTGATGCTGATGTTCACTGCATATTCACTGCAGTGAATACCCTACTTCCCTGAAGCCTTTTCCAGGTTTCACTGCTCTGCCTGATTTTTTCTGAACACTTCTGGCTTCTTCTGCATATGCCAGAACCAGCCAGGGCTGCTCTGTAAGGGACCCTGAGTGGGACATTGGACTGACTGACTCTGAGAGCTCTGGTCTTTTAGGTCCCTTTTAAAAAGCTCAGGTCCAGACAGTGAGTGGTCCCTTCATAGGGTTGTTCCAGTGACTTCAAATGGGTTTCTTTCCTTGATCCCAAATATTTCTTCTTTTAATTTAATTTGTCTTTTTTTTTTTTTAAACAGAAGTTATTTATTTTCCTTCTTCTGTGATAGGGCTTCAAGCATTTGAAGTCTATCATCATTTAATTAAACTTCATTAAGTGTGTATCCTGCGGGACACAGCTTGGGCCCGTCGTCATTCTTCATGTTACGCAGGGTTGTAATGAGTTCACGCCCCACACATGGTCTACGAAAAACCCACACGTGGGTTCAGTCTAGCATCAACCCTGGGTGCATATTCTTTTTGTCAAGCCCTCTGGGATTTGTTATTTGCACATACACTCGTTCTTCAAATATGACTATTACTATCCATATTAATGGATCAGTGCTTGGAAAATGTGGCCAAATACCACACATTTTAACATGGCTTGCTTGGATGTTTAATCCCAGAATGAATACTGGATTGGAAAAGCTAAAAGAAGCCTCAGAGTCTGTGGCAGCCCTGAGCAGAGAACTGGAAGTGAAAGAAAAGGAGCTCCAAGTGGCCAATGATAAAGCTGACACGGTGTGTGGGCCCTCCTGTTTGTACCGTATGTGTCTTACATTCCTGGTAATAAATGTTAACGATATGCAGCCTCACTACCTTGTAACCATGAAATGATACCTTATTTCCAATAGACTATACTACTCTTAATTTTCCTGTGAAATATCCTAGAAATGGACAAAATTGATGAGATGGTTTTTTTTTGTTTTATATTGAATTAGGTCTTAAAAGAAGTGACAATGAAGGCACAGGCTGCAGAAAAGGTCAAGGCTGAGGTACAGAAGGTGAAGGACAAAGCCCAGGCCATTGTGGACGGCATCTCTAAAGATAAAGCCATTGCCGAAGAGAAATTGGAAGCAGCAAAGCCAGCTTTAGAAGAAGCAGAAGCAGCCTTGCAGGTAAGTTTGTGCCATGTGGCAGATGTCATGTTTAGTGCCTGGGACGAAGGATGAGGACGAAGTAAAGATGGGTAACAGCAAGGAAATGGTCAACTGCTTCAGACCCAAGGGCCCCTCAGTGGAATAATGCCAAGTAGTAATTTCTGCAGGGAGATGTTATTAGCTCTTTAGATATTTTTCACTTGCTACTTCCCATCTCATTTTCTTCACTCATGAATGCTGGGCAGTGTCCTATGTTGACGGTCAGGAGTCCTGGGTTCTCATTTCCAATAAGCCACGTGACATCAGGAACGTCACATAAAATCTCTCAGATAAGTTTCCCTACTCATTCATTGAGGACACAGGTCCATAAGATACAACGTGCTCTGAGTTTTTCTGTGAGTTATCCAAATACGGAACTGCTGATCTGAGGGAGCGCGTGAAGGGCGGGTTTTGAGTGGCCTCTGGCAATTATTCCATGCAGTTGTGCGGCAAGAACAGAAATGCGGAAATTAGAAAGAAGGTTGGATTCTGAGAAAATATGATGAGTTTGGTGAAATGGGCCACACCTTAAGGGGCTGGTCGATTGTTGAAGACTCAATGTAAGATTTCTTGGGACTCAATTTAAGGTTGCTTTTACTTCAGTCGTAATGCTCTACAGCCCTACATTACTGATTCCTGGCCTAGGAAACCGCTGGAGAGATGAAGCCCTGCTGGTCTGTCCACAGTTAATTCAGGTTCTAGAACTGAGCAGGCCTCAGTTCTTGATAGTGCAATTTTTTTTAACCCCTTCCTGATCTCACTGCCTGAAACACTTCACAATCTTTTGGATCCAAGTTGAGTCTTTAAGTTTCCTAAGCAATATACAAATATGAATTTCTACTCCTTTGAGACAATGAAGAGATAGCCTTCTTCTGTATTTCTCCAGCTTTCCACACCACTCTTACTGGGATGCATATTTACTTACCGTTCCTCTGCTCCTTCTAGCACTGGTTAACTGTGCTTGATTCCCCTGGAGCTCTTTGGGATCTTCATTGTCTCGGATTGGTGGGCTCCTGATCTTCCCTTGCCCCTTTTTTAAGACCAATTTATCGACATATGATTGGTATGTAAGAAGCCGGGAGTGTATAGTGTATACATCTCAGAGAGTTTGGGAATAAGTGTATACCTGTAAAACCATCCCTACCTTCAAATCCATTGACATGTCCATTACCTCCCAAAGTTCTCCCCTACCCCCTTTAATATTATTGTTGTTGTGTTCTGTGCTAAAAACATTTAACATAATTTCTAAAATCAACCCTCTTGACAAATTTGAAGTATATAATACAATATGAACCATAGGCACACTGCTCTGTAGTAGATATCCAGAATTTATTTATTTTGCATAATTGAGAATTTGTACCCTTTGACCATCAGCTCCCCTTTTCCTCTTCCCGCTAGGCCCTGACCACTGCCATTCTACTCTCTGCTTCTGTGAATCTTGACTGTTTTATATTTCATATAAATGGGATCATACAGTATTTATTTTTCTGTATTTAGTTTATTTTACTTGGCAAAATGGCCCCTAGGTCTAGTCTATCCTTGTTGTCTCAAATGGCAGGATTTCCTTTTTTTAAAGGCTGACTAATGTTTCACTGTACACAGGCACTCACACACACGCACATGCACATACACATGCACACACACACTGTGCATATATATATCTCACATTTCTTTATCCACTCACCCACCGGTGGACACTTGGCTTGCATCTACGTCTTGGCTATTGTAAATAATGCTGCAATGAACATGGGAGTGCAGATAATCTCTTCAAGATCCTGATCCCCACTCACCCCCTCTTTTGGGGCATCTTGTCTTTGTCCTAGAAACAGAGCATACGACATCTTAGATCATGCTTAAAGGTATGCATTTTCCCAGGATTTAAAAAACTCGTCATCCTTTTGATATTATAAAATATTTTCCTTTATCCTCCTAACTTCATGTTCTCTGCCACTAAGAGATTCTGCATTATATACTTAATTATCAGTGCTGAAATGGGTGGAAACGGGGGTGACATGATGGGGTGTATTGGAGAGATTTTCAGCAATTTCCTTCATTTGTTCTGCCTCCATTTTATTGCTTCTTTGTGAGTTTTTGAAATCTTAAAATATGGTACTACCGACATAGTCTAAGAAGTTCCAGACCCAGTCAAACTAACTTTCTGGCATCAGGCCACATAAATCTGTACAACAAATAAAGTAATAGCCAAGATTGTTTCTCTTCCTATCTCAAAGCTAATCTGACTCCATGCAATCATACAAAATACCTCCAGATGTTAAATAACTATTATATTGCAAGGATATATAGGAAATTCTGTGGCAGTCATATTGCTTTGCCTGCAGAGTAAAAGAGGACTCCAGTACTTCGCTGAAATAGTTTGAATCTTAGATATACCTCTTCCTCCAGCTCCTTTTACCTGGGCACCTAACGTAATTGGGCCCAATTCCGTTTGAGAATGCTCCCTTTTAGAGCTAAAGTAAAATAAGCATGTCTAGCTCTTACAGCTTGTAGGTTTATTTGACCCTACCTTCCTCACTGGCTGCTATTATATTTTTCTCCTTTCTTTTCTAGCCATACATCTCCTATCAAGATCTATCTGCCATTGCAAGTTTTTGAACACAAATTCTCCTTCACTTCCAGTCGTCTTATGTTCACAAAGACTTCTCTGGATCAAACATTTTCAAAGCAGTTACATTTTTAATTAACAAGTTCAGTGGTTTTCATCTTCATTTTTTTTTTGTTAATCCTCAGAGAAAAGATTATTAGCTTTGATAAGAAGGTCATTGGTCACTTTCATTTGATGGGAGGATAGGCACATGCAAATAAGACCTGGAAGGAATGAGTGTACACTATTTGTCCTAGAAATAGGACTGTATCAGATTCTCATATTTCAGATTTTTCCAAGACTTATTCCGTAAAGAGGCTAAGAGATAGAGCAGTTATTAGCCATCACAATCATTCTTTATGACTATTAAATAATTTACTCTTTTAGAGTCTCCACACTGGAAATGCGACAGGACTTTTTTGAGTCAGTGAAATTCGTATGGCTTCAGTTCCATCATTTAAAGGTCATTTCCCAGCTCAGAAACCTCTAATTATTCAATCTGTCAGCCCTGAGGCTACCTGCTAGTGTCAGTCCATGGTGACAAGTCTGGGTTGCTAAAGAGAGAGGCAGATTCTTGACCTACATAACTAATGAGTAAAAAGCACTGCCCAGCCTGGAGTTTTCCTGGTTGAGAATTCCTCGTAGCTCCTTAAGTGCTGAGTATTCTTTTTCTCTCAGATTATACTCATTTTTTCCTGACACAAAGTGGTCTGTATAATTTTAGAGAAGTCACAGCTCCTTGGCTGCTCGCCAACGTTTCCCTCACTGTCTCTCCTCTAGCTGTCAGTTTGCACTGTAAAAGTTAGAACTTTTGGGGACATGCGTTTCTTGGGGATTAACTATGCATCTAAACCTTATGGCTCGGCATCTAACTCAAAAAATGCTTGCTTTCCTCTGTCAAAGTAGCATTTAGAGATTGAAGGTTGGTCCACACTATCGTATCTGAGATTGGATGATGACCTCCTCTTGCCTCGCAGACTATCAAGCCTTCGGACATCGCCACTGTCCGCACGTTGGGCCGACCCCCTCACCTCATCATGAGGATCATGGATTGTGTGCTGCTCCTGTTTCAAAGGAAAGTCAATGCAGTGAAAATTGACTTGGAAAAAAGCTGTACAATTCCATCATGGCAGGAATCTTTAAAACTCATGACAGCAGGAAACTTCTTACAGAACTTACAGGTTGGTAGTTCAATAATGATGGGCTGAGAGGGGACTCGGACTTCATTAGAGTGTCTCAGTCCTTTAGTAGATTAAGTTTCAGAAAAGAATTTACTGAACATACATATTTTTACTTCTTTGGATTTTTGCCTTCTTCACTGAGGTGTAATGACATATAAAAATTGTCTACATAGGGGTGCCTGGGTGGCTCAGTTGGTTAAGTGTCCAACTCTCGATTTTGGCTCAGGTCATGATCTGAGGGTTGTGGAACCTGCTTGAGATTCTCTCTCCTTCTCTCTCTGCCCCTCCCTCGCCACCCTTGCTAACTCACATGATCTCTCTCTCTCAAAAAAAAAATTCTCTAAATTAAGGTGTACAACTTGATATTTAGAGGTTTGTATATATTGTGAAATCATTGCCATGGTCAAGCTAAAGTATCCATGACCTCATAGTTGCCATTTTCTTATTTTGTGGTACAAACAGAAAAATTGGAGTATACAGTGTTATTAAGTGTATTCATATTGCTGTGCGTGAGGTCTCCAGGACTTTCTCTTCTTGCAACTTGATACTTTCTAACCCCTTGACCAACATCTTCCCATTTCCCCTCTCCTCACCCACCATTCTACTCTCTCCCTCCAGGAGTTTGACTATTTTAGATTCTATATATATGTGAGACATTGCAGGATTTGTCTTTCCGAGTCTGGATTACTTCATTGTGCATAATGTCCTCCACAAATGGCAGGAGTTCCTTCTTTTTCAAGCCTGAATAATATTTTACATACATATATTGAACATATATTTAAGTATCTTTTCAGAATAGAATTTTCTCCTTCAAAAACAAGACTTTAGAGCTTTAAACACAAGCATTAGAGCCTTTCCTGACAGATTTTAGGCATTTTTAAAAAAGATTTTATTTATTTGACAGAGAGAGAGTGACAGCGAGAGAGGGAACACAAGCAGGGGGGAGGGGAGAGGGAGAAGCAGGTTTCCCGCAGAGCAGAGAGCCTGATGGAGGGCTCAATCCCATGACCCCGGGATCATGACCTGAGCCAAAGGCAGATGCCTAACGACTGAGCCACCCAGGCACTGAGCCGTGCCCTGGATTTTAGGCATATTAAAGCATCATCAGTGATATATTTCAATAAAAGTTAAAAAATCATATTAAGAAAGCAGTATATATGCACATATACTGTATGCATATATATGCATATTTATATTTTGCAAGTCTCAATAGTACTTTTATGAGTAATTTGCATGTTTTAAATTTTGATGTAGAATTTACATATCATAAAATGTACACATTTTAAGTATATGGATTAATAAATATTTACATATATTTGTACCTGTTAATGAACCCTGAAATCAAGATTTGTATTTCCAAACCCCAGAAATCTCTCTTGTGTCCCAAACCAGTCAGTAACTTCTCCTAAGATAACCATTATTCTGTTCTTTATCCTGATAATTGATTTCGTTCATTTTGAAATTTATAGATATGAAATCATGTCATGTGACCTCTTTTGTTTTGATGTCTTTTATTCAACAAGTCTTTGAGATTCATTCTTATTTTGCAAGGATAGTATTTATTCTTTTTTCATTGCCGTGTAGTTCAGTATCTAAAGCAGTAGTATATGGGCGCCTGGGTGGCTCAGTTGGTTGAGCAACTGCCTTCAGCTCGGGTCATGATCCCGGAGTCCCGGGATCGAGTCCCATATCGGACTCCTGGCTCTGCGGGAAGTCTGCTTCTCCCTCTGACCTTCTCCCCTCTCATTCTCAGTCTCTCGCTCTCTAAGAAATAAATAAAAAATCTTTAAAGCAGTAGTATGTGGTAAATATTAAAACAATTCATTCTCAGGGGAGAAAAAAGGGGAAAAAAAGCAATAAGTCTGATTTGTAGTGTTTGCTAATTTCCATGGTGTAAATATACCCAAAATGGCCAATTTCAAGCTACCAACATGATCTTGTTGAAAGGAGAGCTGGGGAGAGGTACTAGTAGAATAGTAGGAATGTATCCCAAAGTAGGTACAATAGATATAAATGATCTCAAAACATAAATAGTAAAATGTAGTAAAATAGTAGAAAGTGATTACTTTTACTATGCATTATTTTTATTTTAAATGAAATTTGTTTATGTAAGTTTATATAGTTCAATATGGTTCTATTTAACACGTAGATTGCAAAATTCCCAAGAATTTAGCAATGGTTCCTCGTGAGCTTGTATGAAACAGCTCAGTGTGAAATGCTGTCATATATTTCAATTTATTTGTCCATTGTACTATTGATGGGTTTCTGGGTTGTTAGTAGTTTTGGGCTATTATAAACAAAGCTATTATGAATATTAGTCTATAGGTCATTTGGTGGGTGTATTTGTATTTCAGTTGACTTCGTACTCAGGAATGGAATTTCTGGGTCTTAGGTTACATATTCTTTTAATAGATATAAATTTTTTTTGATTGAAGTGTAGTTGACACAGAATGTTAACATTAATTTCAGGTGTACAATATACTGATTGACAACTCTGTACATTGTGCTATGCTCACCACAGTGTAGCTACCATCTGTACACATTTAAACAGCTTTCAGATAGAGCCAAAGAATTTTCAAAAATAGCTTTGTCAGTTTACACATCCATCGGCAGAGTTTAAGTTGTTCTATACCTTTAAAATTTTTTTAAGATTTAAATTCAATTTAGTTAACATGTAGTATATTATTAGTTTCAGGGGTAGAATTCAATGATTCATCAGTTGCACCTAACACCAGTGCTCATCCCATCACGCGCCCTCCTTAATGTCCATCACCCACTTCCCCCATCTCCCCCTCCTCCCCTTCAGCCACTGTCAGTTGTTTCCTAGAGTTAAGAGTCTCTTATTCTCCTTCTCTGTTTTCATCTTATTTTATTTTTCCTTCCCTTCCCCTATGTTCCCCTATGTTTCTTATATTCCACATATAAGTGAAATCATATGGTTTTTGTCTTTGTCTGATTGGCTTATTTTGCTTAGTGTGATAACTTCTGGTTCCACCCACGTCATTTCAAATGGCAAGATTTCACTCTTATTTTTATTTTTATTTTTATTTGTTTCATTTCTTTTTTAGCTCTTTTTTTTAAATTTTATTTTTTCAGTGTTCCAAGATTCATTGTTAAGATTTCACTCTTTTTAAAAAAAATTTTTTAAAGATTTTATTTATTTGAGAGAGAGAGAGCACAAACAGGGAAAGAGGCAGAAGGAGAGAGAAAGGGAGAAGCAGACTCTCCACTGATCAAGGAGCCTATGTGGGGCTTGATCCCAGGCCCCTGGGATTGTAAACTGAGCTGAAGGCAGACACTTAATAAACTGAACCACCTAGGTACCCCAAGATTTAGTTCTTTCTGATGGCTGAGTAATACTCCGTTGTATACACATACCACATCTTCTTTATCCATTCATCTGTCAATGGACATCTGGGCTCTTTCCATAGTTTAGCTATCGTGGATATTGCTACTCTAAACATTAGGGTGCAGGTGCTCCTTCGAATCACTATTTCTGTATTCTTTGGATAAATATCTAGTAGTGCAATTGCTGGGTCATAGGGTAGCTCTATTTTTAACTTTTTGAGGAACCTCCATACTCTTTTCCAGAGTGGCTGTACCAGGCTTGCATTCCCACCAACAGCGTAAGAGGGTTCCCCTTTGTCCACATCCTCGTTAACATCTGTTGTTTCCTGACTTGTTGATTTTAGCCATTCTAAGTTGTTCTACATCTTAACTATTTTTTGTTTTTCTCTGTTCTATGGGTTTCTAGTAGTGTCTTATTATTGTGGGTTTAGTTTGCATTTCCCTGGGGAGTAATGATGCTGAGACTCTTTCATCAGTTCATGAGCCTCTTGGGAATTCTTTTGTTAAGTGCCTGTTTAGGTTTCTTGTCCATTTAAATTCTTTATTAATGGGTAGAATTTCTTTCTATAAAACATGACTAACTTGCAAAAATCTTGTTCCACTTTCTGCTTAGTTGTGCATTCTCTTAAAGATGTCCTTTGATCCACAGACATTCTTAAGTTTAACATAGTCCAGGTTATCACTATTTTCCTTAATTGTGCTTTCTGTGTTCTGCTCAGGAAATCTTAGCTTCTAAGGGAGAATAAATGGTTCTGTGTTTTCCTCTAGAAGTTTTATTGTTTTATCTTTCATACTTGGATCTTGCCACAACCACCTGGGAATACCCAAGTCACCTCTATTTCCCAAGCAATGACCTTAGCACTGCCTTTCACTCAGGTTTCAGTGCCACATTGCCCAAATGCTGTGTGGCTGGAGCATCCTGTGAGGCATTTTCCAGCAGCCTCTGCGGTGAGCAGCTTACGAAACTGGTGGCTGTGCAGACTTTCCCCTGATAATTAAAATATGGGGCTCTGTGACATCAGTGCCACCAAGAAGGAATAACAGGCTGTTTTTGTGGAGGGAAGGTTATGATGAACTCTGCCTGAGCGCATGTGGTGACAGAGGAGACTTAAGAAGTGTTCACAGAAAAACGTGACAACGGAATTGGGCTTCACAGAGGATCCTGGCAGGTGACTCGAGGCTCCTGTCCTGTGTACCTGGTGGCAGGGCCCCTGCTGTTGGAAGCTCCCTTGCCATTTGCCATCAGCACTGCCCTTCCGTGGCTCCCAGATAGTCTCCCAGCTCTTCTTCTGGCTTCACTATTCCTCAATTGTCATCAAAGAACTTGTGGTGGAAGATGTCTAAATGAGCATGTGGGTTCCCCCCACTTCCTGTAGGTTCTGTGAAAGCTTTATGTAGGCACTGCATTCCTGTGTACTTGGAGAAGATCCAATCACCTTCTTTGAAAGGCTCGAATACCTCTTGAGGAAGGTCCAAGTTCGGTGGCTGGCCAGTCTTCTCTGGACCTAAGAAAGCATTCGTAATCCACTTCTGCTACTGTTTTTCAATTTTGTCCCTTCAGAAGATAACGGTTCTCTCACATTCTGGATAATTTTATGATTAAAAATTAATTCATTGCCCTCAAGACCTAAGGTCCAGGTTGTTACCTTTGTAATTCAGATGAGTTTAATAGAAACTCTCTTTGAATGTATTAAGCATTTAGTTGCTGCTAAATGCTGAATAGATTTTGCCCTTCGGCTGAGTATACCTGAGTGTATTTGTTTTCCATTATTGATTTTATGGACTTAACAACTCACCTATTTAGGATTAATGACATGAAAGTGTTATTGCTTTGGAAATTTTAGTAACCATATTAGTATTCATCACCTAAATAATTTACTCTTTCCTTGGATCCCAGAACATTTACTGGGGATTGGTATCTCTTGTTCACAGAAGCTAAAGTATGCTCGGACTTCTTTGCTGTCTCTGCTCATGCTATTTTCGCTTTCAGGACTTCGGCCCCATATCCTGAGATATCAACAGAATATGATGTCATTCATCCTTTCTTGGTTGTTCAATAATTCCAGTTGCATTGTAATCATTGTGGGAGTATGACTTCATGGAAATAAGTATTTTGACTTAATTTTACTCTTTTCTTTCATAGCAATTTCCCAAAGACATGATCAACGAAGAAGTGATAGAGTTTCTGAATCCTTACTTTGAAATGACAGACTACAACATTGAAACTGCTAAGCGTGTGTGTGGGAACGTAGCCGGTCTTTGCTCCTGGACCAAAGCCATGGCTTCCTTCTTTTCTATCAACAGAGAAGTCTTGCCTCTGAAGGTGAGACTCCTACATAGAACCGCGTGTTACGTGCCTGTGAGAGCCCTTGAGGTCAGCGGGTCTTATCTTTTCACGTAGTCCAGGAGCCTTTGGCCTCTGGTCTGGTTGCATTCAAGTCCACAGGGAGAGTGAGTGACAGAAAGACTGAGCACAAGATGTTTCTCTTCTCTGTAATAACCACTTCATTCTGAATTGTGCAAGCCTTTAAGCATGGACTCTCTACAAGGATGCTAAGTCCACTGTGGGCTGCTGAATGTTCTCCCTCCACAGTGTAAACTTGGAGAAAAGAGACACAGAAAACAATAGCATAGAATTCCCTGATAACGTCCAAGATCTCCTGCCAGGGAATCTTATGACCGAGGCAGGATCAGCACACAGTAGTAGGTTGTGAATCTTGATTTGTAAGGTATGAAACAGAACTCCCGCTCTTCTCCTTTGTCTCTCAGGAAAGAAATTGAATGTCATCTGTTCTTTAATGTAATTGGAGAATATGCCTGTTTCCCTTTGAGTAATTGCATTTCTAGGCTTCATGTGCACATACTCCCTTCACCCCCCATCAGTGACAGTCTTCAGCAGATGGAGAGGCAAATACATGCTTTGAAAATGGAATACCGAGGTCTCAAAGAGCACATGTGTCAGTGACCTGTTTGATTATTTTGCTTTTATGTGAGTTTGATCTCTCTCAACTATCAGCTGAAATCCACTTACACTTATAAATGACCTGAGAAACGTAATAATCATGATACAAATAATTGAGAGTGGAAAAAAGATAGGGATCCTGTTGCAAGTCCCATTTCATTTTTTAACTGTTACCGTCCCAGGGTCATTTATTCAGTGGCTAAAGCCCCTTGGGGTCTTAAAGCAACTTAATGAACAAAGACTGATTTGGTTTAGGGAATTTTAGAACAAAGGACTGATGCCATGTAGCCAGTGTTATGAATTTTGGGACCATTGAAGACTCCAGCATAGCTTCAAAATGGGCTTTCTGATAATGGCTGGATTATAACAACCTTATCAAATGAAAAATACAGGACCTCCTTTGCAAATTTTTCCAGTGAGTAAACATACAAGGTTTTTAAGGGCATCACTGTTCAATTCATGATGGGTCGCTTTTATTTTGCTATAATTATTTTAAATAAGATGAGCTAAAATCAGTACTAAATAATGGCCATTCTGAATAAGGTTTACATAAGAACAAGGAAATTCCCTCCCCTGTTCTAGGATATTTTAGCCTCCACCTAGTCCTAGGACAATCGTGATCCTGTAGTAGGAAGTAAGGGGAACACCATCAGAAGGGGGAATGTTTTACCTGCTCCTAGAACCTCTGTTTTTCTTTCTGAGAAAGTCAGTCCTGGAAGTGACCTCCTAGTGTCTTATGAACCCCAGCCCCTGAGAGCCTTGAATGCAGCAGGTCCTTCTGAATGTTCTGTAATGAAAGTAAGTGCACTTAGAGAGAGCCTACATAGTCACTGCTTCGGAGAAGGCGAAGACGGAGGGAGTGCAGGTTATCACTGGGCAACTCTGCTAATGTATGAAGCGACACTGACAGAGGCCTCTGATTTCGCGGGTTCCCGGAGGGGTTTCCCTGGCGAGCCCCTGCTTCTGAGTGAAGACAGATTAAGAACACTCCTTACCCTCCAGCTAGAACCTCCTCAACACTAAGCAGTGACGAGGACCCCGAGGGGCTCTTCTCCTTCATCCGGAGAACGTCCCTGTCAACGGGCCAAGTGACATCTAGTAGCAAATACACTTAAATACCAACTAACAGCAATTTAGACTCCGTTCACATTAATTATATTGAGATTTCTCCTTGCAAACCATGAAAACCATAAATATCCGTCCATGATAACAACAGAGCCTTAAATACAAAACTTGGACAACGTCTATTATGTCCTGGATTCTTGCTGTATGCCAGACGCCAGCCGTGAGTGTTTACATGTGTTCTCTTATTTAATCCTCTCTTATGCACATCCTAGGAGGTAGATTTTCAACATCTTCATGGATAAAACTGAAGCTCGCAGAGTGTAAGTGATCTGCGTGGAGTCCCACAGCTTCCAAGGCGCCACTGGACTTGAGGGATGCTATGCCTTTTGGTTGGCAACTTTCGAGAGCTTCATGAAAAAAATTTTCAATTTATTTTTTCCGAGTAAAAGTCTAGAAAATATTCAAAATCTCCAGAGCTATGATAGTTTGACATTAGTGTGTTGCTTTAGTGAATTGTTGGGCATTGTTACCTTGCTTTTCTTTATGTTTAAGCTACAACGACAGGTGCGGTTTAGAGCAGACCTGAGAAGAAAATGTCTCAAGAGTTAGATCCCTTTTAAAGTGTAGTTGGTAAGCCACGCTTTTGCCTGTCATTGGTCCTAGTAAGTTATGAAACTTGGACTTTCCCTTAAAGAATTATTCTGCCAAAATTTGGGAGCCTGAGGTTTTCAGACAGGAAAATAATTTATCTCAAAAAAAATTTTTTTCAAGATAATCTTTTCTTCTGAAAAACCCCAGAGAGAATGTGGCCCTAATAGTGGATTATCCCCATGAAAGTCAATTTTAACATTTTAGAGACTTAAAAAGGAAAAACTTGATTCTAAAAAATTGTTTAAAGCATCTAAATTCCTGTAAGCATGGACTGATTTCTACATCTCATCTTTTCCTAATATTGATTTTGAATATGTCTTTAGAATCAAATTTAGTAGCTTCCTTAAAAACAAATATTTTTAATTAGTCACAGCTCAAGGTACCAATTCTTTTATGGAAGGCAAACCATATAGGTAGACTACAAGAACAACATCAAGAACACCATGGCTCAGAAAACCCATATTTTACATTCAGTGAATAATTAGGTTCCATTTTTTATCTTGTTTTAACATCCTCATCAATAGTGATGAGTTTCACTAGGCAGATGGTTCTCAATATTCATTTTTTTCTTTTTCTACAATCATCTTACGATGTTCTATAATGTACCTACGTGCTTTTAATACTGCAATGCTCTGATCTAAGCCCTGGCAAACTCCGGCCCTCAGGCCCAAACTAGCTCACGACCTCTATGTGTACAGCTTGTGAAATGAGAAGAATTTTTACATTTTTAAATGGTTTTTAAATAAGGGCCTCAATAATAGCCTCAGTTTTGCCCCTCGGCCCAAGACATCTAAACTATTTACTATCCGGCACTTGATGGAAAAAATGTGCTGATTGCAACTGAATTACAATTTCTGCTGATAAATATTTATATCACGTCCCCACTGAAATTTGATCTTGACTTAATACAACTTGAAAAGACTCTAGGGGTAGAGTAGAGAACAGGTATGAGCATGACTGAGATCTCACATGAAAGGCGGGCTGTTTGGTTGGCTGTGCCTCGTTCCTCATTCACCCCGGGTATGTCCCGCGCAGGCCAACTTGGTGGTGCAGGAGAACCGATACATCTTGGCCATGCAGGATCTGCAGAAGGCCCAGGCCGAGCTGGATGACAAGCAAGCAGAGCTCGACGTGGTGCAGGCTGAGTATGAACAGGCCATGACTGAAAAGCAGGTAACTCCTCGGCGTGGGAGGGATGGTCTTACACCAATATGGCTACTGTCAACTCTTCCTTTGCTCCTTTCTCTCTCCAAGGGTTTGGTTCCCAGCAGGGCTTGATTTAATGTATACATAGTACATAAACATCCCCTCATCCCGCACTAAACCCTGGAGTTTTTTCTGACACACATTGAGGACGTTGGTGAGAGGTCTGGATGGTCAAGCAAGATGGGAGTCCGTTCTGGAACATAAACATTCTGAGTCTCCTCCTGGATGGTGATGAAAACAGCCCCTCGTGGAGCACTTTCTGTTATGTTTTTCAAGTCATGTCTTCCCACTTTATCTCATTTAAGCTTTAAAGTAATCTTACAAGATGAGCAAGATGGATATTTTTATTGTCCTTTTGGAGAAAGGGGCCGAGGTCCAGAGGATGGCTCCAGGTCATAGCGCTGGACAGTCTGGACTAGACCTTGGCCTTCTGGTGTCCACTTCAGGCCCCTCTGCTGGACCAGTGTGACTGGCCACATGGTCGTGTTGGATGACAATGACCGTCTATAGTCTTCTCAACCTAGGCTGTGAAATAGCAGCTATAGAACCTTTCAGAATCTGGATTCAGACATATCTGATTCAGAGAGCAATAGGTTCTTTATCTTATTTAGATTAATTCCAGCTCTATAGGGACTTCTTTCCTTCTGAAATTCAGGCAGCTTTAACACACAACTAAGTAGCTTAAGCTTCAGAGCTTCTCATGTGCACAGGCTCCTAGGTAATGGGGATCCTGGGGGGTGTTTTAGGGGAAGGGAGAGCAGGTTATAGTTGGCAGGTATTTGCATATAAGCATTTGAATAAAATGCCTAGAAATTTCAGATGAAAGGTACCTGAGTTTTTAGGGCACCAGGACTTTGTAGTGTTTTTATCCCCTCTCAGTCTAAATACACATTCACCTGGGTGTTTTCTATCTGTGAATCTCTAATAATTTTCTTGAGGTGAACTCTACCTCACAGATTATGTAATCTTCTGTCCCCACAAAGTCTGTATCTGCCTCTGGTAAATCCCGTGTTTGGTAAATAAGAAGGAAAGTCTCAGTTCTTTCCTCGGTGATTTTGTGCAGTTTCCTCCTGCCCGCTCTCAGTCTTCACTGGTCAGGATTGTGGTTCCCGCTCTGATGGTCCAGTCTCTTATGGGAGTCCCAACAAGGGAACTTAGATGACCTCTTAAGTTTTACTATGTGAGAATGTGTGATACTTCCGCTCCTGAAAGCAAAAGAAGAGCCTTTTAGAAATTTTAGAGAAGTAATTGTATATCACCTATTTGGGTTTGTTGGTTATGCTCTTTGGGATTCACTTATCATCATATAAGGAGAAAACCAGCATTGCACTTTGAAAGAATATACTTTAGAAACTATGGCGAAGGTGTGATAATTATTTACCCTGGGAGACACTCCCTTCCATTTGGAGGCGCTACTGAATACACTAGAAATATTTTAGGCCCTATGTTGTTATGTTCCAGTTGGAACATTTTTGCATTAGTTCTTTCAATATGCTTTTTTGGTTTTGAGCATCTCTCACTTGTTAGGAACATACAGGAAGTGCTACTGTAAAGGCAAGGCTCTGACTTTAAAACTTGTTTCGACAAATATCGGGTTTTTTTAATTAAAAAAACACAAAATCTGGCTGTGAGTCCACCTGCCTCCCACATGCTGGAATGAAGATGACCTTTAGTAATTCTGTCACTCCTTCCCCTTCCGTGAGTACCATGCAAGTCTGGGGCTTATGGACTTAGGGAGGGGAGGGGCCTTGAATCCACAGTTCATCCCGGTGGGACCCATGACCTCCTGACCCAGGTCTATGCTGACTGCTGAAGAAGTGTGTGCCCTGCTGCTCTTTGCACAGGGCAGTGCCTTTGTGGGGCCTACTCCCGTGGGCCTTCTGCATGGCTAGTGACCCCCTGGGAGCACCAATAGAGGGCCGGGGCCCTGCCTTAGGAACCCAGGGAGGTCGATTGGAGGGAAGAGCTGCTTCTGGCTCCTGTACTCTCCAAATGTCTGCGCCTCTCCCTTCTCGCTACTCTCAACCCCTAAATGACTGTGGGCTCCCAGAATAAAAAAAAGCCAGAGAGAAAGATCCTGGTCATTTTCTTATTTGGCCAGTTGGGAGTGGGGACGGCGAATTTTGGAAAGACAACTTAATCTTAAAAATATCTTTTATATGAAAAGTTGTTTGCAAAGGTAGGCAGAAATAAATGACTTGTAGGATCACACTTCCTAGCTGGCATCTTTCTTCTTGGGGAGAAACAAACAAACAAGCAAATATGGGCAGCGTAGATGTGGGGGTACACCTCAGCTGGGCTTTTAGGTTTCCTGCATTAACTCCGGGAGAAAGGAAACAGAGTAGAATAGAGTCCCAGAGAACAAACTAGAATAAATATCTTGCTTTTGAAAAACACTGCATTGTGTTATTATTACAAAAGCACACATGTTCCTTATGGAAAATACATATAGAGAATCCTGGAAATGAGCACTAAAACTATTTGCTCTTTTTCATTTCCTATCTGAACGTATTTCTTAATTTACATATATTTAAAAATGTATGTAAAATATAACATTTGAATATATCACATAATTCAATATATACTGTTTATAAATTGAATTTTTAACGTAGTAATATATCATGAATATTTTCTTGGTTATAAAAATCTTTATAATTTTTAATGGCTTCAGAGTATTCTTATTCACGGGTAAGCCATAATTTGTTTAAATGTTTCTCTATTTTTAGACACTTAGCATATATAACATAATTATATATTATGTGTAACATATACCTATGTTATAAATGAATTTCCAGTGACTGATCCTGTAGCTAAATCTTTTTCTGTGCCCACTATTATTTCATACATATACGTTTTACAAGTAGAATTAGCAGTTGTCTTAAGGAGAAAGAGGACCATTTGTTTTTAAAAATGGAGCATTGAGTGGCGACAGCGTGTGGAAGTCTGGTTCAAGGTCTTTTACTGATGCCCAGAGCACCAGAGAGGGACCTGCTGAGTCAGGTGTCGCTGGGATCTGTGAGTGAGCCTCAGAATGCACAATCAGAAGATAATCTAAAGTTTCACCCCAAGTCAAAGGAGATGTGCACTTATATCAAGCAATAATGATGCTAGAACTTTAACAGGAGAAATATTCCTGATTTTCAAGTAGGGATATGTATTTTACTTTTTTGTGTGTTATATATTAGTAAGTATGCTTGCATTTTATCTCTATGTTTCTTTATAAGGAAGTCATAAATGACGCAAATTTCTATTATCTCTTAATTATTAACACCTGAGGACTCAGGACCCCATGCGAAGGTTTAAGAGCTGAGCTTTGGCCGACACAGGCACGTAGGAATTGAATTTTATGCTTCCTGTGAGATAAATGGCACACAGGTCTCAGAAGGGCAGATAATTTATAATGGTTTAAAATTATATTCTTGAGCCAGAGGCCATATTATTCTGAACAAAGGGTTTTTTCTGATTCTGGCCTTTTTTTAGACCTTGCTCGAAGACGCGGAGCGGTGCAGGCGAAAGATGCAGACAGCCTCGGCGCTGATCGGGGGCTTGGCGGGAGAAAAAGAAAGATGGACAGAACAAAGTAAAGAGTTTGCTGCACAAACAAAAAGACTTGTAGGTATGTAAATTCCTGTATTAATCAGATTATGTGTTGACTCTGTTAGGGAGTTAGGAAACTGAAACTTTTATCAGAATACAAACCAACCCTCTAGTACTTCAAATTCCTGTGTGTGTGTGTGTGTGTTTGTGTGTGTGTGTGTATGTGTGTGTGTGTCCAGATATTTCAGAAGGATGAATATTGGTCTGGCATCTATGCAGCTCATATTAGATGTATTAATGACCTTCAAAGGGTCACTTTCGAATTCTCCTATGAGTGAATGGTCTTATTGATCAAGGTCACTTGGAATGGAGGCTCTGTCTTTTCAGTATTTGCATCTCTTAAGCTCCAAAGTCATACTCTCAAATCCAACAGGAGTCAAAATAACCTAGTTGTTGATGACCAGCAGGTATTACTTGGTGGACCATTTGGACCCTGTTTAACAATGATCTACCGCTTATTCACCACGGTACAGCAACACATGGTCATGGTCTGGTTTCTGGAAGTTAGTTTAAAAGAGTGATTGCCTTTAGAAAATGTTTAATATTCTGCACGATTACAAGACTGATTATAAAGTATCTCAGTGGCATTTTGTTTTCGGTTTTAGGGGATGTATTGTTGGCTACAGCTTTTCTATCTTATTCTGGTCCATTTAACCAAGAGTTTCGCAATCTGCTGCTCAATGACTGGCAGAAGGAGATGAAGGCCCGGGAAATCCCATTTGGAGACAATCTAAATCTCAATGAGATGTTGATTGATGCTCCCACTATTAGTGAATGGAACCTCCAAGGTCTACCAAATGATGACCTGTCCATTCAGAATGGAATTATTGTCACAAAGGCGTCTCGCTATCCTTTGTTGATTGATCCACAGACTCAAGGGAAGATCTGGATTAAAAACAAAGAAAGCCAGAATGAACTCCAGGTAATTTGTGTTGGAGCCTACTCATGTTACCATGAAGTTTTATTGCCCCAGATGAACAAGAGTCTGAGAATAAAGAAATATTTGAAAATAGTAGAGATCATAATCCTTGATAGAGCAGTAACAGATGCAAGCCTAAACTCTAATATTAAAATCTTTTCTAAAAATTTTGTTTACATTCGTATGGCTCTCTACTAATGCCATCTTTTGAAGGTTTCAGATTCCCCTGTTAGAGCCTGAATCCCTCCTTGATGAACAGAGCAGGGTGGAGTTGTATTACATCAAGTGTGTAGCACTCTACCAGGACACTTCCTGATTATTCCATTATTATTTGTCATAAACGTGGTGGTGATGAGAAGACAGGTTGCACGGGGGAATGACGGTTTGCTAAGGGAAAGGACGGAAACAGTTTAAGCTTTCTGTACAATCTCACCAAGTGTGGGTTCCAGATAATGTTCTCTGAAGATCTCTGTATTTGTGTCCCATGACAGAGTGCTCAGGCACCATTTAATGTCGGTTCTCTGTGTGTGTGGCATCATGATATTGTCAACAGCAACCTTTGGGTCTTGTTTCTAGATCACATCTCTCAATCACAAGTATTTCAGAAACCATCTGGAGGACAGTCTTTCTCTTGGAAGGCCCTTGCTTATTGAAGATGTTGGGGAGGAACTAGATCCAGCACTGGATAATATTTTGGAGAGGAACTTCATTAAGACTGGGTCTACCTTTAAGGTAGGTTAAACCTATTGATAATAATGTGTGGAACCTTTAGGATGAGGGCAGGTAAATGTGACATAGATGAAATTTTCTCATTAGGCAGCAACTGAAATTTGAGTCAGTGGCAAGAGACATTTGCTTTTCTCTTCTACACTTCCTGCGTTGGGATTAAAGTTTTAAAGAGCAGCCCTTTTAAAAATATCTACAACTTTTGTGTGATAGAATCTGACTCCATTTTGATGGTTGACTGTGGACATCTTTCAAAACCTATCATGACCCTCACCCTCCCTTTCTATCCCAAATCTGGACAAGCTGATAAGAAAACCTGGGGCTTTTGCCTTTGACATTGGTGAGAAAATCAAACCATATAATCCTCTGTTCATGCCCTGTGTGGGAACCTGTATCCCAGCCCTACCACCTAATCACCATAAAACCCTAAAACAGCTACTTTTCCTTACTCTCTCAATCAGTTTTTGGGACCTGGTTGGGGGCCTACTTTAATCTTCCCAGAAATCTCATTATGTGAGTAATAAACATTCTTATACCCTTTTGGTGCATATGTGATGTCATCAGTCTTGACCTCTGAACCAAATTTTGGATCGGTAATCCATCTCACACCTGTGGTATGATCACACTAATTTTGGTGCTAAATTCTAATTTATAGTATATACTGGCATACATTGAACTCCTTCCCTTCTTTCCTTTCTACCACCTTTCTTTCTTTCCTCCTAGTGGTTTGAAGCCCTGTGAATGCCTAATGATTATTTCTTTTTCAGTGTACCAAGATCTCCAGTTATATCATTACTTAAAGCAATGCTTAGTCCTGTCCAAAAAAGGCCACAGGAAGGTGTATGTCCATTTTATTACTTTTGACTTTATTTTTATAATAAAGGTGAAAGTTGGTGATAAGGAAGTAGATGTGATGGATGGCTTCAGACTCTACATCACCACCAAACTGCCCAATCCAGCCTACACCCCTGAAATAAGTGCTCGGACCTCTATCATTGACTTCACTGTCACCATGAAAGGTCTGGAAGATCAGTTACTGGGGAGAGTCATCCTCACAGAGAAGCAGGTGAATGAAGTGTGACCACCTCCTTTTTGGCATTGTGTTACAATTCTTTCATTGATGGAAATAATATAAAAGTTGTAATAGGATTAAAGCCCCCCCGCCCCCGCACCTTTTATTCCTGTGTTTTTTTCCATTATTCATTCCCAGGTGTCTTGAGTAATTACTAACTGATTACCCTCTATGTTTCATCTGTATCATAAATCACATATATCCATTGATTTTGTGCAGACTAATGATGTGACTATGAGAATATCAGTCTCATGCTTGGCATCATTATTCTAGGCTTATGTTGCTTCATTTTTTTCTGAAGAGTTTGCATGATCATGAGTTCTGTTTGCCTGTTGACTTTTAGGTTTCTAGGATACAATTAGGTTTTTCTTTCATTCATTTCATTATTATGCTTCTGGAATATAAAATTAAAACTAGTGACTTCCAACCACTGGGATTAAAACCAGCTAACAGACAACATTCTCAAGTCTTATTGTTGCCTATGAGAGAGCTCTGTCTTGTGACAAGACAGACATTTGTGGCTCTGGAACCTCCCTGAGCACCTTCTAGAGGCTGCTGGCTTGGTCATGTATCTGTTTTCTCTACTTCTATTTGGTGGAATAACTTAATGATCAATAAAAAATAGCCAATAATTTATAAACCTCCTTGTTTTGAGTCAGCATTTTCTCTAGGGAACATGTGAGTCTTAAAGAAATCTAGAGGATTTTAACAGGATTGCTTTGGTAGAACTACATGAACTCTAAGAGTTGCTACTGATTTTCTCCAGGGTTCAGTAGCAATGAGGAGACTAGTTTATTTTATAGCCCCTTTTTACACTGACCTGAAGATTTATTTAGGTTAAAACTGTTGGCAAAATCTTTGAAATCTGTCCTTCCGATTATTTTGAATTATTATTATTTTTTGTATGCTTCATGCTTGGTCTTCTGAGTTCTTCCATATGTTTATCTCTTGCTTCTTTGATACTTTTCTCCTCCCTCCTTTTCTTTTTCATGGATAGTCTCTTTTTATTTTTTAGTTTATAGTGCATGAATTCTAGAGTCCTAGGGTTAGAAGTTGCATTAGGAGCATTAAATCTGACTTTGTAGATTCACGTAGTTAGTGACCTCCAAATGGCAAGAACTGAGGCCGGAGTTCCTAACATAGACTCGCTGCTGAAGTAATAACAGCCTTGAGAATATGTGCTTGTTTATTTTGTGAGTCTGAGTCGAGCTAGTTGAGGAAGCCTAGCACCGCCATATCCTTACTTCAGGAGGGACTGGGATTCTTGATCTGCCGCATACAGTGTTGAGCAGGGAATCCCCGAGAGTCTTTGGGGCAGCGGCCATTACCTGTATGTTAGGCTCTGCTTTCACCTGTGGTGTTGGCTTCAGGCAGATAAGGAGTCCTGATGGCAGTTTGAAACATAGCCTTGTCTTTGGTTTTCTCACATTCAACTGAGATGAATATAGTTTCCTTGGAAGAAATAATTTGGTCTGACAGATTTTGTTTGCAGCAAAACAGCTCCAGCACCGAAGCCGTAATTGTTTGAACAGAAGTTTAAGATGAAGCGAGCGGCACTTTAAGCTCCTTTGAAGAGACTTTCAATAAAAAAATCTTAAAAAAAAAAAGGGGGGGGGGCCCTGGGTGGCTCAGTTGGTTAAGCAACTGCCTTCGGCTCAGGTCATGATCCCGGAGTCCCGGGATCGAGTTCCACATCAGGCTCCCAGCTCCACGGGGAGTCTGCTTCTCCCTCTGACCTTCTCCCCTCTCATGCTCTCTCTCACTGTCTCTATCTCAACTAAATAAATAAAAAATTTAAAAAAAAAAAAAAAAGACTTTCAATAGCCTTGAAAAGCCAATATGGATCCCAGGCTGGGCTTTTTCTTACCCCCTGGAAAAGTATCTTGAGTGTCTTGAGGAAATTACTCCTTTGGTGTTGTCTCATGATCCCAGGCTCCGAGTAGATAATTCTTGGAAAAAGTATGGCCATAGGAATGGGACCCTCACTCTCTTAGAATATTAGAGGGTCCCCTTACCCTGAAGCACGTGATTATACGACACGTAACCTGTATTTTCTTCCCTCTAACGCAAGGTCTCATGCAAGAAGTGAGCTGTCTTTTCAGTAGTATATTTCCTGCAAGCAGCCTTTTCTTTTGCAGCATATTATCTTCCCACCACACTCCTGAATTCGCTTACATCGCTAAATCATCTCAGCCTGGTGGCGGCAAGTGGGTCTAAGTTGATCTCTGGAAATTGAGTAACTCATTTGAAAAGAGCCTACAGATTCAAAAAGTGTTCCTTTAACTTCTGTGACAATGCAGTCTTTCTGACTATCATCTCTTCTTAGATGATTCTTGTGTATACTCCATCAATATAAAATGCTGTTGAGCTAAGAGTGGGTATTGGAAGCAGGGAAGACCCCACCAGTAAGAAGCTGGTACTGGAAAGCATCTAAGAAATTCCCTTACACCTGGAGCTGAAACCAGGTGTGGGTTCTCTATAGTCAGGATGAGCTCAACCTTCACTGGGCTGTTGATACTTCTTCTAAAGGTGGCTCGGGACACTAACTTACGATGCCAGTGAAAGGCTGTTCTTCTTTGAATCCATAAATTCACCAACTGTCCAGTGTCTTGGAGATATTGGCAGTGAGGAGCCTTGTTATCTCATGGAATCTGGTCTCGTCAGTCCTCGGCTGTACAGACCGCTGGCTCTCGGCGTTTGTTTCCTTTCAGAAACAAATGCAAACCTCGGAGCACAGGAATGCAGGGAAGGTGGGTTTTTAATGATTTTACATTTTCCGTGTGCTCCAAAACAGTCATTTTAAATGTATGATTTGTTCAAGGTCACATGAAGGCCATATTCAATTGTTGACCTGATGCACTTGTGAGTAGATATAGGCAGCCTGCTGTTGTCACCAGAAGGTGAGGTATCATGACCATTTTAAACAGGGAGCAAACCACTAGTTCTTCAGCAACTATCCTTTAAAAAAAATTTCTTAGGTTCACTCTTACCTTGATCCCAGAGAATAAGACAGAAACTCAAAGAAATCTATATACTATTAGGAGAAAAATACTAATCTAGATTAGCAGCTTCTATTGGCCACAAAACACAAGTCCTAGGGGTCACCTTGTTCAGGATCCCAGATGAGCAAACAGGTGTGTGATTTCCTTTGGGGGTTGAAACACCCAAACTCGGTGGAACCAACAGGAGAAATAATTTAATGAGGACCCTTAAACATATGTCGTTACCATCAGCTCACTGGTACAGAGAAAAAAATAAATCTGAATGCTCTTGTTTAATCTTTCTATTTTAATTGCCATGTAAGGTACAGAAGAGAAGAGAACCTTGGCATTGAAAGCCTGGGTGATCCCTTAGAATTGAGAACTCTGAAAGGCTGTCACCTGTTTCCTTTTACTGATTTCAAAACCATAGTTACAGATGCAGTTTAGATACACAAATAATTTTAGTTGTCATTTGGATCTTTGTTGAACCACTTAATTTTTGATCACTTAATTAATAAATAGTATGTTTCCTGAAATTGTCCTGAATCACTACTGTACTTTCTTACTCACTTTGGGGATACTGTTCATATTATCACAGTTTCTATAAAAAATTTACATGGTAGCCTTAGTAAATAGAATACATGGCACAAATGTTTAGTTGTGTGTGTGTGTGTGTGTGTGTGTGTGTGTGTGTGTGTAGATAATCCCTTTGATGGGAAAATGCTTATAGACCAAATAATTTTGATTAATTTTGCTCCTTATTATTAGTTTCAAAAAGAACTATCTTCTTATAGATAGGGAGACCTAAAGTCATAGTTTAACAGTACCATGTTTTAATCAGTTATACAAATGAGCATATATCGAAAACCTTAGCCCAAAATAGGTTTTCCGTTTTAAAATCCTGAATGAAAAGCAAGTAACAGGGGCGCGTGGGTGGCTCAGTTGGTTAAGCACCTGCCTTCTGCTCACGTCGTGATCCTAGGATCCTCGGATGGAGCCCTGAGCCTTGCTCCCTGCTCAGTGGGGAGTTAGCTCCTTCCTCTCTCTCTCCCCCTGCTCCTACCCTCTGCTCATGCTCTCTCTCTCTCTCAAGTAAATAACATCTTTAAAAGAAAAAAAGAAAAAAAAAAAGAGAAGCGGATCGCTGTTCTATTTTCCTTCAGAGATCACTTTCTTTTTTTCTGTAACTCTTATCCCATTGTAGTGTTTGGTCATTTACCTGCTATTTAGTACGCAGATTGCTTTCATAATTCCAAATTGCTTTAAATTATACTGTTGACTTTAGGGGATATTTTTTTTATCAGTTTCAAACTTTGGGGGAGATGTACTTGTTAGCCTCATTTTAATCCTTTAGGGTTATAGGCAGTTTAATTGACAAATTTATTGGTGTTTACAATGATATTGAATTGACTACGACCATCTCAATAATGTTCAAGCTTTTACTTGCTATTTTTAAAATCAGGAATTGGATCATTCGCCCCTTTGTAAACATTAACTGTTTAGTTTGTGAATAACACTTTCCATGAGAAACGTAAGGGTGTGTTTTTAGTACTGATTCTCTAGATCTCAGGTGGAAATGAGATTGGAAATGTAGGTTGTAATAAATCTTGTAAACTATGTTGAGAATTTTGGACCTTTCAAAACAGCTGAGAGAGATCCCTGAAGGTCTAGGAGCAGGAGAGGGGGTGATGGCAGAGAAGAGGGTTAGCAGCGAGACCAGTTATGGTTAGACTAGTCCATGAGGAATAACTAAAGCCTATGTGGCTATGAGTTTGGAAGACGTGGATGGAGGAAAAACTATTGTGCTGGGAGAATCTGTAAGACTCAGTGCAGTTTTTGGATTTGACAGCCCATGTTCTCATCCCAGCAGACACGAGACCATGCATCCTTAACATAAGTGTAAGATTAGAAAGTCCTCTTTTGTCCCATTTCAGCCACTTTATTAGGCTATTGTAATGATACGTGAAATTCTAAAGTGTGGTTTATTTTGTGCCAATCTATAATTTTATTTTTCAAACGGCTTATTTTCCCAATAAGTATTATAATGCTTCTGAAAAATCCATGCTTGGAATGAGTCAAGGAAGGGGAGAAAAGAGAGAAAGACATATTTTGAGCAGTTATTGTGATTCAGTTTCTGTTGTAACTGCTTTACTACTTATATCCTGACAATCACTGTCTGAGCTGTTTTTATATCCATCCCACAGATAAGGAAACTGAGGCTCCTAGAGTTGTATGACTTGGCCAACATCATGCTGATAGATCCCAGGGGCTGTGATTCAAACACATGTCTCCCTGATGTCAAAACCATCATTCTTTATGTCCCGTGACTTTATGTTCTTTCCCTTACCGGTCTTCTTCAAGAGGTGAGGATATTTAGACCGTTCACCTTTAGGAACTCAAGCACAATAGTGATAGTGTGGGAAATGTGGGAATATGGCAATAAAAAATACTTGAATTTTTCCCTTGAACATTATTACTTTATTTCTCCATGTAACCATAGTGGCAGGCCTCTTTTTAAATACCTGCTTTTGGAGAGGAATTTTGCAGGTGTCTTAAATGTCACTTTCTGTACTAGGTTTTTTTTTTTTTTTTTTTTTTTTTTTTACATTTTGTCACATTTGAGATTCTTATCTGGTGAATAAGTGAATGAAAATAACCACGAAGGAAGCTTTTGAATGTAACCCAGTAAAAGGAAGCAGAGGCGATAAAGGCAGGTTGTGCTGGAGTTGCTTTGTCTCCAAGAATTAAGCAAGTTCTGAGATTTTGCTCAAAGCCTGGCAGGGTTCTACCCATCATAACTGTTGGGTCAGTGGTGATTAACTGGCTAGAACATAACGCAGCAGCCAGTGGCCTTTGTTCTTTGTCTTCATGTAGTTTCGTTATTACCACCTTTATTTTAGATCTGTAGTTTTCAGTTACAGGATAAGAATTTTCTTCCAGCTTCTGGGCTTTGTGCTGCTTTGGGGTTGTTCTGTGTCATGGCCATGCCCTCTTTCCCCACTCTCCCCAGTTCCATCTTTTTTTTCCCTTCTGTTCTATGGACTCTTCTCCAAAACACCATGAAGAAGAAGTAGCCAGTAAGGACAATAACTTTCTGGGGCGCCTGGGTGGCTCAGTGGGTTAAAGCCTCTGCCTTCGGCTCACGTCATGATCTCAGGGTCCTGGGATCGAGCCCCGCATCGGGCTGTCTGCTCAGCAGCGAGCCTGCTTCCCCCTCTCTCTCTGTCTGCCTCTCTGCCTACTTGTGATCTCTCTGTCAAATAAGTAAATAAAAAATCTTAAAAAAAAAAAGGACAATAACTTTCCAAAACCATTCTCTCTCCAGCTATTTATAAAGCTCTTTCAGAGCTATATTATATTCTAGAACTTTCCTTCTCTTGGAGAGAATAGCACTTTTTCAGGCCCAAAACAGTTTCCAATTTAAAGGTACCTGCAGTAGCCATGTGGATTGTTTGCCTAACTTTTTTTGACACTTGCTTTTTTAGGGGATTGGATACCATTTCCACCAGCAAGTTGATAATAATCACATTCAGACAACAACAGAGCTCTTATAAACAAAAATTAAACAGAAGAAAATGTATTTAATCTGAGAGATCGATATATGTTTTCAAATACATTCCTAATATATTCTCATATATTTTTTACCTTCAAAACAAGGTTACATAAAATCACAAAAGTCACTTAAAATGATTTGACTTTAGGAAATAGGTAGTCCAGGGGATAGTGGTAGTGTTTTTAGCAAATTTCTCGTTATTTGCCGCCCATTCTTCTTTCCTCCATTCATTCTCCTCTTCTTCTAAATTTGATGTATTACCTGCAGTCTGGTATGATAACTACAGTGGAGGAGAGCAGCCCCATAGGTTAACCTTTTCAGGAATGGCCAAACAATAGTTGTTAATTAAAGAGGAAAATGTCTTTATGCAAATTAACAGGAATTGGAGAAAGAGAGAACTCGTCTCATGGAAGATGTAACTGCAAACAAAAGAAGGATGAAAGAGCTAGAAGATAATTTGCTTTACCGGCTGACGAGTACCCAGGGGTCCCTGGTAGAAGATGAGAGTCTCATTGTTGTGCTGAGTAACACAAAAAAGACCGCGGAAGAGGTGACACAGAAGCTGGAAATTTCAGCCGAGACAGAAATTCAAATTAACTCAGCCCGGGAGGAATACAGACCTGGTGAGTTTGGTAATGAAAGACAAATGTCACAGGAAAATGAAGTGAGAAAAAACCTGAACATCAGAGAAATTGGAGGAATGAAGGACATTAATGCAAATGGCGGCACAAAGTGGGGTGGCCATACACGTTTTGTGGCATCACTTTGAGATGTCTTTGGGACGCACGTTTTGGGACATCACTTGGGGACGGGTAAAACTGAGATAAAAAAAATTTGCAAAGGTGTACATTTTCTAGGTGCTTATCATTCCTGTGAGTTGGCAAATTCTTTATAATTAGAAGGTAAAGAGGGAGGATTTTTAAAGAACGTCTAATGACTGTTTTGCCATCTGAGGAATTAGTGCAGCATTTGTGGGTTGTTCACCTGTTCTTTATCATTTGGTAACAATCACCCAGTATTTTGTTTGTAGTCTTTGTGTTAGGAAGGTAGCTCCTTGGTCTCACCGGAGTGCTTGAGTCTTACCCACCAATTTGTAAGTCAGTATTGTTCACAGGTTACAAGAGGGATCTACTGAAAGAATTCAGTTTCCTTTAGAAATAAATCATTCTTTCTAGAAAGATAATCAAAGCAGTATCATGTGCTGGTGGAGAGCCAGAGCATCATCTTTGCCAAGTCTCGTTTTGCCAACCTGAGGCCACACTTGGTCCAGGCTTCTTCATGGACCGTAAGAGTGAGATCCCTAAGATGCCTACACAATTTGCCGGGTGTTACAGTGTTTGCTGTCCCATCAATTACCTTTTCTGCCTATGAAAAAATAAAGTAAAATGTATTTATAAGGGATCTGGAAGTTCTAACGTGGAAAATTACACTTGATAAACACCAACAGCAGACTGCTTACACAAAGTTTATGAATAAGAATTAAATTTATACATCATGAGCCTTGCTCCAGACTCCCAGTGCTGGTAGATCATCATAGATAAAACAAAAAGAAGACCTGTTTTCATTTAGAGTTTAGGCTGGTCTGTGCACGGGTCATTCATTGTCCACCCCTGCAGCTCACGCAACCTTCTTTTTTGTTTTTCAGTGGCAACGCGAGGCAGCATTCTCTATTTCCTCATCACTGAGATGCGCTTGGTTAATGAAATGTATCAGACTTCACTCCGCCAGTTTCTTGGCTTGTTTGACCTTTCCTTAGCCAGGTATGTCCATACTCGGGAAGCCAAGCTGAATTTTCTATCTGCGGGCTCGAATGATGACCTTATCACTTCTTTTCCTTTTGCTATTGAGCCTTTTTTTTTTCTTAAATCTAAGCTGAGTGTAATTACCAGCGTGTTAACCCATCATTCCCATAAATCCTTTTATGCTCAGAGACCAACTCTTCATCCATGGATTGATTCCTTGGGTTTCATGTATTTCTGTTAAACAAGAAAATTCCCAAGACCTTGTTGTGAGCGATAATACCCCACAGGTAAAATTGATTTAGACAACATTGAGGATTCTGTTGTGTTATTTTATGTTGAGAGAATGTTTGTTATTTAGATTTTGGATGCTTATTCTGATGCGTAAAAAACAATTGGCCCTCCAAAGTTACCTATTCTCCGCTAAAGACGTTTTTATGGACAATGGAAAAGGGGAGTGGGATCAGCCTGATTTAAAGGTTCTCTCCTCCAGGTCTGTCAAGAGCCCAATTACGAGCAAGAGGATTGCTAATATCATTGAGCATATGACTTATGAGGTTTATAAGTATGCAGCCCGGGGCTTGTATGAGGAGCACAAGTTCCTGTTCACCTTGCTGCTCACCCTGAAGATCGACATCCAGAGGAACCGAGTCAAGCATGAAGAGTTTCTCACCCTGATTAAAGGTCAGTAAAATAATAGAAAGCATTGTACACAGGTCCAGATGTAGGAATTACTTGAAGATCCAGAGCAGTATTTTTTTTTTTTTGATCTAACAGGTCCCTTGTATTTCACTGAAGGTTGCATATATGTGAAATATTTTATTTGTTCATTTATTGCGTGAATACTTATTGAGAGCCTATTGTGTGCTGAGTCACAGACTAGACACTTGGGGCACATCATGAAACAGTAAATTATGTAGTACGTGGGAAGCCAGTAGGCACGATGGGAAAAAACAGCGCGCGATAAGGGAGATGGGGAGTGAACAGGATGTGCAGAGTTGGTGGGGGCAGTTAAAATTTTAAATGGAATATTTTGTGGGATACCTAGTGGAGGAGGCCTCCCTGAGAGATGGACAGGTGAACAAAAGCCTGGAGGGGCAGGGGGCACTGGCCCTGGGGACAGGCAGAGGGGGAGTGTCGAAGGGAGAGGAAACGGCACCAAGGGGCCAGTGGGGAGCAAGCCTAGGCTGACAGAGGCGGGAGCCGCGGGCGGGACAGCTGTGGAGCTGGGCCTGGGGTATTTGTTGTGTGTCTGTTGGAGCACTGCTCGCAGGCAGGTCCCCTGTGCCACTGCACAGTACAGCCCGGGGAAGGTGAGGAAACACGTTTGCTGTCACATTCTTGAATGTCTGGACAAAAACTAGTTAAAGTAATTGTGGAAATGTTGCTGGGGTCTAAATGGCTTTATCTACCTTATCTTTCTAAGCAAAGATTTATCTTTATAGATGAGACATAATTTTGTCTACAGTGGGTGGGGAAAGATTTGCATGTTCACCTGGAGAGTAGATTTGCAGAGGAACTTGAAGAGGACCCTGGAGGGGCAGGAGGGAAGGGTGTGATTGGGCATGTATCATGCCCTGGGGGGCGTAGGTCGTAGTCCAGTGTGAACAAATTGAAGAAATGCGAATTCGTGTTTGTATAATTTGCATTTGCACTCATATCTTCTAGAAACAACAAAGGCTCATTTGGTTAGACTTGAACTGAGAAATGTATGATTTACCATTTCTCCTCTCTTTTTCTCTCTCTATTCTTTGTCTCTAACCCTTGAACTCTGGCTCCTTAGGTCTCTCTAGTTTCCAGATTTTCTAAATCAGAGCATGTGGGTGATGAATGAACTGGGGAGACATCCCTTCGGGAGATGTGTGGGTGTAGGGATTGACTTCTTCCATGAGCCCTTCAAATAGCTGATTCGTGGTATCGCTGACTGGTCCTCCAGCTGGTGGAGAGTTCCTGTGGCAAGTTGTTCCCGACATCTCAGGCCAGGCATGAAGTACCAATTCCTCGTAAAATACGTCCAAGTCTGGTTGAAATACTGGGAAATGTGTTGCCATTTGGCGTGGTGATCGCAGACGTGGGATTTAGAGTTAGGACGACTCGAAGTGAAAATAGTGGCTTTGCCAATTTCCTGACCAGTGTCTCGAGCAGGTTCTTCCAACTTTTCAGCCTCCAGCCTCCTCTGCTGTAAAAGAAGGATGGTCAGATCTACACCAGCAGATTATTGAGAAGTCACACAATTTGTGTAAATGCCGGCACGGAGGATATATTCAGCAAATGATAGGCATTGTTATATTATCTGTAGTATTTTATTTTTTTTATTAATCGAGGCTCACATAGGCTGCACTGGTTTTTGTGGGCTTTCGGCATTCAGCAGTTTTATAAGGCTGTTTTGGGAAACAAAGTGTCGGAGGAAGTTTGGAAGGCAGGTTGTAAGATTGCTCATTGCGGGGGGATGTTGGTGAGAGCGACCCAGTAGGGGAACTCCCTCTGCAAGGACCTTAAAATCATTTGTTTGAAAATGTTATTTAGAGAGCAACAGTGTTTGGATACTGGTCTTTAATTTGCTCATCTCTAAGAGGGAACAGGATCAGCCCAGATGATTTTCTTAATGTGCTTTAGCTATACCACTTTATAATTTTTTACCACTTTTTTTTTACAAAGTATTACAGTACAAATTCGAATTTATTTTTTCCCAAAGTAAGGGTATACAGAATGAAGGCAATGGCATAACTTTCAATCACCTGAAGAATTTATTTTGAATTATACCTATTCCAACTGTTCATTCATCAGAAGTACATTTAATCCGGTGCCATATTATCCAGGAATATGTCTGCCCCCAACCCATTACCGTCATCCTCTGTGGTCCATCGTATACTTTTGAGGCAGGCAAGATATTCATGCCCCAGTTACCCTCTGCTAAACGAAGAATAATGCTTTGGTTGCAAGGAACACCCTTTCCTTCCTGTAAATAGCTCCTCCCTAACTCTCTGGTAAATGTCTTATTCTTTTGAGTTTGTTGGAAAATGGACAGTTTCCATGGGAATTGATATGATATTTTTCAATACAATGTCATTGTCCTCAGGTCTTTAACTGCTGTCTGCCATTGAAGCAATTTGTTTTGATTTGGTGACTTAATAATCTTATCAAAATTGCTTCAAGGCCATACTTTTACCTTGTTGGAAATATATTAAGATGGATTTGGCCAAAAGATAGTAATTTAGTGGGGTCCATGGCACCTGGAGAAAGAAGAGATTGGTTCAATAAATATCTTGAGTATTATTATTTGTTCTTGACCTGCTGTGTTCATAAAAGGATTTTAAAGTTAGCCAAATGAATTGGTTATATCCTTTTAAGAATTATACTTAGAGCGTATTTTCCTTGAAATATGTTAATAGATGGTATTTATTAAACAATGTATTTTATCCTGTAATATTTCTTTGACTTAAAATATGGTTACTTACACATTTAGTTCTTCTGAGATGGGTGACAGTAACATTTTAAGGTGTCGTTTATTTTACGGTGTTGTGAGAGTTCTATGAGTTATGTGAGCTTAGGTAAATCATCAGCAGCAAAGTAAGAGTCGTTACCCAGTGGAAATGTTTGATGTGGTTAGATTGACCAAAAATAAGTGACACAGCACAGGATCCTTGGGTGTGCTCAAAAAGGATATAAATAATACACTGATTTATAGAAGAGAATCCTTTAAACACATGTAGTGCTGCTGACATTTCTAGATAAACTCTCTCCTTGAAAGAGCTTATGCCAACATCGAGCAGTTCTTAATGTTAACAATAACCGCTCATTTGGTGACCCTTTCCTGAGGTCTCGATCCTGTTTTGTGTGCTTTACATATATATGTTCTCTCATTCTGTTATCATCATGACACTCGGGCTTCATTATTCCTTGTGTACGTATTTAGAGACAGAGAGCCAGGCGATGAGCTGCTTTGTCTTGGACCTTGACCACACCGAGCTAGGACAGAGTCCCGCATCCCTCTGGTCCACACCTATGTTTCTGATTCTTAAATGTGTTCTTTTAAAATCACCTATTCCTTTAATCAATTTTAAAGCTTGTTCATTACTATGACATATTTCTGAGTCTAAAAAATGACAAGGTAATGGGGCACCTGGGTGGCTCAGTTGGTTAAGTGTTGGACTTTTTTTCTTTTTTAAAGATTTTATTTATTTATTTGAGAGAGAGAGAGCACACAAGCAGAGGGAGCTCCAGGCAGAGGGCAGGCTCCCTACTGAGGAAGGAGCCCAGTGCAGGACTTGATCCCAGGATGTTGGAATCATGACCTGAGCAGAAGACAGATGCTTAACCAACTGAGCCACCCCAGCATCCCTAAGTGTCAGATTTTGTGTCAGGTTATGATATCAGGGTCCTGGGATCCAGCCCTGTGTCAGGCTCTCTGCTTGGTGTGGAGTCTGCTTCTCCCTCTGCCCTTCCCCTTGCTCATGCATGCTTGCTCGCTCTCTCTCTCTCTCAGAATAATAAATAAAATCTTTAAAAAAATGTCAAGGTGATAAATAATTAAAAAGTGTAAGAAAAAGTTTTTGTATATGAATAAATTGTTTTAGAGTAAAGAAAGAAAAATCTAGTAACTTTCTGTTTAATTTTAAAGGAGGTGCCTCCTTGGACCTTAAAGCTTGTCCTCCTAAACCATCTAAATGGATCCTGGACATGACCTGGCTGAATTTGGTGGAACTCAGCAAACTCAGACAGTTTTCAGATGTCCTTGATCAGGTAACTCGTACTTTGAGTAAGTTTACAGCAGTGTCACAGGGAGCGACTTCCTGATTTATCAGTAGCTGCGGAGAGAGGTTGTTTAATGTTGTCACTCTTGCCTGGTGACAACCTTCCTCCCACCCACCCCCACTCTGATGAAGCAGACTCCACCCACGTCTAAAAGGTGCCCTCCCACGCCATAGGTCAATATCACCAACTGGAGATCCATAAGTGGAAACACTGAGAGATTTAATGAAATCACTAGACATATTTAAGAGGTTTTGCTGTCTTCCTGGAGATTAATGAAAAGAAATATGATCAGTCTGCCTCCGAATGCTAGAGATGCTTTTCTCGCCTCTTGTTCTTCTCTTCTTCCTCCTCCCTTGTCCTCCCACGAATCGGCCTTAGCCAGGTGTCTGCACGTAAATCTGTCCCCAGCCCTTGGCCCCTTATCTTTACAAGTCATCGTCCTGTTATAACCAGCCAGTTCCTGATGAACTGTGTATGTGCTGGAATCATGGAAGCTGGGCGGGAGCGCAGGATCGAGACAAACCAGGGAACAGATTCTTGAGACTCAGATACCAGAGAGAAACCACACTGAGAGCAAGGTGGTTTAATTCGGCCACAAGTCGTAAGCTTTTTATGACCAGAAAATGTGCTAAGGTTGGCTTCTGACTTTCCCAGTTTAGGTTGGCCAGAAACTTACTGTTCGGCTCTATAGGTATGTGTTGGCTTATGCCTGGTGGTCTGTATTATTTCTACCATACAATGTAACCCATTCTTTTGTGTTAAATAACTTTCATTTGGGAGGTTTTAATGCACTCTAGCGTATTCCCCCATGAGATGACTCCTAGTGACCTTTCTCCAATGATATCTGTTCCCAAAGTTGCTGTCTTCTGGAGATTGTCTTATGCCTGAAGTCCCTCCACATCGTGTAGTCTTTCATGACAGAGGGAAGTTATTATTTTATTCCTCCACAATACTTTCTAATGTGGATCTGGTGTGTTTTTCCCTTTGATTAGGTCTCCAAGAAATATATGCAGGGCTTTAATCAAGGGGAATATACCAGAGAACATTGGATTATATTTATCTGCAGACATTATTTGTTCTATGTTTTGGAGATGAATGCCCATGGAATGCTGTCTCTGTTTTTAAGTTCCAAAGGAGAATGGACTGTATTCTCTTCTTCTTTATCAATTGCCTAATGGAAGCATGTGTGTCATTATTCAATTGATGATGATATTAAGTTGTATATTTCAAATTACTCTAGATTAATAGAGTATTGACCAAAAAGCTTTTGGTTCAATAATAAACATATATTAAATGTCTTCTTTTGTAGCAGGAGTGGTCCTGGGAAATGAGGAAACATACGTGAATTAGTGAGTGAATGGATTCCTGATCATGAGAGGATTTCATGGAGCAAATCAGATTTCTTTAAAATAATGAAAATGAGTTTTCATTGATTTCTTTATTCCTCATAAATTTGTTACCACAGAGTTATTAGAAGAAATTAAACAACCCAAGACTCTCCCTACTTCAAAAGCTAGCTGTAATCTGGCTTTAATGCAGACTGACTTTAGAGCAAATCACATTTGATTTTAGACTGTCGCACTTTTTGGTAGTGGAACATAAAATTTAAAAAAAATACCAAGGGATATCATTCACACATGTCTGGAATAGTCAGAAGATTTGATGAAAAATACCCGTGAACTATTACTGAAAGGTTTTTCTGTGGTGTGATGCAATTCTTATCCCCTGGTATTTTCAGATATCAAGAAATGAGAAAATGTGGAAAATTTGGTTTGATAAGGAAAACCCTGAGGAGGAACCCCTTCCAAATGCCTATGATAAATCTCTTGACTGCTTTAGACGTCTTCTCCTTATTAGATCCTGGTGTCCTGACAGAACCATTGCCCAGGTAAAAAGTTCCTATTAGAAAAAAAATAGGAGAATATTTTTCAAAGATGTTTTTGTTATTTTTAAATAATCTCTACACCCATTGTGGGGCTCGAACCTACTACAACTCCGAGTTCAAGAGTCACATGCGCCACCAACAGAGCCAGCCAGGCGCCCCCTAGGAGAATATTTTTAAGGATAATTTCCTTTTAAATTTAAAGAAATATTGAATATTTTAATCCCAGTCAGAATTTTCTTGGAGGCTTCTATAGAATTTTCTGGCAATACCCATGTGACAAATGGAAAAGTAAACAAATGTAGCGAGGTGTGCATTTGGGCTAAAGTGATTTAATAATCTTCTTTGGTCTAAATGGTACAAGAGTGAATGAGAAAGCCATACTTTTTTTTATTAACATATAATGTACTATTTGCCCCAGGGTACATGTCTGTGAATTATCAGGCTTACACATTTCACAGCATTTGCCTTAGCACATACCCTCCCCAATGTCCATAACCCTACCCCCCTCTACTTCCCAGCTCCCCTTAGTTTGTTTCTTGAGTTTAGGAGTCTCTTATGGTTTGTCTCCTTCCCCATCCCATCTTGTTTCATTTCTTTTCCCCATCGCCCCCCCTCCCCGCCCCCTGCCCTGTCTCTCAAATTCTTCATATCAGAGCGATCATGTGATAATTGTCGAGAAAGCCCTATTTTTAAGGTCGGCTTATAGGTATGACGTAAAGGTAATGTATTGCTCCTCCATACCATTTTATATTAACTCAAAAATGATATGGCTGCTCCATTTTGTTAGTAGTAAAAAGTAGGAAGGATGTGGAAGCCTGGGAGGAGAGGTAGACGAGAGGGAGGCACAGTATCCCCAAATCTACAATTGTAACCCCAGAAAGTCTCAGGAACCTTGATGCAAGAATTGGCCTAAAACTCTTTGAATTTTATATGGTTTAAATGTGAATCCTGCCTCCAGAAGATCCATCTCTTCAAACACCTTTAATCTGCTGGCTTCTTGTCATGGAAATGTCACTGCTAATAAGGCTTTTGTGTCCTGACTTCACAATGAAAAGTTTGGCTTGAATATTCAGCTCAGGTGGATTGCTTAGGGGCTTCCCCAAACAAGCCATAGAGTAAGAATACGCTGGGTTAATATTAGAGTATAGGAAGTTCTCCCCTCCACTCTCCAGAGGGAGTGTTAAAAACAGAGAATAACCACCTCCAAGTCCAGGTAGGTACCAAGGAATCATGAAAACAACTAGATTCAATGATTTATTGAGAAAAGAAAAATGAGTTTTGCAATGCAGGGCAACTGAGATCACCCTTCTTCAGTTTTTCTTCTCAACTTCATTACTTTTATCCTGCCCAAAAGAATTGTCAAACTGTTGCCTTAAGGACAGTGTAGAAGTTTCAAGTAGTTTTGTTTTGTTTTCTTTTCTTTTTTCCTTTTTCTTTCCTTCCTTCCCTCCTCCCTCCCTCCTTCCTTCTTTTCTTTTTCTCTCTCCCTCTCTCCGTCCCTCCCTTTTCCCTTTCTTTCTTTCTTTCTTTCTTTCTTTCTTTCTTTCTTTTCTTCTCTTCTTTCCTTCCTCCCTCTCTTCCTTTCTTTCTTTCATTTCTTTCCTCCCTCCCTCTCTTCTTCTCTCCCTTACCTTTCTTCCTCCCTCCCTCCCTTCCTTTCTTCCTCTTTCCTTTCCTTCCTCCCTCCCTCGCTTCTTCTTTTCCTTTACCTTTCTTCCTCCCTCCCTGCCTTCTCTCCTCCTTCCTCTCTCTCTCCCTTCCTCTCCTTCTTTTTCTCCCCTCTTTCTCTCTCCCTCTACTCTCTTCCTTCCTTTGTTCCTTATGGAACACTTCATTTGGTTAAATACTGAATTTAAGTCTACAAAGCTCCTTTGTAACTTTGTCATCTTCATCCTAACTTCTGTCATCTATAGATTGACAATAGCTGTGGCTTCCTAACTGGGGTCTCCTCTTGTTCCTTCTTGCCCACATTAGTCGATCCTGTATACTCTAGAAGGAATGGAAATATTATGCTATTCCTTGCTTTTTTAAGTCTTTCAGTACCTTCCCAAAGCCTTTAAAACACCCAAGTCTTAAGATCTGCAAGGCATCTCTGGAAAAACGCCCTCTCCTCTGAAGTTCTTATGCTCATATTACATTCCTTTTGTGATTTTCAAGCAGACACCTTCTTGGGAAGCATATTTGAAGGTCCACAGTGTGGGTATATGTTGTCCCCATTACCCATAAGCAGCATCAGGCTTGTTCTCAGTATTTTGGCCGAGCATGACTGCCCATGTCAGGGGAATTTCAGCTGTGTGGTTGAAAAAACGGTGCACTCTCAGAGGTATCTCATGCCTCATACACATTTTTGTCTCAAAAACACTCAGTGGGGAGGGTCAGGACAGGCGCAGAGGTTTACTTGTTGATTTTCTACCCAGAATCAGTGATTAAGTCTGTTTCATTGACATCAGATATTGAGACAAAAATGTTCTTCGCGGGTGTGTGAAGAGTAAGTTGTGACAGCGTGGCACTCTATTTCTATACATGTCGACGAAGTATGCAGAAGCCTGGATGTCCCATAGCTGAATCGTTATACTGGATGTTAAACTGGATGTCCTTCTGGCATCTCTCGGTGACTTGCTCTTTTCTGTTTCAAGTTCTCTGCATATGTGCTGTCTGCACGGAATGCTCCCCACCCTGGCTGTTGTGACTATCCTCTTTGCCTAGATAAATCCCGCTCATCATCCAAAGATCTGGATGAATCTCTTATTGTGGCTACTACCTTCCCACTCTCACCTGCAAAGAAGGCAGACACGATTGGGGACATCATCCCAGTTTTTAAGCTCAGAGACCTGGGGTGTGACCATCACTTTAAGAATGCATAGTGTATAGTTGGATTTTCAAAATGGAGAAAGAGCTTGTATTACTGACTGAAATCAAACTTTGGGTGTTTTTAAGTCAAAGACAACAGTTTAATCAGCACCATTCTCACTTTAGTCCAGGTCTATCTCAAGCCTCTCTGATTTAAGGGAAAGCCTGCCTACAACTGTTTTGTGTTTCTCTAGAAATGAAAGTGGGGTCCCGCCAAGGCCCACCTCACCAAGGGTCACCTTACCCAGCCCCTGAAAAGGTTAAAGTTCATGTTGCACCGTAGCTGGGCTCTGATTGATATGTGAAAGAGATTCTTTTGGGGAATCTCACTAGGGAGAGAAACTTGGGTTTTACTCCCAGGGGGTAGGAGAAGAAAACGGAAATAGGAAATTTTTCTTTGCGGGAATCTGGTTTTACCAGAGAGAGAATATAGACTAAAGGTCATATTCACAATAGTACTTTACTGATTAATTATTTTACTTTGTTGGAAAAGGACTATGTTTTTACTTGAAATATTTTTATATGGTTGATAATATAGTTGATAAAGTCTGTGATATTGTGAGCATGTGTTTCAGTCAAAACAAAATTTACAGTAAAGGGGATAACCCAAAAATGGAAAAGGATTATAAGAATGGTTAGGAGAATAACTATGGACTAAATCTTTAAAACATTAACTAACTTATTCAGTAAATATCCAATATATTTCATTTAATTAGAAGTCATTCAGTAATTATTGATAAGTATCCATTAAGTCCCAGGCATTGTGCTGCTTATTTGATTATTAGAATGCATATACATTTCCTTTAAAGCAACCTAAATAATACAGTGTCCTAATATTTTAAATATTTTATGTACCAAGAAGTAGCCAGTGTATAGAAACAGGTTCTGGACAAGGGGGCAGCCAATGTGGGTTCTGGTCTTTGAACTGTGTGATTGTGTGTTGGCAAAGAACACAGCCTCACTATTATCCATAGAGTAAAGATACAATAAGGAAAATGTCTCTGTCCTATCTTCCTGGCAGAGTTACTGTGGACATCGAGACAATCTACCAAAATGAGTTTCGGAAGCCAGTGTGCATCATCAATAACACATGGAAGACTTAGAATCAGTTTGGTGATTCCTGTGCTGTTTTTGACAGGCCCGCAAGTACATCATGGACGCCATGGGAGAGCGCTATGCAGAAGGAGTTATCCTGGACTTGGAAAAAACATGGGAGGAATCTGATCCACGGACACCACTCATCTGTCTCCTGTCTATGGGCTCAGATCCCACGGATTCCATCATTGCCTTGGGGAAGAGATTAAAAATAGAAACCCGTTATGTGTCCATGGGCCAGGGCCAGGAGGTCCACGCACGCAAGCTCTTACAGCAGACCATGGCGAATGTGAGCCCAAATGTCTCCTTTTAGGTTATGTTGTTATTACAGATTATAGAATAGTGATGCCAAAAAGAACTTATGAATCATTAAGAGTTTAAATTTACATGCTTTGTGATGTTTACCAAACAGGGAAAAGTTTAATATCTGTTAGAAAATTTTCATGGAAAATCATACAATTTTTTCTGCTGAGCCTTGACTTATGGAAAACTTACCCAACTAGAGCATTTTATTTCTCAACCAATTTGCATAATGTTAAGCCCCATTCTATATCCCAAACCCTCAGGGGGGATCTACAGCCCCACCCCCTGTGCTATATACTCCAGGACCTCAGCCATGCTTCCAGCTCTGCTCTTGGAATCCCAACACTCCAGAATCCACTGCACCATGTCTTTTTTGAGTTCCAGAATGTATAATCTGTGCCCTCAAGTCCTCTAGGCTTGGCCCAGATCCCAGAGGCTAGGAATCTGCCATTGCCCTGTGGTGGTACCAGAGGTTTTAGGAAACCTGGCTTATTACCTTCCAGGCTGGGGCTCCTTGAACCCTTTGTGGCCTGCAAATTCTGTAGCATGCAGAACATGCCATGCTCAGGCCTCACTGGGGGGGCTATAACGTGCTGGAAACCACATGATAATCTTGCTAATGTGATAGTCAAGTCCAGAGCTGGGACACTTCCAGGGACTTAAGATTAACTGAATGCACCAGGTCTTCCATTTCATCTCCAGAATTCCATCTCTAGGAAAGGACACTCATGTGTTTACTCTGGTCTAGGCCTCTCTGGAGTGTCCAACTCTGTCTGGAGGAACCCTTAGCCCTGTTTCCCTCTTCCTCTACACTTTGGCCAAGCAAGGAGGGCAGAATGACTGGACTTCTCATTCCTACTGAGGAACATGCAGTCTTGGTCTAGATGCCTTTCTGGCTTTTTTTTAGATTAGACCTATTCCTCCTTCCCTGAGTCTGAGCTCTCCCCCCCATATCTCAAAACTCCTTCTGTGCCCCCCACGGAATCTCCCTGCTGAGGACAGAACTGACTGTCTTCACACCACCCCCAAACCTCCAACCACTAGGCCCACCATGAAACCATTGGGTTCTAGGTCTGGCCACTGAATCTAGAACCTCACTATTGTGCTGTAATCTAGTCCCTTTCCTCTGGTCTAGAACTGAACTCGCTGGGTTCTAGAGCCTCCATATTTACCTAGTACCTCTTTTACCCCCAAGTACAATGTGCCCCACCCCAGCTTTCATGAAGGTTGTAGGGGGGCTAACATGTGTGTGCCTTGTCTGAGCACTTGATATGCAGTTGGGAGGGCAGCAGGGGTGGACTGAAGTGTATCCAGAGATGAAAACATGTATCTATACTTCAGAATGCCAGGTCTGGAAGGGGCACCTGGATGGCTCAATTGATTAAGCATCCAACTCTTGATTTTGGCTCAGGTCATGATCTCAGGGTCCTGGGATTGAACCCCAAAGTTGGGCTTTGTAGAGTCTGCTCAGATTCTCTCTACCCTCTCTCCCTCTGTCCTTCCTCCCGCTCATGCTCTCTCTTTCTCTAAAATAAACAAATAAAATCTTAAAAAGAATGTGACATCTGGTCTGACATGAGGGCTTAATAAACTTCTACCCTGGCTTCTCCCTCCTTTTGGCCTCTTTCCCATTCTCCCCTCCCTCCTCTTAGCCTCCTCCCTTTTCTCCTCTGCCTCCTTTTCACTTCCTCTGTTCCTCCCTCTGCATTTTACTGTGCTTAGAACAAAGACACCAACAATAACAGGATACCTATTTAACTCTAATTTAAAATGAATGTTTAACAATTATAGTTTCAGACAACTAAATTGAGTATAAATGGAATAATTTTAGCCTTCAGTTTATTCACGTTTTCTTTTTAGTAGTTTAGTAAATCAAGAAAAATAAATCTTATTATTTGCATGCTTAGAACTTGTCAGAGGTACTAGTTTTTTAAAAGTTTTGTAGGAAAGACTGGGGGCAGGGCACCTGGCTGACTCAGTCAGTAGAGCCCATAACACTTGATCTTGGGGTTATGGGTTCGTGCCTCATGTTGGATGTAGAGAGTACTTAAAAAATAAAATTTTAATAAAAGAAAAAAAGGAACGTTTGAGGCACTATGGCAGAATGAACCAACTACCCAAGAGTAGCAATATGGATGATTTCCTCAGTAAGAAGAACACGAAACATTTAATACAGAGTATGGTAATCCCACAGAAACAGCCTCGGCTAACGGGTTCCAGGGGGAGGGTTGAAACAGCCCACTTCTCACCCCAGACTCCCCATCATGTCGGGAGACAGAGAGTGGCTCAACCCTTTTGTGGTTGTTATGTTTTATATTTAATTTTTTTGAATTGTGAACAATGCCAGTTGAATTTTTCAAGGGACAAAAAATAGTTTACTTATTCAGCAGTGCTATATACTCCTCAAGAAAATAGAAGGGGATATGTGAAATTTCACAGTGATCCATTTTATACCAAGATTTTAAATTTGGTGCTTGGTTTGTTTCTCAGAAAGAGAAATAACTCAGGCTGCACTAATCAAATCTAAATGAGCTAAAGTTACCGAATTAAGAAAACAGTGCGAGATTATGATCTGGGTATTATAGATCATTTTAGCAAAAGTATTCTATAGATTAGGTATTGAGTAAATTATTACAACATGATCTAAAATACTGCCTTTGTTGCTTTATGCAAGGAACAGTCTTAGGCTCATAAAATGTGTTATACAAAAGATAAAGCTTATTATTTTCCAAGCCTCTTGTTCTTAGAGTATGCAGATTTTCCAGAGAAGGTCTTCCCACTTCCTAGATGGTATGCATCCTGCCTAGGGTTTTGGAAACTCTGTAGGACGAGGGGTGGAATAGGTCTCAAAATTGAGTAGAGAGCCTTTCTTTCACCTGTCTCCAGTGAGGTTCCTAGACCCTTAATGTGCTGACTTCCTCCAGTCCAGGCCCCCTCCATTGTACCTTCTAAAGAAGATCAGCTTTCCCTCTTTCTTTAGGGGAGGCAGGAACATGTTGGGGGGCTGGGTTTTTGATCTCTTGTGTGAGCCCACCTTCTCCCCCACCTCCACAGGAATGTCTCACTACCTACTCTTGCGTGTTTGGGATTATGTGGCATAAATCAGGTTACTTCTCAGCTTTCCTTGAATGCCAGTTGAGGATTTAGCTTTCTTGAGTCTGTCTTAAATGTAATTGATATTGTCTTCGTCCTCACTGTCCTTGTCCTTAAGAGCTCATGCCTTTAAAAATGTCCCTTCTTTGTACTTTTCATGGAACATGGGAGGAAGCTGAGGTAAATGGACGTTTTCACTCAACCGTCTGTACAGGGCAGTGATGTTATCTCTTTTGAGGCCAACTCTGGTTATTTTCATGACTCCTACCATATATTATCAGTTGCGTGCTAGTATGCTGTGGCACAGATGCATGGAACAAGAAAAAAATACACTTAACCTCAACTCAACATTATTGTATCCATAGATTTGACCTGGATTAATTTAGTGGTTAGTGTGCTTCTCTGTTAAATTTTAATTATCTACTTTCTGAAGAATGTATTAATTTAAATCTCTGGGTGCAACAGGAAATAGTGTCTCATTTCCGTTCACTGTTGTTGACTTAGGGAGGATGGGCACTTCTGCAGAACTGCCATCTGGGGCTCGATTTCATGGATGAACTAATGGACATAATTATAGAAACCGAGATTGTACATGATGCTTTCCGCCTATGGATGACTACTGAAGTCCATAAGCACTTTCCCATTACACTCCTTCAGATGGCCATTAAATTTGCCAACGAGCCTCCACAGGGCCTCCGGGCAGGATTGAAAAGAACATATGGCGGTGAGTCGAGGGGACTTTTTGGACTTAAATTTGTTGTCTTAAAGAGATTGCAAAAACCATGAGCCAGGATAGAGCTGTAGCGAATTGTACTATTATTTACTATGATGGGGGAGAGGATGGCACCTTGTCATGCCCCACGTGGAATACGGTCTGGAGGCCTCAGGCATCAGAGCTCACTGTTATCCGCCGTGAACTTTTCCCGTTTTCCCCGTATTGCTCTGCTTTGGCCTGTGCTCTTCTCCAGCTAGACACCTGCCTTTTTATGTTAACATAATTTTGCCATTTATGGTCTTTCATGCTCCCTACCTAAAGTTGGCCAGCAGCCTCTTCCAAGAGCGAAAGCTGAATTCAAGTTATGACCTGCCTCTGTTTCATGAGGCCATCTGAACAATCTCCAGTTTTTATTGAGTTGCTAAGAAGGCTCAAATGCTTATCAGGCTGTGAGGTAATGTGGGGATAAAAAAGATGGGGAAGAATGAGGGCAGTAAAAAAAATTCTAAGTAAAAAATATACAGTTATATGTATAATATAAACACATAATAATTGTAATAATCATTTTTTTATTACGTTATGTAAGTCACCATACAGTACATCATTAGTTTTTGATGCCGTGTTCCATAATTCATTGTTTGTGCATAACACCCAGTGCTCCATGCAGTCTGTGCCTTCCTTATACCCATCACCGGGATCACCCATCCCCCCAAACCCCCCAAAACCCTCAGTTTGTCTCTCAGAGTTTATAGTCTCTCATGGTTTGTATCCCGCTCCGATTTCCCCCCCTTCACTTTTCCCTTCCTTTTCCTGATGTCGTCCCTGCTATTATGTTCCACAAATGAGTGAAACCAAATGATAATTATCTTTCTCTGCTTGACTTATTTCACTCAGCATAATTTGGAGAATATACTCAGCTGTGGGTTGTCTTCTATATACACTGTCTTCATTAGTATTAAATTGTTAGTATATACAGAAACCTATTGCAACCTGAGTACAGGTTCCAAATAATAATGATAATAATAACAATAATAATTAGCAGTAGTTTTAGTAGTAGGATTTATAATACTAGTAACAGTATATTAAATTATATTATTAAGTTATTAGTAATAATAAATAAAACTAATATTAGTAATAGTATTTAAAATATTAATATTTTAGTAGTATTATTTACAATATTAATATTTTAGTAATAGTATTCATTTTACTGCCATCCTTCTTCTACCTCTAGTTTATCCCCACAGTATCTTGTCAGAGAGGCAGGAACTTGACCCATGTTAGCCAGCCCCTACGCTCCTCCCCCAATCTCTTTGCTGATTTTTCAGCGAGAAACAGCCTCTGGCCACCCAAAATCTAAGTTATAATTGTCATTTGAATGTGATAAAAATAATTCAAGATAAGTGAATTTTACTGTCAGAAATTTACAAGAAGAATAACTTACAAGTGTAATAAGATGTCAAGGTGTGAGTGGTGACGCAGGTTTTCACCCCACCGGCCGCGACAGGTGTGAGCCAGGACCTGTTGGACGTGAGCACGGCAGCCCAGTGGAAGCCCATGCTCTATGCCGTGGCTTTCCTGCACTCCACGGTCCAGGAGAGGAGGAAGTTCGGTCCCCTGGGGTGGAATATCCCCTATGAATTTAATCAGGCCGACTTTAATGCCACCGTGCAGTTCATCCAAAACCACCTCGATGACATGGATGTCAAAAAGGTACCGTGTATGCGCCGCCCCCTGCTGCTGGTGCCTGTGGGCATGGGCCGTCCCCCTCACCGCACCTGCCCAGCTTGGGGACTGAGCCTGTGACAGTGATGCTCTTCTGTGCTTGCAGAGTCCTACCTTCAAGTCATGCCAACCGGGTCACACTTGCCTCTGGATTTCAGATGAAAAAAAATGAACCAATTTTGATTATTTTTCTGTTTCTCAAAGCTGAGCTGAAATTACATGCAAGGCAAAAGGGTCGCACGAGAGGGGGGAAGGGTGAGAAAACTTGTTTTTTAGAATCTTAAAAAACAAAAATGAAAGTCTAGGTCACTTTTGAAGCATGTGCTGTTTAAAGAACTGCCTCAGTATTCTCCAAAACTAGCTTTTTTTTTTTTTTTTTTGGTTGAAATTAAAGTATGAAAGCATAGGGATGCACCAAAGCAGTCGATTTCAAATCATGAGCAGGAGTTTTGAGTAATCCTCAAGATTTGCCTATGTCATTTTCTTCCTGCACTTTTAACGTTACCGATGAAGAACGAATGAATGACTTTGGTGACAAATGCACAGATGTTGCTTGGCGGGGAAGTCAGGATGAACCAGTAATCAGTTCTCCACAGCTATTCTGTCCATATCCGCAGGGCGTCTCCTGGACCACTGTCCGCTACATGATAGGAGAGATTCAGTACGGGGGAAGAGTCACCGATGACTGCGATAAGAGGTTGCTGAACACATTTGCTAAGGTCTGGTTCAGTGAAAATATGTTTGGATCAGATTTCAGCTTTTACCAAGGATATAATATTCCAAAATGCAACACAGTGGATAGCTATCTTCAATATATCCAGGTTTGTCCACTTTAGAATTATATGCATAGAGCAAATATCTACAGCCTTGTAACCATTTTGATATTTATTTGCACCGCAAACACTGCTTTTAAAATAAATTTTAATGGCAATACATAGTCTCACGGTAAGTGCTTTTTCATATGTTTATAGTCACCTAATGATTAAAATGTTTCTGTTTGTTCTCAGTGTGGGTTTTGTATGAATTCCGTCCCTTCTTTCTCTTTTATACTCTGTGAGGAATATTCTTTGGGGATATGACAGACTGGGCAGATTTTGAACTAGCGAAACTACGTAAATCCTCGAGAACTTTCGAGACCTCAGCTACCTGTGATAACAGGGCGAAGGCCACCTCTGGACTCATCCTGAGACATCTGGTTCTCAATCCTGGCCGAATGGATAGAATCTGAGGGTGTTCAGGAACCCGCTTTGCATGAGAGTGTCCTTCCTCAACCTGGGCACCTGTGACACGCGGAATGGGATTCTTCTTGGCCACAGGGGGTTGTCCTGTGCCGATTGGCTAGCAGCAACCCTGTCCTCTCCTCACTAGATGTCAGCTTCCCCCCTCCAGCTGTGACAACCGAACATGTCTGCAGACATGCCAAGAGTCCCTGGAGGTCAAAATCGCCCCTGGCTGGGAAGCGTTGCTCTAAGAGGGAATACGGTAGATTTTGACAGGAAATTTGGGGAGAAGATCTGATTTTTGTTTCAAGGTTACTACATTTCCTGTCTCTATTCTTGAGCTCATTAGATCATTATTCATAAATCTCTTTTGGGACACTTGGGTGGCTCAGTCAGTTAAGTGTCTGCCTTTGTCTCAGGTCATGCTCCCTGGGTTCTGGGATCTGGCCCCGCATGGGGCTCCCTGCTCAGCGGGGAACCTACTTCTCCTTCTCCCACTGCCGCTCCCTCTGCTTATGCTCTCTCGCTCTCTTGCTCTCTCTGTCAAATAAATAAATAAATAAAATCTTAAAAAAAAATCTCTTTTGCCTCTATCTGAGATTTATCTCAGAGTGAACAAACTAGAGCCCAATGGCCCCAAAGGGCTCAATTTATCAGTACATTTAGAGGTTCTGTGATATATGAATGTAATGAGTTTATCATGCATTACCACCTCTACACTTTTATTAATTCAAATCAACAAATATATTTGTCTTAACTGTACTATGGATGTCTTTAAATCATTAGCACTGAATACAAAAGTACCTATGAAGATAGAAATTTAGATATGCCCGTACATGCATTTATTTACATATACTTCATTTCACAAAGAACTTGAGGTTGTTCATGAGAAGACATTATGTAAAAAGGAATAAAATAAGGGAAGAGATTGCAGGAAAAATATGAGACAATAATAAAGTTTAGGATATAATTCACACATTGAAACCAATGTCAAATTTAGGCACATTTTTTTCCTTTCAAATAGCTGTGTTCTTCGCCTGCTTGTGCAGTTTCTAATCATCTCTTGCTGTCTGCTTTTCTCTCGGACTTGGTCGCTCACGGTATTCCTCTTTCCCTAGTCTCCCATCTTTCTCCCTGGGAGAGTGCTGTTCCTACCTGTGGCCTTCTTTGGGCCATAATTGCTAAAACGGTCATTTTCTGGTACCTTAAAACATAGAAACCATTAGTTATACCACATTTATTTAAGCCATTGGTTCAAATTAGACCTTCAGAAAACAAATACTAATCCATAGCTCCCTTTCTACTTTACGTTTTCTAAAAGAAGACACTATCTCTTTGATTAAATTTGCCTGAGGTGCAGACATTAAGGACCCCTGAACCTGTTGTGTTTCTTGGTGTTCATCCTATTTCATACCAACTTTTGATTCTCTTCTGGAGAAATTATTGAGAGTGCAGCCTGACAGAAATAAGACATATCATGTAAATACCTACCTTTTTGGTAGCGGTGGGGGTATTATTGGATGTTATTTATTTTAAAATTTGAGTGTACTTGACACCCAGTGTTACATGACTTATCTTAACAAAAAACATCCGTTTCCTAAGACAGTATAATTTAACAGGTGCTTACGTCAGCAATGTGGGCTAATGTGACGTACTTGTTGTTCAGAGCTTGCCTACCTACGACAGCCCTGAGGTGTTCGGGCTGCATCCCAATGCTGACATTACTTACCAGAGCAAGCTGGCCAAGGACGTGCTGGACACCATCCTCAGTATCCAGCCCAAGGACAGCTCTGGAGGAGGGGATGAGACCCGGGAGGCTGTGGTGGCCCGGCTGGCCGATGATATGCTGGAAAAGCTGCCCCCTGACTACAGCCCATTTGAAGTGAGTTGATGACATTCTGACAGGATGTCAGCTGTGGGATGCATCTGTTCGGTTGGTGGGAGCAAGGAATGAGGAAGGAGGGAAAAAAATGATTTTTCTGAAGTTAAAAAAAATATTCTTCACTTCCTGAAGAACCAGAAAAAGAAGTTTCTGAATCTATAAATGTGATCATTTTGAAATAGAAAATAAAGAACCCTGACAAGAATGTTCATGTTTGTGACAGGCCCTAGGTGTGTATCAATGGGTTAGGATCTCTTTTCTAGAAGTTTCCTTTGAGTTTTTTCACATTGTCATTTGTTCAAAGGAAAGTCATGTATTTTTAGAGTCAAACACCTGATCAATGAAAAAAATATTGTGTAATTTAATGCACATCTTAAAATTCAGACCACGCTAATTTCAGGGAGTTTATATTTGTATCAGTAACTCTATAGCTTCATGGGTTTTGAAAATTGATTTGTCTTTTTAATATGTAAGTAACTTCTAAGCCAAATTTATAATTAGGAAAGTTCATTTTTTAGACGGTTTAGCAGATATTAGTGGAAAGATTTACCCTGAAAACATTTCGAAATCTTAGGTAAAAGCACCAGTGACTGACTGACTTTCCATGTAGCCTTAGCACATGCCTCAGACTACCCCTGGTCCTATATGTATTGCCCTTTTTTACCTGGTTTTCAAAAAACAGAAGCCTACAGCATTTTGTTTCTTTAACATCTTGTTTTCCACAAAGCAGACCATTTTGGTTACTGGTACTGTAGACTGAACTCAAGGACCTCTTATGAAGAGAATAATTTCCCCTCGAGAAAACTGATCACTTGCTTGGAGAAAATCAATACCACTATCAGCTTTCATAAGTACCTCTCATTATAGTATCAGGAAAGAGGCCATTCATATCTAACAGTGGTTGAAATATTTATGAAGCAATAAAAATATCGAAAAATAGAATAGCAGTTACATAAATAAATGTGGTAAGTAATGGGGTTTAGGAGAGCCCCCTTCCTTCGCCTGACTTTGTCTCTGTTGCCTTAGGATAAAGCAGCTCAGCCCAGCGGGATTGCTGATCCATAGAAGATGCTCGATAAATACTTGTGGGATGGAAACGGATGGGTGGGTGGGTGGGTGGGTCGGGGGATAAATGGATGGATGCTTTGATGGAAAAAACAGGAAGCTTTGAAAACAGAGGAGTCTAGTCTTTCGAAGCAGCCAGCAGGATGATCTTGTGCATGTACACGTCTGTTTTTTGTGTGTCTGTGTGTGTGTTTGCCACATGCCTGTTTCTCAGGCTGGCAGGTACGTGAACATTTCCCACGGAGCGCTGTTGCTGTTTGGAAGGCTGCGTGTTTGTGGTCATGTGTTCGTATTCTTCTGGGAATGAATGGCTGCTGTTCTCTCCCACCTGGATGCAAAGTCAGCTGGTCCACCAACAGATGTGTCCTTTTGCGTTTCTCCTTTGTTTTCTGGCAGTGAAAAAAAACAAAGCTTACCATTAACAGAATTGGACAATCAGGGGCCTTTCAGCAGCCCCAGGGAACCGGTTACATAAATAGTAGTCGCTGTCCCGTTTTTAACACGTGCTGCATGTCTCCATCGCAGGTGAAAGAGAGGCTACAGAAAATGGGGCCATTCCAGCCCATGAACATTTTCCTCAGGCAGGAGATAGACAGAATGCAGAGGCTGCTCACTCTGGTCCGCGGCACCCTGACTGAGCTGAAACTCGCTATCGACGGCACCATCATCATGAGTGAAGATCTAGGAGATGCACTGAATTGCATGTTTGATGCCAGAATTCCCGCTCGGTGGAAGAAAGTACGGTTAAGTCCGCGCTCCTACTCTACTTCCTCACTTAATTGTTGTCAGTAGTTGGGATTGGCGAGTGGAAAGCAGGCAAGCATAGTTTTCTTAAAAGGATTCTTTTGTTTAGGGACTGATCCCCTGGTAGGCCTGTATTTGTAGCTTTTAGGGTGGGAAGGAGACTATTTAGCATATCCCACATATCAGGCACTCTACTAGGCCATTTACATGCATGATTTCATTCAAATTTTTGCATTTTATGGCCCTCATTTTGCAGGTGAGGAACTTGAGATTGGGAGACATGGAGTCTTTTCCCAGATCACACAGCTAAGAAGTCCGAGGATCAGAATTTAAACCCAGGCTCTAGAACTTCGAAGCCCATGATGTTAGTTTTATAGAAGGAAGTGTTCCTACACACACACACACACACACAAACACACACTGCAAAAGTCACACCAAAGAGACACACTTTTCATTGCTTTGCCTGTAGATATGTGAGCATGTATATCTCCAGATAACAAGAAAATGATTTAACAGTATGCTTACTTACCGTGTGCTGGTCCTTGTGCTAAATGACAGCTATACTTTTGTCAAATGCTGGTCTACTTGGAGAAGTAAAAGGAGGACCTTTTTGTATCTTTGTCCAGCAGTTCATGCGTGTGGGGGATGGTGAAGATCTGGGTGTGTGGCAGGAGCACCGGGGAGGGCGGAAAGCTGGGGCTGGGTCAGGTGGGGGAATGTACAGGGAGGGCAGCATCAGGAGATGAGATTGGGTTGTGCGGTGACTGGGGGGTCTTGGCCTTTTGGAGGCTTCTCAGGTAAATGGGAAGGCGAGACATAATAGAGTTAGAACTAAAAGAGACTCCTTTAGCATTGAGACTCTGGTATCTCACCCGGGGCTTTAGAAACCTGGATCAGCCTTGACCAGGCTCCATCCTCTTCTCACCTTCAATGAATTCGTTCCCAAGGCCAGAAAGTCTACTGACCTTCCTTATTGCCAGTGACAGAGAGAGAATCTACCCAGTCACTAGTCACTAGCCTTTGCAGGTTCATTTCCCACCAGACCAGCTCCTGGAAGGCTTTGGAACAGGGATCCTTGCCAGGAGGGACCCTCGCATTAATGGTTCCCTGTGTCCTCAGATCAAATGCAGTATAAACACATCTCTTTCAGTTAACACATTTATAAAGATAGAATAGAATGAGTTACCTAATTTTAAAATTATGATCTTTTTTTTTTTACAAGTTTTTATTCTACTCAACTTACTGTCAGTCTTTGGAATCCCATTGTTTATAGGCAAATTAATTCTTAAGAATTTGAAATTCAAGCAATATATATGTACGGTTTGATCACTACATTTATTCATACACAAAGTATTCCAATTATAGTAAAATGATATAAAATATAATTTGGTAGAGTTGCTCTGGTAGAGTTGCTGCTAACACTAATGACATATCCATTGACAATTGTAATAATAGAAGTTCCACGTGTGAATTCAGGCAGAATATTACAGGCAAGGACACAATTAATTTGTTGGTGGTAAGGGACCTGTGTTTCCATTTCTGCTCCTTCATCAGAGGAAATAAAAGTTCATTCTCAGGGACAAGAACTTCAGAAAATAACTGTTGTTTGCCTCATTAAAAATGAGAAGTGGAGGAAGCCTTCTAAGATTTATCATCCACAGAAAATATTTTAAAGAGACCATGAGCACATTTATGTAAATAGCAACCCTGTTTTATGGTCTAGCTTGTTAAAAATATAACCTAAGGAGAAAAAAATGTAAACTAAGGAAAAATAGTTGAGACCTATTAAATTTAATTCAATTAACTATTTTAGCTGCTTTATAGCAGAATTGGTAGTGAACATATTTGTACTTGAACAGCATACTGAGTGCTAGATTGTTCTGGAATTCACGTGATGATCAACTGATTCTAGCATATCTTAATATCATGAGGAGGAAGAATAATTTGAAACCTTAAATGTCAAAACCCAAGGGAAATTCATGTCTTCGAGACTTTTAAGTTCTAAAAGTGAATTCGGTTTTTCACCATTTTTTTCTGTGCACATAGCTAGTCACACAGCAGAATTAAGCCTTATTAATTAATTATTTCAATGTATGCATTTTAGGTGTCATGGATTTCTAGTACATTGGGTTTCTGGTTTACTGAACTTCTAGAAAGAAACTGCCAGTTTACCTCCTGGGTTTTCAATGGCCGGCCCCACTGCTTCTGGATGACAGGCTTTTTTAACCCCCAAGGATTTTTAACTGCAATGCGCCAGGTAATAGTTCTGACTTAACACCTGTTGTGTTATTACAATTTTCTTCTATAAGGTTTTCTTCTGTCAGTATAGTTTTAAGACTATAAAGAAACAGAGAATGGCTATCCCTTTTTGGCATCAGCAATTACATTGTCCTGAAAGTAAATCCAGCAATTTGTTCTCAGGCTGCTAACTTGAATTTCAAAGCATTTGTTATCTTTATATTTGATATAATTTGATATTTCTTTGTAAAATACAGTGGTTAAATTAGGACATGGGCATTATTTATGAGAGAATCTTTTTAACTCTTAAAGTGCAATTCTACTTCCTCTGAATTTGGGTAATTTGGGGTTACACTTTCACCACTATTACACTCTTTTAAGATAAACCCTAATTACTCCTTGCATCCTTTGCTCTTGTTCTTGTCCTGAGCAGGAAATAACACGGGCCAACAAAGGCTGGGCCTTGGACAATATGGTGCTTTGCAATGAAGTCACCAAATGGATGAAGGATGACATTTCTGTCCCTCCCACCGAGGGTGTCTACGTCTATGGCTTGTATCTTGAAGGTGCCGGATGGGACAAGAGGAACATGAAGCTCATTGAATCCAAACCAAAAGTGCTGTTTGAGTTGATGCCTGTCATAAGGATTTATGCAGAAAACAACAGTAAGTTGTCTTACTCATTCAGGGATGGTTGGTGTTATCAGATTAGGTAATGTTATAAATACAAGATCTCATATTTTTGTTATCATGGCATGAGGATTTTACTATTTAATTAGCATGTGCATTCACACCCATGTTTAATGAGTGCTTATTGACTGCTAGGCACTTTTTTGAGTGTTACCGGGGAGGCCATAGTTCTAGATCATTCTTGCCTATCTATGAAAGCAGGTAAAATATATGTGGATACTCATGAAATGTTAGGTGATGAGATAAAAAGCAAGTGTTTGGAATAGTTAACAGAGAGAGGAAAAGAGAGGAGACGAGAATGGGAAGAAGTGGTCAGGGGCTGGGTCTTAGGAGCAGAGCCTGGGCAGGGCCCGGAAGTTTGGCTAAGATGAGGTAGGACAAGTGGTGGAAGGGAGGCTTTCTAGGCAGGACTGCATAGGGCCCTTTGGAGGTGATGACTCTACCATCTTGGAGGTTTAAGCCATGGTGTGAAAGCCAGATTGATTTCAGGGCCATTTGGCTTAATCCAGTAGCTAATAGTAAAAAGCTGGATTCATATTTCAGCCTATGAACATGATTGAATGTCTATGAAGCACACGTTACTCCACTTTGACAGAGTTCTGTGTGACAAGTCTAAAAATACCTAAACTGGGTTCCACCATTGGCCTGATGTGTTCTGGAAGCTTTTGTTATGACATTTCACTCAGCTCTTATCTCCTCAGCAATAACCACCTTTCAGCACACCTGGGGCTTCCCTGTTCATCTCATTTTTTAAAAATTTCTTTTATCTCTTTAATAAAAATTGCATATACTTAAGGTGTACAACATGATGATTTGATGTACACATTCATATATGTGGTGAAATGATTGTTGTAAGCCATGCACTCCGGAGGTGGCCGTAATAGTGGATTTCGTGGAAAAACTGATTTTGTGACAGAAACACCATAGGTTTTTCTTTAAACTAGTAAGGAATATGCCATCTCTCTTTGAAAGACAGCTTCTAGGATCCCGTTTCTTAGATAAATAGCACATTTGGGAACATGAGTCAAGGGAAGAGAGTTTATAAACCTTGAATATTTATTTTTTAAGCAAATATTTGCTGGATGCCTGGTATAGGCCAGTCACTATCTTAGGTGCAAAGGACACGAAGATAATGATGAACCAGATCAAGGCCAGAAGGGATTCCCTCTAGTTGGGGAGACTGACAAGTAAATCAATAATTGAAATGGAATTTAATACACGTTAAGATAGAGATATACTCAGGATGCACAGGGAGCTGAGAAGGAGTTCATAACGAGGTGTGCTCTGATGCTAAGAATGAGCGTGAGAGGACGTGGTGATAGACTTCTCTTGGCAGAGGGAAATACGTTAGCTCACTCGGTCATCCCGTGAGTATCTGTCACCAGACAGATTGACCATCTGCCGAACTCTACTCTGGTGCTGGGGATGCAACAGGGAAGAAAGACCAGACAGAATCCCCCTTTTAAGGAACCCAGTGTCAAGGAGGGATAGGCAGCGAAAGGAAGCAAATATAGCTGGTCCTTGTTACTCATGGATTCTGCACTTAAGAATTCACCTGTACTCTAAAATTTGTCTGTAACCCCCGAATTCATGCGTGTGGCATGGTCATTTGCAGACAGAAGAAGGCTGTGACGTGCCTTATGGAGAAAATACGTGTCTAACACAAGCTTCACTGAGGCATGAGTTAAAGTGCCATGAGTTCAATGTTCATGAATCAACAATATATATTAAAAAGGTATCTTTAAACAAAAACACACCTACAATAAGGTTATGTATTGAGGGGTTGATGAAAATATTGGGACCAGAGGCTTGCAGGAAACTTGCCCTCTCTTTGGAAACCCTTGAAGCAATAGGTTCAGTGGTTCAGTAGTTGCTAATTTAGCGTTCCTAGAGATTTTATGTACTTACGTCCCATAATAATGAGAATTGACTCTAAATGAACATACTGGTTCCAGATAGTTCTTTTCTATGAAGAAAACACACATGCGTGATGTTAGGGAGTGGGTAGTTTGGGGTTCGGGAGAGGTTCGCTGAGGAGTGAACATTGAGCTGACATCCAGGTGACGGAAGGCAGCTCTGCTAATATCCAGGAGCAAAGGGGAGGGTGCAAAGGCGTGAGGTAGCCGGGGATATGCTGTGAGTGAGGAGCAGAAAGAAGGTGTGTTAAGGAAGAGGAGCCTGTGGAGAGAGGTGGGCATCAGAAAAGAAACAGGAAAGTGCTCCACATACCCCAACTAAATTTGTCAGGATAAATGTGTCTGGCTGAGGCTAGGCAAGCAAACTGCCTGTGGCTTCGGGTTTATTGGTTCTTAGGGTGGTGTGAAGACCGGGGCAGTGGTTACTTTAAGAAATAATCACTAAGTGCTCTTTGAACCAAGATAATATTTTAGAAATTTTGCTTTAGTAGATCATTGGGTCCAGTCAACACGTTGCAAAAATGTTTCCCTTATAAAGTAAAAAAAAAAAAAAAAATCTTCCTCACATTCAGTTAGGGGTTACTTTTATCTATCTTGTGACTAAACTGTAAAAATCCATGGCAACATGACTTTGAACATCTCAGCATGGTATTAATAAAATAATTTTATAATACAGGACATTCTTTATTATTTAAGAACACATTTTTATAGAAGAACTATACTCACCCTGCTGGAAATTAGTCAGTGGTGATGCTCATTAGCAGCAGGTTAAAGGAGGTAATAAAATAAGCAAAGGAAAAAGTGACTAATTCCAAAGCACTGGAAAAAAAAAACAAAGAAAAACTGTCATTCTTTTTTTTTTCTTTCTCTCATTTCTTTTGGTTTCAATAGCAATTGGTGGAAACTTGTTTTGCCAAATAGCTTTATTGTCAGAGAAGTGTTTTTTAGTGACAAAAAGCTAAAATTCCATTGCTGTTTTCATACTATAAACTTAATTTTCATTTAATTTTGATAACTGAATAGGGCTCTAATTGAGCTAAAGGGGTGTAGCATTGTTAATAAAGTTTTAAAGTTTAAAGTTAAAATTTTTTTTTTCTTAAAGATTTTTATTTATTTATTAGGAAACAGAGAGAGTGAGAGAGAGCATGAGAAGGGAGAAGGGAGAAGGGAGAAGGTCAGAGTGAGAAGCAGACTCCCCATGGAGCTGGGAGCCCGATGCGGGACTCAATCCCGGGACTCCGGGATCATGACCTGAGCCGAAGGCAGTTGCTCAACCAACTGAGCCACCCAGGCGCCCCTAAAGTTAAAATTCTTATAGAAAATTGTTTTTATGTGGACATGAAGGGCAACTTTTAGTTTAAATAATAGTTTAAATAGTTCATCACTGAATTTTCCATATAAGACTGGTTTGTTTTAAAAGAGAAGTCTAGATACTTACTGTAACTTTAAAAAATTGCATAATGCATCCCCAAATGCTTAGAACATCATAAGAAATGCACCCAAATAGTATGAAATTCACCGAAAGGGCAAAGCCTCCCACATCAACTCTAGCTCCTCTGCTCTCAAAGGAAGTTGCAAAGAGGCAGACATTGGAAAGATATATCTCCCTATAGATTATATATAGACAGAGTGATGCTTCCCCATGAACTTCAGTGCTATAGCCAGGGTGATGGGAAAATGGCGATTGGAACCTTTGAGGGGACAAAGCGAGACTTAGTATGTACCTTTGGGCACTCAGTAGGGTGAGAAGAATCTCAAGGTCTCTGCAGCTAATGAGGAAGAAAGTGTTTCTAAGAACACCCTATGAGGCACCCTGATCCAATGCTGTGCCGACTTGGGGCTGGGGGTGGGAATAGCCCCATGCCGGGACCAGAAGGTGCAGGCTTCCTGACTCCTGAGCCCCATGGGATTTAAGCCACCTTCAGTTTGTAAACCTGGGACTCATTTAAAGTCATGGGGAAGGTGAATCTGGGGAGATTTTTTTCAGTAAAGAGATAAAGGTGTACGTATATTTATACGTGTGTGTATGCGTGCGTGCGTGCATGTGTGTGTATGTGTGTGTGTGAGGAGAGAGAGAAAGGAGAAACACACCAGGGGCATCTACTACATTTCAAGCATTATGCTATGCTTGGGGTTCATTCACATATTACAGTAACTCAGTAAGATATATCATCCCTATTTTGCAGATGGGAAATGAATGTGTATGGATGTATGAAATTAGCCTATGATTTCCAGCTACCAAAGCTGCTATCAGAATGTGGGATGAATGCGAACCTCTGGGAATTCCTGTGGTTAGTGTTCTTTCTACTTAAGACCAGGCATTTAGGGAGTCTCTGTGGTGTCTGAAGCTTCAAAATAAAGCCTAAATTACAAATGAGGATAGCCTCTTTGGATTTTGAGGTCATGAGTTTATTTTTCTCGGGCACTTAGTGAAGTAGACACAGACTCTGCCCTGTTTGGATGAGCACCCTCACTTCCTATGGCCTCCTTCTCTGCATGCTGCAGGCTAAAGGGCTAAATGTGGTCACCTCCCCTCCCAAGTGGCGGGGGTTGGAGGGGTGCGGGGGACGGGGCACATGGTCTCAGGTAAAAGACAGTGAGCCAGGAGCCTGGATATTTGAGTTGTACTTCTGGTTTTATCACTACAGTAATTATATGGCTTTGAAGGAGTCTCAAATATGCTTTAAGTTGGAGTGAGACATCTAATTGTTATCTCTAGTTCATTTTCACATCCTCCTGCAAAGACATAGAGTCACACACACATATTACATTGTGACTATTGCTGAGATTAAGGGCTTAGGCTCTTGACCCATTCTGGCCAGGTTCGATTCTTGTCACCTACACCTTTGTGACCTTGGATGAATAGCTCACCTTGTTATGTTCCAGTTTTCTCCTCTGCAAAATGGATTTCCAAATGGTACCTGTCACATAGGGCTATTAAGAGCATTAAGCTGACAGGTGTCTGGCACCCACTTAGCATACAATAAATCATTTTGTTATTATTACTATCATTAATATGCTAACTCACATGTTTGTTGCCGAATTAAAAGAAATACTTTAGAGTCCTCTTTTAATCACTTAAGTGTTATTCGCAAAGAGGAGTTAAATAAAGGAATGATTTAAAGGTTTTATAGGGAATCTCTATGTAAGTTGGTTGTTTGGATATTGGAAGGAACATATGATGTAGTGATATACTAGCACTTGGATGAAAAATGTAGGCTAGAGAGGGAAGTGACATAGTTAGAAAATGAAACTCCCTCAAGGTGTTTAAACCTTTCAGATCCTAAACCATAGCCTCTCCCCGATTTAGACAGCCTCTTGTCTTCTGGGACCCCAAGGCTTTCAACATGTTTAGCTGATTTACTTTACCTACCTAGCATGTTTATTTTTGCCTTCAAAGTTACTTGTCTAACTAGGGCTAATGGCTTTGAATCATCTATTGATGTGGTTGTTTTGTGTCTGTGGGCACTTTGACTATGAAATGATACTTTCAGTGGCTTCTAATCATGCTTCGGAAGTTGGCTGCATGCTGTGGTTTGGCTTGGGTACCTTCAGTGCTGCAACAATTACAAATAAGTAAAATTGGATAAATATTTCAGAGAATTGTTTTTTACCTGCCTATTGAAAAGAATACTATTTTCCACTCCTCCCTCCAATTTGTTTTTGCTTTTGGGATTAAAATCCAAGTAGTCATATACTTCCCAAGGTGTAATTATTACATTACATATATTTATTATTACATACATATTATAATTACATTTGCACCGAATGCAAGACTGCAGTGGGTTCCTTTGAGATTTATAACATTAGTCAAATTTGCATCAAGAAGAATGATAGTTAACACTTATTATATATTTACAGATCCCAGGATTAAAGGATTTGATGATGTCAGTACTGTTAGCATTAACTACACTCCATGAATTCACTGCCATTCACTTGTTTAATCAGAATTTTTGATATATTTGCCTAATAATTATTACTAGCATATTCTCGTGGTAATTTAAAAAATAACACCTAGACTTAAAAATTAGGTGTTAAATTAATTTAGATTTGTTCTAATGATTAATTTTATGGGATTAGGTAAGCACATAGTTTTAAAGTACTGTAAAGTATCTATGAGTTTGTTTTAGAACAAGGTTCCCTGACCTTGATATTACTGATACCCTTTGGGGGGATGCTGTCCTATGCATTATAGCACTTTGACAGCACATCTGGCCTCTACCCACTAAATGCCAGTAGCAGTCTCACAGTTATGGTAACCAAAAATGTCTCCAGATATTCGCAAATGTCCCCCGTGAGTACAATCATCCTTGGTTAAGAATCACTGCTTTAGAATATTTACTTTACATTGAAACTTAACGTATAATATCATCATATTCAAGTGTTTAACTTCTTGCAATAAATTAATTACAAGGGAGATATAAAAACACATGGCAAAGCAGGTAGGAGGTTTTATTGGGTCAAAAATGAGTACTTCTGAGAGTGGCTTGCTTTTGGAATTTGTTAGAAAAAGATAAATTACTATGCAAGTTAGTTTGGGGACAAAAATTCGGCGATATGTCAACACTGCACGTAGAGCATTGAGAGTTCCTGTTTCCAAAGTTTCACGTGCATGCATCACACAAATTCACCAAAGCAATGTTCTCCTCTTCATTAAACCTGTTTTCTCCTGAATGTTTATGTGAGGGTCAGGTATAATATTGGCCTTCCAGAGGAGCACAAGGATGGGTGCAGACACCACGTTTGTGCTGAAACAGTTTAGGAAGAGAAGCGAAAATCATGAACTGCTTCCTGGGCCGGATGTGAGATGTGCAGATGAACTATGCGGGTGGTGTGGAGTGAAGAGAAAGCCGAGGAAGCTAACGTTCCAAGCTGTTCAATGCAGAGGCTTCTTCCAAAGCCTAATTTAGTATTTGTAAATTTTTACTCTTTTTCTTAAAGCCTTGTGCCCCTCCCATTGTATAAGTAAGTATAAGAACCCATAAGACCTGAATCCGACCCTGATCACGGGGACTGGAGAGACCGTGAACCTTTGGTTAGGGATGAATACATTAGAAAGGGTCTTTGAAAGATGGACACACATCGGTTGTCTTTTGTTGCATATGTAGTTATGGAAACTCCACGTATTCATCTACTCCAAAATGGCAGATGGCATCTCAGGGAGAGGAACTCTGCCTGATAACTGAGTCATCCATGTGTACGGAGGAAGAGAAGTGTCTCCTTCCCAGCTACTCCTCTTCCTCTGTGCACATGGATAACTCACAACTCCTGATAAGGGTGGGGAGCACCCCCTATCCTGTGATTTCAAATGTCCTTTAGACTATGGCACAGAGGGTTGAAGGCAGAATTTTGAAATCGTAATCTTCATATAATGAAATACTAGTGATTCTTAGTGCCGGACATCTGACTAAAAGTGACAGGCGCCTTGTGTCAAAGGCAAACCATGAGAGAGAAATGGAGAGGGTGTCCATGCACAAGATCTGGTGAGGAAGTAGAGGAGAAAGGGTGGAGGGGCCATGTTGAATTGACGGGTGGAAGGGAAGCAGTGGGAGGTTCATGGTCATTTCATGTGGGCAGGGATTACTGCCAAGGACAGGGGACAAGGGGCCAGCGGGATAAACCTGGAGATGTCTGGGTGTTTTGTCACACTCCCTGGAAACCTGCAATTACATCTGCTTCACATCTAGGAACTTACTGACCTCAGGGAGAATCTCTCTCATTCTACACAAACTTTGGAATGATCTTTAAAATGCACAAATCTGACTCTGCATGCTGTTGGGGCTGCTTAATTTTGAAATTCACCAAGTTTTTTTTTTTATGAATTTTTTTGTAGCTTTAAGAGATCCTCGGTTTTATTCCTGCCCAATTTATAAGAAGCCAGTCCGAACGGACTTGAACTACATCGCCGCCGTGGACCTCAGGACAGCCCAAGTCCCTGAACACTGGGTGCTCCGTGGGGTTGCCCTTCTCTGTGATGTCAAGTAACATGGGGTGTGCCCCTACCCAAAACCATAGAATGCAGGGTCCGAATTAGCCTAACCTTCATTTGTCTGTGAGTGCTGAACAATGTGTAAATCAGGTTGATTATGCAGCTAATGAGCTGTGTAGGTTTTCCCTACTCCTTAGTTGGACGCTTAATTACTTTTAACCCGCTTCATCCTTAATGACCAGTCCTTGTGTTTGTTGAAGTTATTTGGTGATTTAAAAGCAAAACTTACAACTTCCTAATGAAGTGTGGCCCACAAATCCACAGTAATGCATTCAGGTCTAAAGACAGGGTAGGTCAAGCATGCATTTCCTTGAAGGGATTATTCTTCTGCTAATGTGGATCTGGAAACAGCCCTGTTCTCTAAGGTAACATGACAGGTTTGTGCTGATTTTTCTTCTGTGGCCTTTTGCATTTAGGTCAGGTTAAGAGATTTGTTTTCACGGCTCAAGCAGCCATTTGAGAAGACCTTTTAAAAAATGGAAGGAAATAGAAGATTGGGTTAAGAATGTGAATAGATGAATAGACAATTCATGTAATCCTAGAGAATAAACATATAAAATAATGTTCAACCCTGCTGATAATTAATAATGAGATACTGATATTTGTTATAATAAAAAAATATGGAAGCTGGAAGTGAATTGTGGTGAGGTCTTTGTAAAAGTGGTACACTTAGAGATTCCTAGAACGATGGAAATCAACCCATTCTTTTTGGAAAATAATTAAATATCCAAGCACAGAAAGAACCATAGAAATGTTCATATGCGTTGGGCATTATCTTCTCTTCTGGAAATCTATACCAAGAAAACAATTGAAGAGGCTGAAGTAATTTATATATCAAAATGTATTTACTAACAGAAAATAGTGGGACCGCCCTTGTATTCAATACTAAGTCTATAGTTAAGGAAGTTCGGGGATGTGAGGCAGCCATGATAAACAGGGTCAAAGTTTTCTTAGCATGGAAATGGTAAACACGTACTATGAAGTGAAAGATACACCTCCGAAAATATCGGGTTGACTTGAAATGGTTAATGATTGGAAGACCAGGCAAAGAATAGAAGTCAGTTGGTGTAGGGGGATGCCACGTGGGCTTTTATTAATAAAGAAAATACTATCTATGGAACTCTTCATATATTTTTATTTTAAATCCTGATTATGAATTATAAACGGCTTCATCTATAGATTGAAAAGAAACTAGAAAACTTGACTAGAAAACTTGGTCCGAATTAAATTAGAGTTGTGGTCTACAAACGATTGCTTAACTTCGCGTCTGCCTAACTTCATGTTCCTGGCGGTAAAGCGTTTTATAGGGAGGAAGGGCTGCAAGGAGGCAGGTGTGGGTCCCTCTCATTTTATGTTAATTATGGTCAGAGCTAGGCCTGAGGGGTTCATGTGACCCCACCCATCTTGGATGATGCTCTTTTTGTTTGAGCAGCTTCTCTTGGTCTGAATTAATATACACCAGTTGATTGTGTGAATGGTGGTAAAACAATCATTTTATTTTGAAGAACAAATAATGAAGATATAGAAATGATGTGAATTAATAAAAAGCTGCTAATGAATGTTGGAATTATAACTGCTGTTTCTTAGCCAGGGGGCAAGTGCCATTGAGTATCCAGAAATAAGCTTTCAAAATGTGGTTTCTTATCAAGTTACTTGTTGAAAATGCATAATTCGTCTAATTTTGTGAAACAAAATTGTTGGTGTGTATGTACAAGTCTTTGCGACACAAAGTGGGAAAGGACACCATGGAAACAAGTAGAAATTTTTAGGGACTAATTCAACAAGGAATGTTGCTGAAGAAGTGAATACCAATGAATCCCCTTCCCGCACCACCTCTATCTCTCACGCTGCAGCTCCCACCCACAGAAGGCTCTAGGCTTCTACTTAATTGGGTGTGGGGGCAAGAGAGGACCAACTCATTGACTCTTCCCAGTGATGGAAGGAGTTGCCAATTGCTTGCATGAGGAGAAAGCAGCACCCAGTGAGTGTCCTGCTATCATTGCAGAGTCTTTGTCATCATCTCAGTGTTGATTTACTTAAAAAAAATTGCTTCAGAATGTCTGACTCCTGTGTGTCAGGAACAACGGTGGGAAAAAATGCCCACATTCCCCGACTTCAAGGACTTCATGTAAGAGGACTAGACACATAAAATAAGTGACTATTCAGGTATGTAACTTTATATGATCTCAGTGTATGAATGTATAGCATGACACGTGTATGAGATTCATAGAAGGACGTATAAAGACTGGAGTTTGGTGCTATGAAGGAAAATGCTGGATGCTAGGAGCGAGGGAGACCACAGCCACTCAGGCGTCATGGATTAGCAGGCAGTTGCCACACTATAGCGTCCCTGTTTATTTTTAACTGAGGACACCAAATGTAGCAGCAGCAAGGGCTCCCCTGAGCCAAAGCAGCCACTGTCTGGCTTTTCCTGGTCCCCTGGTTCTCCTCTGCAGCAGGCAGCTGTTGGTGACTCTCTCGATGCAAGTGAAGTCCTCCCAGAAATGAGACAAAAGAAAACACTGCCACATTAGAACTGTGCTGGTATGTGTAGGGCCTACATCACCTCTCCACTTACCTCTGTCTCCTCTGAGCTTCTCTTTAAGGGAACGTTGGCAAGCATCGAACCCATTCAGCACCAGTGAGGCCGGGTCCCCGTCAGGGGACATGGCAAAGCCACAACCCAGGTGTTCTTGAGCAACCTCTCTACCATGAGTGCTCTTTCCCTGCAGAGACCTAATGGGATTGGGCCCTAAGGAAGGGCAGCTCTGGAGAGGTGGCATCTAAATTTGGATCTGAAGGACAAGGGAAAACATCTCTGACCCGCCAGTACTGGGAAGTCTTCTCTTACTCCCTAATGAGAGGAAGTGAGCACAGTAAGGGTGACAAGAAAGCCAGCCTGAAGTGGGAGGGCTGAGGAAGGCTGCTTCCTAAATGGAATTTCAGTCTTTGTTTGACTGCTGCCAGCTCCAGAGTAGTGCTCCATGGAAAACATGTGTTTCCAAGTCACTAGAGTGACAAGAACTTCTTAGTGTTAAACGTTATTTGTGATGGAAAAGTCTTGTAAAGGATTCGACAGTAGGAGACAGGATGAGGCAAATCACAAGTGTTATGTAGTTAAATGGCTCGCAGGATTTTCCAGTATAGACAAAATGCACAGCATCAGCAATATCTTTATTAGTGATAAATTTTCACTCAAAGGTGTAGAGTTATAAAAAAACTAGATATGATACTGTATACTGATAATGTAGTTTACAGATTTTTTTTTTGCAGCACAAAAATCTTTAGTAATGATAAGAGTAATAAAATATATACATGAGCGGTTTTCTCTTAAAAGATATAATTTCCGCTCCCACCCCCAGATCTGCAACATATTTTTTTTTTCCTATGTCAGGCCCCGGTGAGGTGCATAATTGCTTTTATGTTTTAAATACTTTTCTCTTGCAAGTACTCAGAGTGACTTTAAAAAATTATATTGTGTCACTCAAGACTGTTGATGGGGAGCCCCCAGCAGCCCATCAAAATAATGCCTCTTAAGGGTAAACAAATGGTCTACTTATATTCACAATATGGTCCCCAGATTGGGTGAATGCTTTGGAAGACCAGTAAACAAATCAGTGTTTTCAGTTGTGAAAACACGAGGACATCTAGTAGTTTGGGCTTGTAATTTTGTAGCATTTAGTTGTAGTAATTTTTGCAGTTTCTGCATTCTGGTCAATGGACTGACATCTGTTGTATCCAACATGTGCGTTTCAAGAGTCCACATATACCTCCACGGTGGAGAAGAGGAGAGATCGAGGTCAGCTTTAGAATCTGAGAGGATCTTGGCTAAGACCCTGAGCGCGTGAACGCATTCTTACTTATCCTAAATGGTGAGTTTCATTCTGTGTTGCACTTGAAACCCAATGGACTTGACCGAGGCAAGGGCACAATGTGTTGTGACCCAGTCTGCGCCCGAGGGGCTCCCCTGGTTCTGCTCATCAGGCTGGAAAAACCACACAACAGAGCAACCCCATAGACAGTACTTAGGGATTGGATCCTACTCTCTCATCTGGATGAGAAGAAATGAAAATACAGAGATCCGGTGGGAAGGAAGGAACCTGGGGTTTGGAAGAAGGGTCTTGAGTGCGGTGGGGTGGTGGATAAGAAGGAGGGCCAGTTTTGTTGACAGACACTGTTAGGATGCAATTATTAGCAGTAATTCTGGGGATCAAGACAATGAACAAGTAAACGGCCCTTTAAAAATTCACTTTTTTATCCCTTGGATTTCAAAGGTTTCATTACAAAATGCCAGTGGTATTATGATCTAATGTTAGAATTTCAGGGCCTTAAAGGATGGAATCTGAGATTTTATAAAAGTCCTATCAACTCCTTCCTCTTAGGAACATTCATCAAACCACTGTGTGAATTTGGCTAATGAGTCTTCTTCCTATGCCTTCTTTGTACCTTCTCTGATTTAGGACTCCATTTAGTTTCCCAAGGCTCTGGATTTATAGGAAAGCTTAATTGTTTTCAAGTTTGAGTTTATGTTGGGCGTGTATGGGGCCAAGTTCGGGAGCCTTGTTTTGTCTTTAATTTGTATGCCAAATGCCATTTTTCACTGGGCTCTACATTATTGCTCCTTGCTGTGTGTCGTGTGGGTAAAGCCAAGACATATTGTGCAGCATGAAGCTCTGCCCCTGCTCTGGTAAGGTTTTATGATTACTGTTAATACCTTTCTTCATGTATTTCTTCAGTTAGGCTAATATGTGTAATATTTGTATTAATGTAATCACAGAGTTGCCTGGAAAGCCAATTAAGTTTTCCCCACTATTTGTGCAAGAGTCGATTTTATTTTTTATTTGTAAATAAATCTGCTTACTTTTCTGAGATTTTTTTTAATTTAAATTTTATTTCATTTTTTCAGTGTTCCAAGATTCATTGTTTATGGACCATACCCAGTGCTCCATATGTGCTCTCCTCAATACCCACCACCAGGCTCACTCAACCCTCCACCCCCCTCCCCTCCCTGTTTGTTTCTCAGAGTCCAGTCTCTCATGCTTCGTCTCCCCCTCTGATTTCTTCTAATTCACTTTTCCTTTCCTTCTCCTAATGTCCTCCATGTTATTTCTTATGGTCCACAAGTGAAACCATATGATAATTGACTCTCCCTGCTTGACTTATTTCACTCAGCATAATCTCTTCCAGTCCCGTCCATGTTGATACAAAAGTTAGATATTCATCCTTTCTGATGGAGGCATAATATTCCATTGTATATGTGGACCGTATCTTCTTTTTTTTTTTAAGATTTTATTTATTTATTTGACAGACAGAGAGAGATCACAAGCAGATAGAGAGGCAGGCAGAGAGAGAGTATAGGAAGCAGGCTCCTTGCTGAGCAGAGAGCTTGATGTGGGGCTCGATTCCAGGACCCCAAGATCATGACCCGAGCCGAAGGCAGAGGCCCCAACCCACTGAGGCACCCAGGCGCCCCTGGACCATATCTTCTTTATCCATTCGTCTATTGAAGGACATCTTGGCTCTTTCCACAGTTTGGCGATTGTGGCCATTGCTGCTATGAACATTGGGGTACATATGGCCCTTCTTCTCACTACATCTGTATCTTTGGGGTAAATATCCAGTAGTGCAATGGCAGGGTCATAGGGTAGCTCTATTTTTAATTTCTTAAGGAATCACCACACTGTTTTCCAAAGTGACTGCACCAACTTGCATTCCCACCAACAGCGTAAGAGGGTTCCTCTTTCTTCACATCCTCTCCAACATTTGTTTACTGTCTTGTTGATTTCGGCCATTCTAACTGGTGTAAGGTGGTATCTCAATGTGGTTTTGATTTGACTTTCCCTGATGGCTAATGATCATGAACATTTTTTAATGTGTCTATTAGCCATTTGTATGTCTTCTTTGGAGAAGTGTCCTTTCATGTCTTCTGCCCATTTTTTGACGTGATTATCTGTTTTGAGAGTGTTGAGTTTGAGGAGTTCTTTATAGATCTTGAATATCAGGCCTTTGTCAGTACTGTCATTTGTGAATATCTTCTCCCATTCCGTGGGTTGCCTCTTTGTTTTGTTGACTGTTTTCTGTGCAGAAGCCTTCAATCTTGATGAAGTCCCAAAAGTTCATTTTCGCTTTTGTTTCCTTTGCCTTTGGAGACATGTCTTGAAAGAAGTTGCTTGTGGCCGATGTCAAAGAGGTTACTGCTTATGTTCTTCTCTAGGATTTTGATAGATTCCTGCCTCACATTGAGGTCTTTTATCCATTTAGAGTTTATCTTTGTGTATGGTGTAAGAGAATGGTCAAATTTCATTCTTCTATATATGGCTGTCCAATTTCCCCAGCACCATTTATTGAAGAGACTGTCTTTTTTCTACTGGATATTTTTTCCTGCTTTGTCGAAGATTATTTGACTATAGATGGGTCCACTGTGGGTCCATATCTGGGCTCTCTACTCTGTTCCACTGGTCTATGTGTCTTTTCTTGTGGAAAAGTGTCTTGTGGTCTATGTGTCTTTCTTTTCATGCTATCTTGCTGATCACAGCTTTATAGTAAAGCTTAAAATCAGACAACGTGATGCCCCCAGCTTTGTTTTTCTTTTTCAACATTTCCTTAGCAATTCGGGGTCTTTTCTGGTTCCATATAAATTTTAGGATTGTTTGTTTCAGCCCTTTGAAAAAAGCCAGTGGAATTTTGATCGGGATGGCATTGAAAGTATAGATTGCTCTGGGTAGTACAGACATTTTAACAATGTTTATTCTTCCGATCCATGAGCATGGAATGCTTTTCCACCTTTCTGTGTCTTCTTCAATTTTTTTCATGAATGTTCTATAGTTCCTCGAGTGCAGATTCTTTACCTCTTTGGTTAGGTTTATTGCCAGGTATCTTATGGTTCTTGATGCTATAGTAAATGGAATTGATTCTCTAATTTCCCTTTCTGTATTTTCATTGTTAGTGTAGAAGAAAGCAACTGATTTCTGTGTATTGATTTTGTATCCTGCCACATTACTGTATTGCTGTATGAGTTCTAGTAGTTTGGGAGTGGAGTCTTTTGGGTTTTCCATACAAAGTATCATGTCATCTGCGAAGAGAGAGAGTTTGACTTCTTTGCCAGTCGAATACCTTTTATTTCTTTTTGTTGTCTGATTGCTGTCACTAGGACTTCTAGTACTATGTTGAACAAGAGTGGCGAGAGTGGGCATCCTTGTCTGTGTTCCTGATCTCAATGGGAAGACTGTCAGCTTTTCCCCACTGAGAATGATATTCGCTGCGGGCTTTTCATAGGTAGATTTTTATGAAGTTGAGGGATGTTCTCTCTATCCCTATACTTTGAAGAGTTTTAATCAGGAACAGATGCTATATTTTGTCAAATGCTTTTTCTGTGTCAATTGAGAGGACCATGTGGTTCTTCTCTCTTCTCTTATTGATTTGTTCTATCACATTGATTGATTTGTGAATGTTGAACCACCCTTGCATCCCAGGGATAAATCCCACCTGGTCATGATGAATAATCTTTTTAATGTACTGTTGGATCCTATTAGCTAGGATCTTGTTGAGAATCTTGGCATCCATATTCATCAGGGTTATTGGTCTGAAATTCTCCTTTTTGATGGGGTCTTTGCCTGGTTGGGGATCAGGGTAATGCTAGCTTCATAGAGTCTTAAAGTTTTCCTTCTGTTTCTATTTTTTGAAACAGTTCCAGGAGAATAGGTATTATTTCTTCTTTGAATGTTTGGTAGAATTCCCTAGGGAATCTGTTGGGTCCTGGGCTCTTGTTTTTTGGGAGGTTTTTTATCACTGCTTCAATCTCATTACTAGATATTGGTCTATTCAGGTTGTCAATTTCTTCCTGTTTCAATCTTGGAAGTTTATAAGTTTCCAGGAATGCATCCATTTCTTTTAGGTTGCTTAACTTATTGGCATATAGCTGTTGATAATAATTTCTGATGATTGTTTCTATTTCCTTGGTATTAGTCATGATCTCTCCCCTTTCATTCATAATTTTATTAATTTGGGTCCTCTCTCTTTTCTTTTGGATTAGTTTGGCCAGTGGTTTATTGATCTTATTGATTCTTTCAAAAAACCAACTTCTAGTTTTGGTTGATATGTTCTACTTTATCTCTAGTTTCTAACTCATTGATCTCTGCTCTAATCTTGATTATTTCCCTTCTTGTGCATGGGGTTGGCTTAATTTGTTGTTGATTTTCCAGTTCTTTAAGGTATAAAAAGAGCTGGTGTATTCTGGATTTTTCAATTTTTTTGAGCGAGCCTTGGATGGCTATGTATTTCCCCCTTAGGACTGCCTTTGCCGTATCCCATTGGTTTTGGACCAATGTGTCTTCATTCTCATTGGTTTCCACGAATTGTTTAAGTTCTTTGATTTCCTGGTTGATCCAAACATTCTTGAGCAGGTTGGTCTTTAGCTTCCAAGTGTTTGAATTCCTTCCAAACTTTTTCCTGTGGTTGAGTTCCAGTTTCAAAGCGTTGTGATCTGAAAATATGCAGGGAGTAATCTCAATCTTTCGTATCGGCTGAGTCCTGATTTGTGACCCAGTATGTGGTCTATTCTGGAGAAAGTTCCATTGTGCACTCGAGAAGAATGACTATTCTGTTGTTTTAGGGTGGAATGCTCTGTATATATCTATGAGGTCCATGTGGTCCAATGTGTCATTCAAAGCTCTTGTTTCTTTATTGATTTTCTGTTTAGATGATCTGTCTGTTACTGAGAGTGGCATGTTAAGATCTCCTACTATTAATGTATTCATATCATTAATGGCTTCTGGTGGCTCCTTCCCCTTTTTGTTTATCCTCAGATATCAGTATGAGCATACCCACTCTGCTTTACCTCTCTACTGCTGTTTTCTACCTCTCAGGCTGATTTCATGGGTGGTCAGAGTGTTCTGGTAGATATTTAGCTCACTTTAGGGGACTGATTGAAACAGGGTCTCCTACTTCTCCTCCATCTTGCCCCCCAAGAGTCGATTTTAATAAGGCCACATACAGTGTTAATGAGTACTTGAGAAAGGAGAATGATTATATGTCATGAAGGACGCCCAAGAGATTATCTGCAAAGTCATACAATGGGGAGATTTGGAAAGGATTAAGAAGCAAAGCCTGTGCTCTAGGTGATTGTGATCACTCCCCTTGACTGTGGACGCAGTTTTAAATTCATTCTGTGGAGCCTCCTTTCGCTCCACTCAGTCTGCTAGGGTGTATCCATTTATAATTTATTTATGCAAATACTTAAAGCAAATCCCTGGAGACCTGTAGAAAAAGAGCTTATAAAACATTTTTGTGTTTTATCATTTGAAAAGTGATCATTTGCATGCCCCTATGAAGCTTTTTGCTGTTCTAGCAAATAGTGAAAATATTTTCAGTGTCTCAGGAATATAATAAATTGCTATTGTTCACATCATATATCCCCTGATACATTATACCTCTGATCTTGGAGATTTGTTAGTAGTACAAATGAGGGTCTTTATAAAAGACAGACACTGTAAGCTGAATTATATTCTTGCAAAACAAAAATCTAGGTATTTTGATTCTAGTAGGAAATAGACAATTGTGCATTAATTGGAATATAGCTAATGAATCTGTCTACTGTGCTTTCACCTCCTTTGGTTTATTTTTGTTTGTTGTTTGTTTTCCTAATCAGTTTTCCCCTTGATAACTGTCTACTACAGTATTCAGTGGAAAAAAATAGAATACATTATTTTACCCACATTGATACCATGTAAGGATAGGGAATTTACAGGTAAATCTGGATTGAGCATAAAATAGATAACTTTTTTTTTTTTAATAGACAACTTTTCAAAGTTGATGTTGGAGGTGTGGAATCATTGAATGTTTAATTATTTTGACCCCTGCTAACACTAACATGTTTGCTCTAGATGTAAGTATACTATTACTTACACAAATATGTATTATGTACAATACATAGAACAAATATGAAAGATTCTAAGATCATTGACTTGTCTGTGAACGAAAATCAACTAGCTGATTTCACTGAAGTTTATATCCCTCTTTTATATTGTATGAATGGGTCTTACATGAATGTTAAAAGAGAATGAGGAATCATCTGGGAATAAAATAGACTTTAGCAGTATCAATTCATGCCAGCCTCTTCCTAACCTGTAACAATATATCTTATAGTGAAAGAAGATAGCAGACAGAGCCTGTCACCCTGCTGCATAGTGTAGATTTGTATCTTGATGTGGTTATGTCTTCATGGTTCTACTGGGATAGAGCCCCCAGCACATAGCATCTGCTCCAAGGAAGAAGCTCTTATGGTGAGTTTTGGCATTACAGGACCTGCGGCCTCTAGTACAAATCCCAAGGTGGTTTACAGTCTTCTGTAGACTGGAACAAACTTTGCCAAGCTGTGAAACCGAAAGATTGTGTCTTTGCAGAAAGATCCTTTCCTCTAACTTGTGGCGACCTTCAGTTATAACCTTGGCTCTCAGCAGCTTGAACTGCTAATGACTTATGATGAACTGCCCTTGGAGGACCTCTTACATTTAGAGACCTTTTGCATGTGATGCTTCACTGGCCTAGACTAGTCTTTTCCCTTCCAGGAAACACAGCCAAAGTTTTCATGGAGTCATCTTTACAATATGGGGTATGGTTGACCCCCAGATATGACACATCAACTTTGAAATTTACCTTCATGTCACAAGGACAACTCTTTATCTCACATATGAGACCATATTAGAAGCTGTAGGTTCAAACCTATCCTGGCCTATTTCAATAGAATTATTATTACTGCTATTTTGTTCTAAAGTGAGAAGTTCAGGAATATCAAAACCAAATGGCACCCCAGGATAATAGTTGTGAACTTGGAATCTTGTTGTAAATCTTGGAATATGTCAATCACTCCATTTGGTCATATTATTTGGGCTCCAACCACCTCACTAAAGGAGGCTCTGTTAACCATGAGCATCTTTCTTTATTTAAATTCAATTAGCCAACATATGGTACATCATTAGTTTCAGATGTAGAGTTCAGTAATTTATCTGTTGCCTGTAACACCCAGGACCCATCACATCACATGCCGTCCTTAATGTCCATCACCCAGTTACCCCATCCCCCCACCCACCTCCCCTTCCACAATCCTCAGTTTCTTTCCCATAGTGAAGAGTCTTTCATGGTTTGTCTCCCTTTCTGATTTCTTCCTATTCCATTTTCCCTCCCTTCCCCTATGGTCCTCTGTGTGGTTTCTTATATACCTTATATGAGTGAAACCATATGATAATTGTCTTTCATCAGCATCTTTATACATAATCATGACACTAATCATAGGCGCAGAGCCTACTCTGTAATAAAATGTTCACAGGACAAAGCCAGAGTCCTAAGTGAGGATGCTAATGCCCGTGCCTCCATATCAGGCTCTTACTTCCAGCCCTGCTCAGCAGAAGGTTCTAGTTTTCCCACCTGTACCATCTACTTGCCCAGCTCAAATCACCTGACAGTGGCTGTCATCGTTTGGGGTACAATAGGAACAGGAATGTGAATAAATCTAGTTTTTGGAGGTCCTGCCTGGAACACTTCTTCTCTAAGATACTCCCTGTCGCCAGCTGGCTGCCTGGGCATACTCTTTCTTGACCACTCAGATGCCTGGAAGATGGCAGGGTGACCAGAAAAAGAGGAACATTTGGAGCCCACAGATTGGCTCAGACCTCAGATTTCAGGTGAAATCTGCCTCTTACTAGCTGGATAAATTTTTTGGAATTGATTAGCATTTCTGAGGCATTGTTTCCTCATCTGCAAAATGGGTACACAGTACCTCCCATGGGGGGCTGCTGTGAGGGACAATAGTGACAGATAACCAGAAAGTGCCCAGGACAGGAGCTCTCAGCAAAGGAGAGTTCCTCTCCTCTCTCTGTTACAGGTCAATTCACATAAGGAAGAGTGGGGCGGGCGGCCACCACCCAGCCTGAGGACATTCTAAGGAGGTGACCCTGAGTTGACCCCCTTCTACATAAGCCAATACGCCCTTTCGCTCTGTCAATGCCATTCCTTTTGTTTTCAGTTTAACAGAGAACTGATTTCTTAGGGTTTCTTTCTTCCTTATTGTTTTGCTGTAGCTTTGCAATCTATAATTTCTCTCCACATGGCATGTCATAAATACACTAAGTGTGTATACTAATATGCCATTAAATGCTGATGTCTGATGCCGTTACTCACGCTGGAGTTGTCAAGCAACACTGCTCTTTCTTTGTCCTTGTCCGGACTAGTGTGGCAGATTCTTTATTTCATTCACCAGCCAGTCATGAAATGACAAAAGGAAGAAGTAAAATGAACAATAGATATTGAATTGAAATCAAAGTTACTAGTTTTGTGTATTTTTTTTTAAACTTAATTTGTGGGGCACCTGGAGCGCTCAGTTGGTAGACTGCCTGCCTCTTGATTTCAGTTCAGGTCATGATCTCAGGGTTGGGAGATCCAGCCTCCACATCAGACTCTGTGCTGGGCATGGAGCCTGCTTATAATTCTCTCTCTTGGGGCGCCTGGGGGGCTCGGTGGGTTAAAGCCTCTGCCTGCAGGTCAAGTCATGATCTCAGGGTCCTGGGATCAAACCCTGCATCAGGCTCTCTGCTCAGCAGGGAGCCTACTTCCCCCTCTCCCTCCGCCTGCCTCTCTGACTACTTGTGATCTCTCTCTCTGTGTCAAAAAAAAAAAAAAAAAAAAAGATTATTTCTCTCCCTCTGCCTCTCCCCTGCTGGTGCACATGCACACTCATGCTGTTTCTCTCTCTCTCTCTCTCAAAAAAAAAGCCCAAAACGCTTAATTTGATAAAGTGTTTGTTTGTTTTTTTTTGACCCAGGCTGTACAGTAGAATCATTTGGAGACCTTTAAAAAACTGTTGTTAGGGCTTCACTACAGTCTAATAAAATAAAAATATCTAGGGGAAGGGCCAGGGCCTCCTTTTAAAGCAGCTTGGATTCAGAACCACTAGTCAAAAGAGTGAACGAATGCAGACTATTAATGCTCATCAAAAAAGCAATGAGGAAACTTATATTTGTGGTTCAAACAGCTTAGAGCAATTACCTAACTGGATAGTTGTGATGGTAAAAAGTACCTTTAAAATATGATATTAGAATGATTCTCATATTTTTTAAATGTTTCTCCTATTTTAAATTTTTTTTTATTTTTAGTTTATTTGAGAAAGAGAGATCGTGCAAGCATGGATGGGGAGGGGCAGAGCTAGAGGGAGAAGCGGACTCCCTACTGAGAAGGGAGCCTGACATGGGGCTTGATCCCTGGGCTCTGGGATCAGGACGTGAGCCAAAGTTAGATGCATAACCCACTGAGCAACCCAGGTGCCTCTAATGTTTCTCCTATTAATACTCTCTTTTAGTCTCCAACTTTCAAATCTTTATTATAAAACACTGTTGCTGAATTCTGTATCCTCTATGAACCCGTGAAGCAAAGAGATTCTTTTCTAAAAAGTTTAAAAAAAATTATAATTATTTGACTGAATTGTTCATAGGTTTATTAAATTGTTTTATTTATATTTACATTAGAGGGTTTGTGGCAGAATATATATTTTAATTGACTGTTTTCAGCTTTGTTGAGGACTAATTGGCCATTAAAATTTGTGTCTATTTAAGGTGTAAAATTTAATGAGTTGCTATTTGTACACATTGGGAAAAATCACCACAGTCAAGTTTAGTCAACGTGTCCGTCACCTCACAGAGTTGGCCTCTTTCTTGTGCCTGTGGGAGGAGCTGCTATGAAATATACCACCTGAGCATTTATTCTTTATTAGAAGGATGGCATGATACTATCTGTGTTCTTAGATTTTAAGATGCACTCAAATCACGTGGGGGATCTTGTTACAAATGCAGATTATAATCCGCGGGGCTGGGATAGGGCCTGTGACTCTGCATTTTGAGCAAGCTCCCAGATGGTACAAATGCCACTGACATGACAGCATATAGCTCTAAGTGGATTTTGAAGCTCTGTTTTTAGATACATACACATTTGGTTTATAAGCTAGCTTGTAAGTCGCCTGGCTGCGAGCATTGCGGCGAGTCGAGTCCCATAAGAGGAGCTCGGCTTCAGCCCACGTAGCCATAGTCCTTGACCACAAAGGAAATATTTCCATCATCCAAACCTCCCTCGGCACATGAATTCAGTTCTCCTTGGGGCACAGCCCTTCTGTTGGCTACAAGTTAGTATTAGGTCTTCAACCTTTGCTGTATTCAGGTCCATTCGGCATTGAGTCTACTTTTTCAGCCGTCCTTGTTGAAAGGAGACCCAGTGATCCAATGTCAGCACTCTGTTACATAAACCGTTCCTTCTTCTCATGTGTTTATAAAGGGCTTCTGTTTGGGCTAGACCTGGTTCTCACATATATAGGAGATGCTGCTGCAGACAATTAGGACCTTTCCACCTTGTATTCTATAGGAAGGCACTGCCCTCAACATCACCCAATTGTGTGTTATTTGCGGTTTAACACATACTGATTCATACCAATAAATATTGTAAGTTTAAAAAAAAGATACACATTTAGGATCACTGTGTCTTCACACTGAGTTGACTACATTATTATGTAATATTTTTCTTTAATGTGGGTAATATTCCTCCTTCTGATATTTCTTTGTTTGATATTAATATTCCCACTCCAGAGTTCTTTTGATTATGTTTTTCTATCCTTTCTTTTTGACCTATCTATGCCTTTACCATTTTCTCATGGTAAGAACAGGGACAACTTTCTTTAAAACTTTCTATATTGTACATAAGAGCAGAATATAGGGTTTTTCTGATTTCCTAAAGTAAAATCTCAGTGTTAAAATGCCCTCAGTCTCTTTATGCTTTTGGTGAGGGTCAGAACCTTTCTGCAAAGACAAAATGATTTACTGTGTTAAAATGCTTAGCTTTCAAGATGTTGACAACCTTGCTTGTATATATATGAACACTCTACTTAAACCAGTTGAGTTCATTTCCTATGAGGGCTGAAACAAAGTATTACAAATGTGGCGGCTTAAAACAAAGGGAATACATTCCCTCACAGTTCTGGAGGTCCAAAGTCCAACCTCTAGGTGCCCCAGGGCTGTGCTCCCCGTGGAAGCTTTAGGAGAGGATCCTTGTTTGTCTCTTCCAGCCTTTGGTGGCTTCCAGGTTTCCTTGGCTTCTGGCTGCCTTACTCCACTCTCTGCCTCTTTTTTTTTTTTTTTTTAAAGATTATTTGAAAGAGAGAGAGAGCGTGCGTGCAAGCCAGCGTGCTAGCAGGGGGAGGGACAGAGGGAGGGGAAGAGAGAAAATCCCAGGCAAACTCTCCACTGAGCCAACACAGGGCTTGATCCTAGGACCCTGAGATCATGACTTAAGACGAAATCAAGAGTCAGATGCTTAACCAACTGGACTGGGCTGTCCAGACGCCCCTCTCTGCCTCTTTCTTACACGATAGACCTTCTTCTCTGTATGTGTGTCTGGTCTCTCTCATTCTCTTATGAGGACACTTGTGATAGCATTTAAGGCTCACGCAGATAATCCAGGGTAATCTCATTTCAGAATTCTAAATGGATTCATATCTCAAAGACTCCTTTTCCTGGGTTCCAAGTCTTAGGACCTGATGATCTCTTTGGGAGGGAATATTCAGCCTACTGCCCCAGTGTTGTTTTACTTTTACTATGTACAAACTTATCTTGAACATCACTGTTCCTGAGGGTTAATAGAGAGTTCCAGAGGCATTCCACAGTTGAAAGGAAGGCCAGTATGCAGGGTTCTTTGATTTGGGGGTTTTAATGGATAAAAATCATCATAATAAAACTAATACTTACTGAATATTTACAATGTGCCAAGCCTGAGACAACATCTTTAAAGACTGGCTACTAGAAAGATCATGCTAGTGCCAGCAGCACTCAGATACCTGGGAACCTGTTAGAAATGCATGGTCACATCTGCTTGGTCAGGATCTGCATTTTAGCGAGATTCCTACTGATTTGACTTGAACATGAAGGTTTGACAAAGTTCTTTTCTGTAGTAGTGTCTTTAACACTCATCATTATTTTAGGCATTATTGTCAGCACTTGTTTCACAGACAGTGAACACAAGACTTAGAAAGTTTGGGTAACTTGCTCAAAGTCACTGAGTTAGCAGAGGTGGATCCTGTAATCTAGGCCAGATCTGCTTTTCCCACGCAGTGCCATTAACTACCATTAACCCTGCCTGATGTCCTGCCTCTTCATACAGCAAATGATGGCTGTTGACTCATTAGAAACATAGGGAAAGCTACTTTCTGGCAGCTCTTGTAAGTCCCAAGAGTTTCTAGGGTACTCCAGGCTTCTTCACACCAGTCAGTTACTCAATATCATCCGACAGGGCTCCCTGAAATAAGCATTTCTGGGTAGTATCATTCTAGATAAATTCTGTAGATCTGCTGAAAGGAGTGGTTAGTCAATCCCTTAAGTGTTGGTTAATGAGATGACTTATTTTGTAGAAAATGAAAATGCCAATTAGAATTGGAACAGAAATGGAACCCTTGCCATCTATCTCCTGCTCATTTGTGTAGATGAGAAACCAGACAGGGAGGCACTACACACAAGAGAGTGAGATCTTGCTTGTGGTGTATGAACACACTTATGGCTTTGGGGCACTTTCTGTCTCTCAACTTTGTGTTGACTGATTTAAATGAATCACTTCTCAGGAAGTGATATTAGGTGGGGTGCTTCTTAGATGACATGAGTGTTCCCTTTGCTGTCCTTTGAGCATAAAAAATGGTTTTCATTGCAGACCCCCTTCCATCATACATTGTGGTCATGAATTCTCCACATCATGTTTATTAACAAAAACACTGTTCTTCAAACAAATATTCATGAGGGATTATCAATCTTTATTTGTAAACTTTTCATTGTAGACTTATTTTATTCATTGGGGATAACAGTAGGGGAAAAACTCTCTCCGCCAAGTTAGCCTATAGGTGTTTTACCCATTTATGCCCAGAACAAGCCTCTGAGGTTAAAAAGTGTTATCTTCCTTTTACATGGGAGAAAATGAAGAGGGTAAGAAGTTCACTTTGCCGCAGGCCGAGATGACAGGGCCGGTAAGTGGTGGGGTGCCCCTGACAGCTGGGCTCATGGGCTTTCTCTGGGAGCTCAGGATTCAGTCCCATAGCCCCTTCATTAATCTGAACTAGTCCTCATCAGCTTGCCCTGAAAGTCAGCTTGGACACAAACCCTTCTCTGTTGGTTACTCCTTGACCTTCAGGTTCACTCAGGGTCAAAGAGCCTACGCGGCTCATTTCTCAGATGTGCTTTGGCCTTGCCGAGTCTCAGCCACGGGTTGCTTGTTAACTCTAGGAAAAGTAATCTTAGGATCACTCAAAGAAAAAGTTGTTTTTACATTGTGATAGAGGAAAGAAGACATTTGCAATGGTACATGTCATTAAAAATATAAAATCCCTGATGATGAAACTTTTTTCAGTTGAAGACATTCCCATGAGTTCAACTCATTCACAGACAGCTGTTTATTGTTCACTGAGTTTTCTCAGATCGGAGATGTACAAAGTCCTCATTCAAGAGTGTTTATCTTTTATACAAAGGGTTCACAGTGAACAAAATGAGTACACAATTTTTGGAGGCATTGCTGCTGATGAGAATGACAGGTCCCTTCTGGAATGGCTCGCTGCTGGGGTAGAGCTGAAGCTTTGATGTATTATGAAGTGAGCCCACAGCCAAGCAGTTTGGAATCCTTTCCCACTGGTGAGAAGACTCATATTGAAAGATGGGGAAATGATCTTACAGCAGAAATCACGGTTGAAAGTTCACCTTACTTGTATTTCCCTAGGTATGCAAAAATGTGATGTGAATTAGATCACCCTGAAAGGAAAAAACACACGCATTTATCTGAGGCAAGCAATATAGATCTATATGCTCTGTAACTCATTGTTTAGACATATTTTGAAGCCATGTAGCAAGTTAAGAAAATGCAGCTAGAAGACCAAGTTCTTTTGCCATTAAACTTTTAGTACAATTTGAGCAATAATTGTATTATCTGTTTTTTAATTTATAATAAGAATTGCAACCTGGCTGGTTTTCCTTTTGTCCCTGAAGATTCAGTTAAAACTGGCTTAAATCCCATCTTACTTGCAGTGTGAAGCCCAACATTTCTTGCAAGTTATTGGATAATTCTTGGCTGCTTATGGCTCAGTCAACTCTGGCTTTGATTTCTTGATCTTATGTTTAGTATCTGTGCCCAGTGCTTTCTTTTTCATCTCCATAGTTCTTTTCCTCAATTTTTCCAACACTGATTGCTTATAGTTGCTGTGTATAGTAGATTTTTGCTGAAGAGTTGGATTATATCGTGGCAGAATAACAAAATACAGCATAAATTAGAAATTAAAATCAAACAGATATTGCTGCTATAAAACATCTTTTAGCCATGTTTCTACCATACCTACTTTCCTGCCTCCCACCTGTGTTCTCACTCACCACTCCAACCCTCTAATTCTAATTGATTTCCGACATTATTTCTTTGAATATATTACTCCTCTCCTTCTGGTACTTCCATTGTGCATATGTTGGCCTGTTTGCTGATGTCCACATTTCTCTGAGGCTCTGTTCATTTTCCTAATTCTTTTTTCTCTTTGTTCTTCAAATTTCACCATCTCTATTGATCTGTCTTCAAGTTTTTGGATTCTTGCATCAGATCAATTTGTTTTTGCACTCTGTCAAAGGTTGAATTGTGTGTATAAAGTCCTAAACCTCCAGTAGCAAAGAGTGTGACCTTATTTGGAAATAAGCTTGTTGCAGATGTCATTAATTAAGATGAGGTCATGGTGCAATAGGGTGGGTCCTTAGCCAATATGTGTAGTGTCCTTATAAGAAGGGATATTTGAACATTGATACATGCACACAGGGAGAACACCACGTGAAAGCGAAGGCAGGAACTGAGGTGATGCAGAAGTCAAGGAACAGATTGCCAGCCAACACCAGCCAACCACAAGATTCTAGGAGAGAAGCATGGAGCAGAGTTCTCCTTCATAACCCTCAGAAGAAACCAACACTGTTGACACCTTGACCTCAGACTTCTAGCCTCCAGAACTGTGGGACAATAACTTTTGTTGAAACTTCTCAGTTTGTGATATCTTGGTTTTTTTGCTTTTAATATTTTTTTATTCATTTGAGAGAGAGACAAGAGGGAGTACAAACAGGGGGAGAGGGAGAGGGAGAGGGAGAAGCAGTGATATCTTGTTAAGGAAGCCCTAAGAAATGAATACACATTCCTTTAGTAATTTTTTTTTCTCATTTTAGCATTGTGCTTTTCAACTCCATCATTTCTATTGGGTTCTTTTAATAATTTCTATCTTTTTATTGGTATTCTCTACTCAATGAATTTTTAAATGAATTTTTATACCTTCCTTTAATTGTTTAAACAGGGTTTTCTTTATTGATTTACATATTTTCAGTAGCTGCTTTGAAGGCTTTGCTTATAAAGTGCAACATGTGGATCCCCTCAAGGGCAATTTCTATTGCTTGCTTTTTTCTTCTGGGTGTCAGTTAAATTTCCTGTTTCTTTGCCTGCCTTATAATTTTTTTTTTGAAAACCAGAGCATTTTTAGATAATAAATTTTGGCAAATCTTGATACTGACTCCACCCCTCCCCATAGGGCTTGTTTTTGTTGTTTGTTTTGTCATGTGTTTATTTGTTTAAAGACTTGGCTGAATGTATGCATTCAGACTGCAGTGCAGTCTATTTGCTCAGGTGCAGGTAGGCTCTGAAATCCCTGATTAGATTTTTTTCCTTCCTTGTTTTGTCTTTGAGTGTAGTCAGCTCCTGAGTCATTGGATGAAGGCTGGGCTTGAGCTCCCCAGCCAGTTAGAATTTCCTGAATGTATGCATGTAAGGGTTTATCATTGTATGCATATGTGGCTTGGAGACCATGTTCACAGTTTAGGGATTTTATGATTTTGTTCCACATATGGTCAGGGTCTAGACATTTGCAACCTCCCTCTCTAGTCACCTCTGAGAGGGTGCAATCTTGAGCATGCATGCAGTTTTCTAGATCACGAGGAATAAGTGTCATTTAATTTTAATTTAAGCTTCCTAAAAGTTGTCTCTGGGTCAAAAGAGCTTATTTTTCAGTTAGTATTTGGTCAGATGTAGAGCCTTGTAAGTCTCTTGAGCCACTAAGTCTTCTGCCCTTTGCTGATGCTTTTGTGTGTGGCTTAGGGAATACTTTGAAGTTTATCCCACATCCTGCTCTGATTGCTCCTGAGTGGTTGCAGTCTGTTCTGCGCAGTCTTTCCAACACCCAGAGTTGAGATCCTTGTGTTCTCCTTTGCTGTCTCTTTCCTTGGCTTTGTTAACCTTCTGTGCTCTTCCATTTTATTTGTTTCACTGTCATGGAACTACTAGTTCTTCTTAATTACTTACCGCTGATATCTGCATTGCTTTTTATCCTTTAATATGCAATTTTTCATGCTCTGTTTCAAATAAATAGCTTAATATATCTATCTGTATTATGTATATATAAAATAATAGGTATATTACCTCATTAATCCTTAAGCAACCACATGATATTGGTATTTTAGCTTTTCTATTTTATACACAGGTCACTGAGACTTGTTCAAGGTCCTATGAATGACAAATGGAATACCATGAGTCTGGTTGCCATATGGCCTCTCATGATGGGTGACTGGGCCCAAGCCATCTTGAAAGAACCCTCTCAAGACAGCGGCTTCCTGGGATGAGGGAACTGTAGGCTGTGAGGAAGGAGAGCTGAGTAAGGCTTTCACAGAGTCAGGAAGGAGGGCATTGCCTAGTGAGTAGAGGAGAAGAGTGAAAGAATGAACCACACTCTTTTGCCCACTGGAGGCATGTGGATAATGGGTCAGGCCTGAGTAATGGAGGAGGAGAGGTTTTGAATTAAATATAGTTTAGATTAGACCCTAATTCTAACGACTAAATCATTGGGATTCAAGAAGGCAACACTTAATTTCTCTCCTCCTTGTCTGATTTCTGTCTGAAACAACTGATGGATTGATTCAAAAGTTGGCCTGAGGGAAATTTAAAATACATCATTGTTTCAACTTTTTACAAATAAAGCTGATTGGAGAATGAGGCTTCTGTTGTGCCCCATAGAGCTTTGCCAAATGTTATCCCAGAATTAACTCGCCCATCTAGTCACGGTTTTGAACAACTGCTATTCAAGAAGTAATGAGGGAGGCAGAAGAGATAAGTGAAGTCTACCTTCAATGGATGTTCTTCCACCTGGACATGTGAAGAGTGCAGAAAAAGTACCCTTAATAGTTACCTAAATGAAGTTGTTAAAACAAAATGACTAGAAAATGATGGATTCTTCCACAAATACAAACAAAAGGCAGGGACAAGAATGTGGACAGAATATCTTTGAGGACAATGGTTTGTTGGTGTAAAATAAAGCATTCCCCGAAACCCAGGAGCTCAGCCCATTTCACATTTCGGTGGATATTTGCACATGAGATTCTTTGTACCCTTCTTTCATATGAAGGGAGGACACAGCCCTAACTTGTTTCTATAGTCTCTTCTCATGTATTTATTTCACTTCATTATTTATGCTATTTATGCTTTCCCCAACCCAGTTCTCCCACTGATTGCAATACTATTCAAATTAATCTTCATAAATAAATTGTTCCAACAATTGATTAAGCATAAATTAGTTGACATAGTTGTGCATCTGTTTTGGTAACTATAGAATGTGATGTTAAGTATTTTATGCTAACATAAGCTCTCGGTTTCTCTGATCATTTAAATTCTCTAAATAATAATAAATCACATCCTCCATATTATCCTTCAGGTTCCCTTAAAGGCCATGAATTTCAATAGAGAGTGATGAAGGGAAACTAAGAGAGTTCTTAGCTGGACTCTTATATTGGATACAACAAAATGGAAAACACACACACTCAACTTCCTTTCTAAATGAAAGTATTTTTCACTCCCATTAGTGGGCCATTTTTCTGCTTTAATTTTGAGGGACTTCCCAATACAGCAAAATTGGATATAGCCATTTAAAGTAATTCAACCCTTGAAAATTGGTTAACTCCCTTCTGTTCCATAATTTAAAAAAATTTTTGCTTTCAAATACCATCCCAAGGCTAAAAAAATTTATTTCAAAGATATGTTGCATAGGGAGGATTCTTGATCATTGCCTTTGCCTTATTCTCTCTCATCTTTCATTTTCTTCCTTACCTACTGTCTTTCTTTCTTGCTTGAACTCTTCTCCCCTCCCCCTATCCTGTCACCCCTTTAACAGATTCACACTTACTAGATCTTCAGTTCCCAAGACCCTGAAGAGGGAGTCTTTTCCCCAAAATGCCAACAAAACCTTTGGAAGACTTTGTCTGGGCTGGCTCAGGTTACATGCCCATGAATGTTAAGTGGTATGAAGGATGTAGCTCTGATGGGCCATGTTTGATTTCCATCTAGAACTGGAAGGTAGGATGGTGAGTCATGGGCACTGGGCAATAGGAAGAAATGGTGCCTGAAAGCATCAGAAGTTTTCTCTTACTAAAAAAAGGAAGGAAGGATCACTGACCAGAAGGAACAATAGAATATCTCTACAGTTTGTGTACGTGCATGTGTGTATCCTTGCACCCGTTTACCTAAGTGATATGCTAAGAAAGCCTCTTCATGATACAAGTGTGTAATATTTTTTATGTTTTTACAGTTATATTTAGTGTGATAAGAACTTGTTTTTGGTGTGAAATAGAGCTATCTTTTGAACCTATTTCCCAGAAACTATTGAATAATTTATCATTCCTCAACTGATTTTAATGGATATTATTATTATTTTTTTTAATGGATATTATTTTTGAAATCTAAACTGCCATTAGTACACATAGAGCAAATAGAGGACAGATCATTCCATTACTTGCTATAGTGCACTCCATGTCATGAGAGCTCTATAGCTTCTCTAAGTAGCCCCCTGGATTGGCTCTCACAGCCCCTAAGGAATCAATCTATGGATTCCAATAGCCAAGAGCTCAACTTGAAACCTCCTGTCCCAGCAGACCAGTGTCATGGCCACATTTGGATAGCCAAGGACATTTTGTTTTTTATACATTTATTTTTTATCCTTAAATTATTTTAAAAAATATAATTGTGTAGCACACACTCTTATTCTTCAACTTAAAATAGACATATGTATAAGCTTTTGGCCAACTCCAACAAATCATATCTATTGGAAGCAAAGATATTTCCTTTAGATCTTTTAAGACATAAGAAATGAATTTAAAATACAAGTATTAGGTAGATATTTTATGATGGAAATAGCACTAGGTATAAAGTCAGAAAACTCCTATTCATTATCTGCTTGACCTTGGGCTGATTACCTAACTTCTAAGCATTGGTTTCCTCATCTATAAAGTAAGGGCAATACTGTGACTTACAAGGTTGTTTGGAGATTAAATGAGACTTATTGAATATCCATTACCAATCTGGCAGTATGCTAACATGGCTGAGTCAATGCTTAATTAGTTGTAACTCATCTTTAGAGCCTGCAAAATTGCTCTCACATACTGCTATAGCCAAACTCTCTCAATATAGGAAACAACCGCACATTGCTTCATTGTGTTAATAAAACATTCCCTACATCTGTTCTAGTGCTGTCTATGGTGCTAGTCAAATCCAAGTCCATGAATTCCAAGATTTAATGGAGGACAAATAAGTTGACAACATTGTAAATGCCTGCCTCAAAGTAGAAGCTTCTCAAATGTATGTTATTTTAAAATGCAACCAAGACAATTGAAATAGGTGTTGAAAAATGTGGTGTACTTGGTATATTTGGCTGTACTTCCTATGGAAGAATTAGTTTTAAAACTCAAAACAGTCATGTGTCTGTAGGGTTCATGCAAATAGGTTTGTTTTATTTTGTTCTCTTTTTTTCTCCTATTTTGTAGCTGTTTTGAAACAAGCTTTTCTCTCCCACATCTATCATCTCTCCCTGAAGAGCATTCACAATCCCATTTTAGTGACAGGAATATTCTTGTGGCTTTTGATGGTTTCTGGCCAGTGGTCCCTTTACTCTGGAACCCTTCACTGGAGCTGTTTCATTTGTGGAAGCGTACAAGCAGCACTACTTAAGTGTAGTTTTATATTAAATTAGACACACACTCACATTTTCAAGGCAAAATTATACATATGGGTGCTTTTCTGTTTTGAAACGCAAGCTGAATATGAATGTGAGTTTGGTATTTTTAGGTCTCTTTTGTGGGGTAAAGATTCTAGGGTGGCTCCCAAGATCCCTGCCTCCTGATGTTCTCTTATATGTAGTTGGAACACGTTATTTGATTGCAACCAATGGAATGTGGCAAAGGAGATGGGATGTTTGTGGTCACGTGATCACCACACATTCTGTGGTGGTCTTACATAAAACTGTAGCACTGTCTTGTGGAGTCTTGCTGGCTTTGAAGAATCAAGCTTCCATGGAGTGAGCTACCTTGTAAGGGAAATCCACATGATAAGGAACTCTGGGAAGTCATTAGGAGCTGAGAGCAGTTTCTGTCTTATAAAATAAGAAAATGAGACCTTTGGTCCTACAACTACAAGGAAACGAACTCTACCAACAACCTGAGAGAGTGTGGAAGCAGATCTTTCCCCAGTTAACTCTGGTGAGACGATAGCCAGCCAACATCTTGACTTTAGCCTCAGATCCTGAGTCAGAAGACCTAGCTAAGTTGTGTTTTGACTCCTAACTTCAGAAAATATCTATAGAAACTAAAGAAAGTAGGTGTTGTTTTAAGCTACTAAATTTGTGGTTATTGATTGTGCATCAATACATTTTTCCCCAAATTTGTCACCAGATCATATGCTCCATTGTTAGCATCTAATAAATCAATGAGTTGAAGTAAGGAATGATGTTAATTCATAATATAATGCAAATCGTTGCTATCATAGGATAAATAGTAAGCCCACATTTAAGAGCCAGGCATAGAGTAGATACTGCATGAAGTACTGGCTTGGGATTCAGGTTCCGGGTTCTAGGCATAACTCTGATGTTTCTTGTAATTCCAGTTCCTGGACTCTCCCTCTACTATCTGTACAACTAAAAAATTAAATGTTTAAACTAAACAAATTTTAAGTTCCATTGTGGCTATACATTTATTAACAGCTTTAAAATTATAGCTCTAGGAATTACAGTTTTATTACCTCTATTAACTATTAAATAAAACTCTTACTTGCTTTGGAATTCCCAATGTTCATAAATGCTTGTTTGGGATTAAAAAGGCGTTATTAAATGAGTTAAGAAAGCACATTAACTTTTCATTGGAAACCAGTGGGTTAATTTCAAAATATTTTTCCATCTCATCTGTTTTGTTAATCTGGAAGATCTACCAGCTATGACAATTTAGATACAGCTTGTTAAGTACAGATTTTCTCAATTCTTTATTGTATTAAAGAAAAGTGATACCATTTCTTTCCAAGCTGAAAAAGCTGGAAATGTTTGACCTTTATCCATTCCCTGTTGAAAGAAAGAGGAAAGAAAGAAAGAAAGAAAGAAAGAAAGAAAGAAAGAAAGAAAGAAAGAAAGAGAAAAGAAAAAAGAAAAGAAAAGAAAAGAAAAGAAAAAAGAAAGAGGAGAGGAAAGGGAAAGAGGAGAGGAAAGGAAAGGAAAGAGAAGGGAGGGGAAGGGAGGGCATGGGAGAGGAGAGGAGAGGAGAGGAAAAGAAAGGAAAGAAAAGGAATTAAAAAAATTGACTTTGATCCATACAAGGAGTTTAAAAATTAGTTAATCCCATCCATTTTATTCTTTGAAAAAATAGTTCATGTATCATAATTAGAATAGGGAATCTTTATTGCCTTACTTGTGTTATATATTTTTGTAAGAGGTCCTGTCCAGTAGGTGTCAGCAAAGGAATCTTAAAAATAATCACGGGGGCTTCTTATATTAGCTTCATAACTACTTTTAGGTAAGTTATAAGAACTTTTCTCTGTGCAGAGGAAGGTGTTATTTCAGTGTATCTACAACTAGAAAGAAAGAAAAGAAAAGGAAAGAAAGAAAGAAACAAACTTCTGATTAAAAAAAAGCTACTCTTTTCTCCCCCATGTAAAAAATAGCCCATTCTGAAATATCAAATTGAAAATTTCTGAAATAAACAACACAACCAACCCTGTATCAACATCATTTTGAAGTATGTAGCATATGAGAGGAAAATAGACCTAATGTGTAGAAGGCTAATCTCAAGTGAACCACAGTAAGGGTGTGGGAAAGTCCAGCATAGCCAAAGGGGTTTCCTGTGGGAAGGGGGGAGGGTGGATGTAGGAGAGGAAAGCTGCTTTCTCAGGGGAGATGTGTAGACTCAGAGGGCATCCACATTGTAGGAGAGGGTTTGGGTAAAAGCCAGTATGTCCACCAGTTCACAGGGCTAGAAGGTGGAGCAGGGCAGTGGTGGACCACAAATCAGGAAAATGAAGAGAAAAGGGGCAGAGTAGGAATGGGAAATTCATGTCTTTTTTTACATTTTGTGAATTTATGTTAAAATATAATATAGGTCAAAAAAGTATACATGTTGTAACTGAGGAACCCAATGAATATCTATGCAAATATTAATGTATAGTGCATAAATATATAGCAATAAAGATAGAATTTGCCCCGCTGGCAGCTAGACTGTAAAGGGAATATTGAGAATTGAAAGAGAAAAATCAGTTTTTCAAAAGGTGTTGCACTATAACTTCCAAAAATAGATAAATTGGACCAAACCAAGTCAAACCAAACTCTGAGCTCCATCATAGACCAAATTCAAATTCCTTCATCCAGTTTATTGAAATCTTTGTGTTCCAACATAAGACTACAGGTAAACTAGTTGAATAGTTACTCCAAAAGGACTCCTGTGATCTACAGGTAAAATGCCTGGCTGATCCAGCAATTCCTGTTTTAGGGATTCTATCAGGGTTTGAAGATATCTGCTTGTGGATTTACTTTGCATTTCCCTGATGATCAATGATGTTGTGCACCATTGCAAACATTTATAACCCTACTGAATATCTTTTTTTGTTGTTGTTGTTGAAGTGCCTCTTTCGTCTCTTGTCCATTATTCCATGGGTTGTCTATATTTTCCTACTAGGTTTGTGGGAGGGATTTGAGATCTAGTTTTTATGTTAGATCTACACTTGAATCCTAGCTTTGTTAGTTGCAAGCTGTGTATTATTAGACTGGGTAGACCACCAGTCTACCAGAGGAGGGCTTAAGAGAACACATGTTTTAAACAGTCTTATGTACCATTCCAATGTTGATATAAAACATCATTCTTTGTTATGAACAAAGCAAGTTCCAAAAAATATCTATCTGGCAGAGCTCCATTAGATTTTTCTTTACTGAATCCTCAACACATTTGTTTTGAGTATTTGTTCCCTAAATCTGTAGAAGGTTTTGATGCTCTGTGGGGTTGCTGTAGCTCCTGTCCTTCTCCTCAGGTCTATCTTCCTCCTAACTTCTGCTGATGAAGAAAATGAGATTGAGAGATGTGGAACAATTTGCGTGAGGTCCTCGAATAACCTAGTCCTGCTGGGTCCAGAGGCAGCAGACTGGACATGTGCTAAACCATGCTGCCTCTTGATGAAGTCTTAAAGTTTGAGTTAGAAAAGGATGTTGTTGAGCTACTGCTAAGTTTGAGACACATTGAGGCCTTGAAAAAACATGCTGTGGCCTCTAGTCCGTATGCCAAGTCTTCTTTCCTAAAATTTGCATTGTAGAAATAGTAAAAATTACCTGCTGTATCTAACTACGTGTGTACTGATCGACTAGTATGGGTGTGAGGGGTACAGTGATGAGTATGATAGACATAACTCCTGCCTGCATGGAGTTCCCTCTACACAGCTATTGCACAGGAGGTTGACAAGGCCCAAAGAGAGGTGATACGATAGATATATACCTGTGATTTGGCGGGGGGGGGGGGGGGCATGAATACAAACCAAGGACTGATGAGCTCAGGTTCCTATCCCTTCTTACCTCTTCAGAGACCTTACTCAATTGATTGGTCCAAATAATTCTTTCTTATCTACTGGTTCCTTCTCATCAGAATTTAAACACCCAAGCCTTTCCTTTCTTTAAATGAACATGGTAACAAGAGAAAACCTCCTTCCATGACCTGCATCCTCCCTCAGCTCCCAATCAAATCACTTCCTCTCAAGAGCACACCTTCCTCCCCCTTCCTCATCATCACCCCCTTTTCAGCACACTCACCCTGCTGTTGCTACTGGTTTCCTAAAACAATGGTGGTGGTGCTGCATTCAGAGAATGCTCCTTGGGCTTCGGCTTTCTCATTTCTTAGCATCGCATGGTGGTTGCCTCTATTTTTCTTGATGATTTTCCTTCCCCCAGTCTTCCCATGACTTCTGAGTCTCCCTGGGAGTGCTTTGTCTTCTGGTTGTCTCCTAGAGAATTGTCCTGGAGGTCCTCTTCAGTGTACTCTCCCTGGGCATGTCACCCCACGATGACACCACCTGAGTCTATTTCCAGCATAAATGACTCACAACTGAAATCCAGATCCACAGATCCAACCGCCCATTTGACATCTTCGTGTCGACAGCTGACTGGGCATCTCAGATTCCACATATCTCAAGTTAAGTTAATTATCCTCACCCTGTTCTTCTTCTCTGTTCCCAAACCAATGAGCGGCACCCACATCCAACAATTTTGAGTCATCCTGAATCCTCCTCCTTCATCTCCCACATCCGACCAGTCACAAATTTCACCTCCTCCACCTCTCACATCTTTCCATCTCTTGTTATTTCTTGCCTTCTTTTACAGATACTGACTCCAAAATGGTCTGGCCATCAATATTGTTCCCAACCAAACTGATTTTCCTCATAGCAGTTGGAGTTTTCTTTCTGAAGAAGTTGTTGGTCATGTCCCTGCTCTGTGTAGAACAGAGTTCTGAAGAGTTCAATAGCTGCCCATAATCCTCAGGAGCGGTCGCAGACCCTTTAACCGGACTGGTGAAGTCATTTGTCTGCCCCTGACTTACCTCTCCCTCTCACGCTCACCACTCTGCTCCTTTGGACTCCTCCCTGCCACCATAGTAACCTGATTTCTGCTTCCCAGCTCTGCTCTTCTTTCTCTTGCCCTTGGGTTTTCGTCTATTGTCACGCTCATCTCTTCGCCCACGCTTTATCATCTTGCTGACTTCTGTTCACTCCAGTTCTCGGCTCAACGCCTACTTCCCCTGGAAGTACTCCGCCTCTTCCCCAGCCGGCTCGAGTTAAGTGACTCATCCCTTTGTCTTTACAGCTCCTGAACCACTTTCAGGAACCAACAGCTACCTTGCTGCGGATTACACCTGTGTGATTAGCCACGAGGACACGAAGAGACTCTTGTGTCTCTTTCCTTCTCAGCATCTAGCACAATGTAGAAAGCATGACAGAGAATTATAGTCACATTAAAACTGGTCAAATATTTCCGTAAAAATGTTTCTTGAATCAAATATAAGTGCTCCTCAAGCTGGGAGGAAATGCCTCTATATAGTGACGTTTCCCCAGCATGACGGCTTTGTGGCTCCTGCCATCCCACCCCTTTGGGCTCCTCTTTACCCTCTGTCTTTCACCACTAGAAATACATATGACAAATTATGGCACAAACAAACAAATCAGTGTATTTTTACATTCTCTACCCGAAGCAAAATGGGGGAAGACAGTATTCTCTATCTCCACAATTTCACACGAGCAGCATGGAAGTACCAGCCATCAGCAGAATCCCATCTGCGTGTCATTTCTCTCCCATGCTGGGGGTTTGGAGGCCCTTTGGTTTCTCCTTCGAGAAACGTCATTCCATAAAGGATGAGGTACCAAAAATGTCGTAGGATCTGGTCTCTGATGGTGACACGAAGGTTTGTGTTGTGGACAAGGTCTGTGTACATGTGCGCATACGCATATGTGGTGTCACGTTATTGCATTACTGTGCTTGCACTTAAATCTCCATGAATTTGATCTTTAACAGTTTGGAACAAGGTTTCTCGTCTTAACTGTAAGTTCCCTGTAATTGCTGTTCACATTTTTCCTCAGATCAGAACTTCCCAAAGATTTTTCCGTGGAAACTAGTCCCTTGATACTAGACTGTTACACTAGATAAGCCCTTTCATCTAGATCCCATGTGTGGATAAAGGTCCTGTATTTAATAAGCTTGGGAGCTACATGTTTGCTTTCCTCTTGGAGAGTTGCCACCCACATCCGCCTAACACAGGCTCTGTGATGTTCACAGGCATCTGTTTAATTCAGCATTTCCTGTTCATATTAACCACAGAAGCCCTTTTCCTTAAATTTATTAATTTTCTGCAGAGTGAAGTTTGAGAAATATTGATTGGAACCCTTTGGTCTTTTAATTTCTGATGTTCAGTGCCTCTTGTACTAACTCAATCTCTGTATTAATTAGAAATTATATAAAACAATGCTAGCAATATAGTTAACACTTACTGAATATTTCTACATCCCGGGCATTATTATAAGTGTTTTATAGGTATTAGCTCATTAATATTTCCACAAATTTTATGAAATAGATATGATTGTTCTCCATACCATATAAATTGAACTGAGGCACAGAGAAGTCAAGTATCTTGTCCAAGGTCACACAGCTAGTGAGCAGTGGAACTGGGATTTGAGCCCAGGCAGGTAGGTTCTCAAGAGTCTGGGATCAGTGCCATTCTTGATGGCTTCCCTACTTTACCTTTTACTGAATCTCCGGAGCCTGGTCCAGAACAGTGCCTGACAAAGGATAGGATTTTCGGAATGTTTGATGCTACACGAACCATCTAGCATCATGTATTTCATAAGCAGGCCAACTGTTGTCTCATCTATGTCATTCCTAACAATGTAGCTGCCTAGAATGGACTGAAACAATGACATCCCCCCCACTCTCCTTACCCTCCTCCCGCCCCTACGTTCTCCAAGGGCCAGCTCTGCTGGCTTGTTAAGGAAACAGAGTAGGAATCCTATTGTAGTGCAATGCCAGCACATGGTGGGCATCTTCGAACAATGTGCCAGAACACAGCTTGAAAAACATGCTACAGTCCTGGGTCACAAAACAAACACAGACATCACAAAACAGACTGCCAGAGGATGACAAACATTTGAATATAAATTAAAAGAAGCTTTGCAGACACAGCATAACAAAAAGCCCAATTAACAAAACCAACCATATGCTACTACCAGAATGGTTGGACACAGTGTAAAACACACACGCACATTAAATGCAAAGAAATCTCAGATGAAACAGCTTCATCAGGCAAGCTGGAACCAGTGCCAGCCAGAGATGCTGCAGTGATAAAAGAAATTCTCCAGGGTCACTCTAAATGTCCCCCAATAAACTAGCAATCGAAGGTGTACACACCCTGGAGCAGTGAACAAACAGTCGTAGAAACTAAAGCAAAACAATACACTTTTGGATCTGTTTTATTTTTTCTTCCACATTGAATTACTACAGACCTTGATTTATTTAGCAACATTTTTAAGGGTATTATAAAGTCGTGGGGAAGACCGTGAACTTTAGAATCAGACAGGCTGGGTTTAAATCCTGGCTGTGTAAAATGCTAAAGGTGTGAATTTTGCAGGATAGTTTTGTGTCAGTTACAGCATATGGAAATGGGGATAGGAGTACTCACTTCTTCATCCTTTTGTCAGGCTCAAAACTGATGATGTATGTAAGAAGTAGAACACAGTGTTTGGCCCAGAGTGAAGCTGGATTCTATAAATAAGGGCCATTATTATAAGAGTCATTATTATTTATTACTTAAAGTTATCCATATGCCAAGATGTAAAATTGGAATCTACAATATAACTTGTGTATTGTCAGCTTTAGCAAATAGAAGAGAATTCTATCTTGGGCCATTCTGTTCTGGGCATTATATTATTGCAATCATAGTGACAGTGATGGGTCATAAAACATTCATTTGTTCCTTTGATCATTCATTTGTTCATTCTTTTATTCCTTCATTCAACAGTGCCTGAATGTCCTTTAGGCTCAGGTGAACGGTCTTAGGTAGGTGCTGAAGATATAAATCTGATTGAGAAACGACATCCACCTTTAAGACACTCCTAGACTGATGGCATAGACAGCCAGAAAGGGAAATAATTGTCATAAATATGGTAGTTACTAAAATAGATGCCTGTTTTGAACATTATGAGAAGGCTATTGATTTTGTCTGGGGACTTCACTAGAGAGTCATTTGAACGCAGATATTGGAGGATCAATAGTGATTTTAGGAGGAAATAGGAATTTGAAGATGTATTAATCTGCTTATCCTGTTTATTGAAAATATATTGGGAGAATGATAAACAATTGTTCTGTAGGACTATTCACCTAACTTCTAATTGCTCTACACAGGAAGGAAGACATTTCCAATTTTCTTTGGCTTATTCCTCCCCTCACCCCCCAAGCTCCACAGAGCATGGTTTTAAAAATGCAGATACTTAAGAAAGAATGTGACCTTTGGGGTTTTCTAGACCGGAGTCTGAATTTCCCTGATGCTTTCTAGATGTGGGACTTAAGGAAGTCTTTTAACTTCTTTGAGCTTCCATATTCATCGGTAAATCTGGAAGTTATGCACACCTCATTAGGTATCAGGTGGTATGTGGCTACCATTAGGTAAGCCTCAAGAAACTGGGAAGTGAGGTGATAAGATTGTTCTTGGAGAGTCATGAAGCTAATATATAACTTTCTGGAGGGGCATCCCATTTGAAAACCAAAGCAGGGATGTTTGGGAGGGAGTAGGCCCACGCAGTACACATTTCAGAACTATATGGTGGTGGTGGGTGGCGAAAATTTCTAAGTGAAAGAAATCACGTGTCCATTGGTCAGGGGACGTGACCAGTCACGGGTTCATAGAAAAAATGGGAGTCATTAGATCACATATTAGCAGTGCTTCCCTAGACCTGTTCAGAAGTGCTCTCCATACTTATATGAAATTCCAGCCTGCCTTCCTGTGACATTCACTACAGTGAATTAATATGTTCTTGTTCTTGTGTTCATCTCTTAGGAGGGGGCAGACCCAGTCTGACGAGCAGGGGAGCACGGAGCCAATACCATTCCAGAACTATCAGGATGGAAGGCGAGGAAGCGGCACCATGGAAAGTTCAGCCAGGCAGGTGCCACATGCAGGTTTCCGCCTGGACAACCGTGCAGTCTCCCACGTCACCTGCAGTTTGCACATGCTTACTCTGACGTCGCCACAGGGATATCAAATAGACATATCAAATAAAGTATGTCTGAAAGCAAACTCTACATTCTTCACTCCTCGCCCCAACTCTTTTCTTTTTTTTTTTTTATAATTTTTATTTTATTTTATTTATTTGAGAGAGAGAGAGACTGAGAACGAGAGGGGAGAAGGTCAGAGGGAGAAGCAGACTTCCCACAGAGCTGGGAGCCTGATATGGGACTCGGGACTCCGGGGTCATGACCTGAGCCGAAGGCAGTCGCCCAACCAACTGAGCCACCCAGGTGCCCCAACTCTTTTCTATTTTAGTGCATGAAAGCTCCCATTCTTCCAGTTGCTTGGACAAAAAATGTGAAGTCATCCAGGCCTCCTCTTTTTCTCTTACACTTTCTCCAGGGAGGGGCATGTCCTGGGGGGTCCCCCATGAGTTTTGCACCTTCGTATGCATACCCTTGTGTGCTCTCCTACCCTTGTGTGTGAGTGGTCCCGATGACGTGCTTCTGTGCTATAGAAGATGGCATAGTGTATGGGATATAGTTTCTGTGATGATGTTATGTTACGTGGTACCAAGTAAAAAGATAAGATCCCGAGTAAGTTCCCTTTAGGTTGGTCAAAGGGGGAGATTATCCTGGGTAGCCCTGACCTTGTCAGGTGAGTCTGTTATTAAAGGACCTAGACATTTCCTGAAGTCTGAGAATTTAAATAGCTGAGATTCTATGTCTGTGGCTGCCTTTGGAGAAGCAGGCTGCGGTGAATTCGACAGCTGCAAGGAAAGTAATTCTGCTGACAACGTGAGGAGACTCTAACGTGGGTCCTTCCTTTGTGGAGCCTTCAGATGGGAATGCAGCCTACCTGACACCTTGATTTCGGCTTTGTGCAGCCCTGAAGACAGGGCTCATCCCAGCCACGCCTGGTCTCCTGATGCACAGAAACTGTGAGATAACAAATTACTGTTGTTTTAAGTTGCTAATTGTGCGGTCCTCCGTTGTGCAGTGATAGAAGACGAATGCATGTGTCACTTTCAGTCCATCAGCAAATCCTGACAGTCACCTCCTAAACATAGCCAGAATCTCATGCCTTCTCTATCCTCTGACCTCCTTCCTCTCTAACTGGGGCTGCCAGCATTTATTGCTTGGATAATTATAACAGATTGCTGGTTGGTCTGCCACCTTTTACTGTCATATTCCAACTGGTTTTTTTTTCTTTTTTTCTTGCAAACAATAAAGTTACCCTTCTAAAACACAGACCATTTTATGCCCTTCCCCTGTTCAGATCCTGCAAATTATAGCCATCCTGCTGGCTTTACCATGCTCCTCACCACATCCTACAAGGCCTTATATGATCTGGCCACCAGCCACCACTCTTACCTTCCCTCCTCTTGCTCTCCTCTTGTCTCTGTCTATAACACCACACTGGGACCCTGTTTCCTAACCATATCAAGCTTGCTTGTATTGGACCCAAGTGTGGTTCTTTACAAATCTGCTTTGATTTCTGTATTGATTCTGGCATCCAAAGGAAAAATATTTAAGGACACATGCATGGGAAAATATATTAAGGAATGTTAGCTGGGCATATTTTAAAAAGGCTTCAAGAAACCGATACACGTGTTCCATGTTATTTCAACATATGTGTTAAGCTGGGTATTCAGATTTTGTTGTAATGCTATAGGGAGAAGCAAATCAAATATAAACAGCCATACCTACAAACCTCAGGGGATTGATGCTGAATGAATTACTTAGAATTACTGTCCTTCAGTTTCTTCCTCTATAAAATGGAGATTATTCCATTACCAGCCGATTGAGCTATTGTGGGGAATAAAATGGTTTAATTCATGTGGAGGGCTCAGACCAGTGTCTGAGAAACACTGCTATTGGCTTATGAAATGATTACTAATTAGGGTTAGAAGTAGAATCTAGAAAACAGCACCTCTGAGAGTAGTATGGGGATGAGGTGCTTGCTACAGCAGAGCTCACACAGATGTAGGAAGAGCCAAAAAAGGGAAGGTCTGGGGGAGGGGAGTCAATGAGAGAGGTGGTGGAGGGACCCGTACAAAGGGTTAACTTGAGCCGGCATTTTCCAGGTAGTTTCAGAGGAGTGAAAAAGAGAAGCTTTTCCTGCTGACTCTGGCCAAGTCCACCTGGGGGACAAGGCAGGCAGCTTTAGCCTTGGATGCAGGTGACCACTCTGGCACTGATGCCTGCACGGGAGCCCCGGGGACTGAGGGCTGCGAAATAGGGGCTGCTCACAGCCCTCGTCCCTGTCGAAGTTGACCTGGTTTCTGAGCAGTTCAGGCCACCTGCTCCCAGAAATACCCTCTCTGCTCTTACCCAGGTGCAGACAGGAGGGACCCAGCCGGAGAGAATGGCACAGGCTGCTGGCTCTAGGGACCTGGATATTTCGTGCCCTGCACCCCGCCCCCCCTCCCCGGTCCGTAGGTGTGTATTTTGTCCTGTGCTCACTCTGCTGACTCACACTTTCACTGTCTGCGTCTCTCCTACCAGTTCTGCGGCTACAGACCCAACTCCTTGCCTCTCGCTCTTGCTTACCTGTGCGTTCCGGTTCTGTTGGTTCCTGCCCCTTTACCGCATTTCCCCATGTATGTGTCATGTAGCTTCTGCCCAGACATCACTGGATTCTGTTCATATGTCTCCTTCTTCCTGCCCAAGAGGATTTTTATTTTCTTGGTTCAGTTCATTACAGTCATATCTGTAGAGCAAAGATTTTGCAGGAGGCTACCTTGTGTGTCTCTCACCAGCCTGTAGATCAGCCGTCCTTGCAGTAGGCTCCCCGCTCTGCTCAAATCCACGTTGGCCTGGGTTCAAATCATGGGACCCATGGGAAGATGACTCTTCAGGAGGTGCCTGGTTGAGTGGTAGCTGTTAAGTTTCCCATAGGACAAGTGTGGTCAGCATTTTCTATATAATACGTACCTACAGAAAACATGGGAACTGCCAGGCACTGTGCAAAATACCTAATATGCATCATTTAATGTGATGCTCAACACGACTTTGTGATTTAGATTGTATTAAAATGTGCATTTTCTTTGAGGGAGAACTGAAACTTACTAGAGGTTAAGGTCACGGATCTGGCATGTACCAGAACTGGAATATGATACTTTGCAATTGACCTCTGTGCTGTGTACACTCTGCTACCACGGGCATCCATTTGGAAGCATAATTGTGATTGTCTTCTATATCTCGTGTCATGAAATATCTGAGATGACTATGTTGTGTTGGAGCAGCTGAAAACAAGCTAGGGAAAATCACACCTTTAATAAAGTCCTTCACTGGGGCAAATAAAACACTCAGGGCTATCAATTATTCTAGCCTTGCAATGCATGAACTCAAAAAAGTACACTAAAATTGAACCACAGCTTCCCTTGCAGGCCAAAGTAAATATCTTTATTTCTTATTCTTAATTCTAATTTGAAAGTCTGAAAAAAGAGTAGTGTAACCTCTCAGAAACTTCTTGCCTTAGGTAATTTTAAAAACAGCTCAATTTCTCCTTCACAAGGAAAAGGCTATTGTATTGTAAATATGAAATGACTGAATGGAAATCTTCTGTGCTGGTCCCACTGCATATCCCAGGGCTTACCTCCAGAGGGCAGCGTGGCTCGGCAGCTCTGATCTGGGTCAGGGAGTGCTGGGGGGGAGGGGTGCGGAGGCTGCTAATGACAAAAAAGACAGTGTCATACTATTTACTATGCATGTAAATCCCATTTGTTTTCTTTTCCCTGTTTAAAAAAATATATTTTCCTTGTCTTTCTTCCTTTCGCTCCCAGTCCTTCAGACTGTCACTTGTTATACATGACTTGAATTATTTTACTGAAGAGGGAATGCTTTATCACTTTCGGAAAACCAAATGTTAGAAAAGACCTTCTTTCGTTGCTATTTGGATGTACTTATCATTCAATAATTAGCCACCTTTCCAGACAAGGAATTCAAAATGAGAGTTATGATTTGCCTGGGCATCTCACAGTTCCAGCCATTAGTGTTCACCCAGCTGAAACTAGGAGACTAAAAATAATCCAATTAAATAACAATAGTGGATTTTGAATCAGTGCTGAACAGATGGTAAAGTATTCTCCATTCATCATTAATTAATGTTCATTTAGCGCCCACAGAGAATGACTCTGGGTTTACTGCTTCCTGAAGACAGAAACGAAACTTCCCCTGTGTTGGAAGGTTGTACAGTTTTAGTGAAAACCACCTTACAGGATCTGGAAGAGTTTTATAAAATACATTAACCTGGAAATGGGAGTAACAAGGGTTTCAGTGGATTTTATGACCTCAACAGAGGATTTCAGGAATAAAGAGCCTAGAAAGAATGAGTTTTCTGTTTAAGAAAGAACTTAAAATTGCAAATCTCTCTTTCCTTCCTCTACTCAACATGCCAGCAGAGATACTGAATGACTTTCTCTTAATATTGCCTCTACATTTTAATTTTATGAATACTTAGTTTACCTCTTGTATCTATTCTTTCCTCTTGAGCTCTGTTTTTTTTTTTTTAAAGATTTTTTATTTTATTTATTTATTAGAGAGAGAGACTGAGAATGAGAGGAGAGAAGGTCAGAGGGAGAAGCAGACCTCCCGCAGAGCCGGGAGTCCGATATGGGACTCGATCCCGGGACTCCGGGATCATGACCTGAGCCGAAGGCAGTCGCTCAACCAACTGAGCCACCCAGGCGCCCCGAGCTCTGTTTTTATCACCCCACAAATATGTAACATTTAAGTTGGCAAAATGATGTTCAAGCATAATAATCTCTCTTGAGGATTTCTGGACACCAGTGTTTCAGAGGATACCAGTTTGATCCACATTTTGTAGAATGGTTTCCCCATAACTAAAATATGTTTCTCTGCCATAATAAGCATAGAGTAGATCCATGCCTTTTTGAGTGCCTCTTTGCTTATAATTATCTTTGAGAGTCATATTTTCAGTTGTATTCCCATACCAAAAAAACCCCAGAGTTTTCCAAGTTTCCACTGATGAAATACTCATTGAAATTGCTTCAAAAATTGGTTTCCTTTCTTATTTTAAATAGTACTTTTGTTATGTACCTTTATTTTGTGGATAAAGTAACTGCCAAATTTAGAATTCCACTTTTAAATTTATCCAGCTTCTTCATTTTCTGATCGAAAGCTATAAAAATGTTAACTATCTAGGGCAAGTAGTTACCCACTCAATCCCCATTCTCCTCTCTTCCTTAATGAGCTCTTAATTTGGGGAGATGGCAATGTATTTAGCTAAAATTCAACAATTCTTAACCTCTGTTATAAAGTAGGGATGGCCATTGATATATCAGAATGTCCTTGGAGGTTTCTGAGAATGCCTTTTAAAAGGGGTTATGAGTGGCCCTTGCCTGGGATATAGGCATTGGCTGGAGTTCCAGCATTCGTTCTTGTACCATGAGGTAATCTTGAAGATGGAAATCACAAGCTAATGAAACCAGAACAAAAACATAAATGGAGCTTGGGTTCCTATGACTGTGACAGTCCTGGACTATTTGTCTCTGAACTGCATGATGTTGTATATGAGAAAACTAATCCACAATTTTGGGAATGCACTCTTTTCTTGGGTCAGCTCTCCATTCTAAAGGAAACACACTTTCAGAGCCAAAGTGGGTCCTTACAGTGATCTACAAGGGGCCTATATGATGTGGTTCCCCCCCAATATCTTCCTGACCTTGTCTCCTACCACAGTTTCCTGCATATACTATATTTCAGCCCCATGGCCTCTTAGTTATGCACATCAGGTACACTCCAACTCCAAGAGCTTTGCACTTGCTGCTCCCCCTACTTGGAGCACTACTGCCTAAAATGTTTGCCTAACAAGTTCTTTCCCATCCTCTAGGCTCTTATTCAAAATCCCCTTCCCGGTGCTTCTTTCCTAGTCTCTCTGTCACTTCAACCTCCTATCCCCTGACATTTTAGCTCTCCTTTTCCTGACTTAGTTTCCTTCTGTGCATGATCTAACATATGGTATATTTTACTTTTATGTCCATTTTATTGCCTGTTTCCCCCCTACAGTGTAAGCTTCAAGAGACAGATATTTATGCCTACTTTATTTACTAGTAGGCATACTAGTAAATGCCTACTTTATTTACTAGAATGGAGCTGGGTACTAGGAGTCCACATCCATATTTGTTGGATAAATGAATGTGATAAAGAATTGGTTGACTAAGGAAGACGTGGAGCAAAAATATTAAGGTTTCAGATACAGAAAACCAGAAAGCTAGTAACCCTTATTTGGCTTAGATAGCAGGAAATGGCCAAATTTGAAAGTTTAAGAGGGAGACAGTGCATATGTCAAGAGCAGAGGGATAAAGAGTAAAGTAAGGAGATGCAGAAAGATGATGGGCAAAGAGCTCAATTAGAGGTGACTACTGCAGTCAAAGGAATGGATATGCTTTTCTTGAAAGCAAGGATGAAAATACCTAGATGTTGAATGCCAGACATATTTTGTGGTGGCTGAGATGGAAGTAGAGGAGACTCGATTTGGACAGCCCTAACCTTCTAAGAATAGGATGCAGGCAATCTGCTGAGTATGGAGGAGGAAATAAAGGAAGAAGGATGGAGTGAGGGGGAACGTTCTCTGATACCTGCCACTATGGGAAAAGGAAATAGTGAAGAACTGAATGAAAACTGGTAGTGAACATTTCTGAAAGCCCAAGTTGAAGTAGATAACAGGAATGAGATTAATCAAGCCAAATGCCATGACTTTGTTTCTCATAATTCCTGGCAGCTCAGAAATAGGAGCGGGAAATAAACAAGAACAGGTGGTTGGCTTTCCCAGGGTCAGTAAATGGTAAGGCAGGCATGGTGGAAAGATGATGTGGTGATGGTTGAGTAGGTTGTAAAGTGACTGAAATGGCATTCATGTTGGAGAAGGCAAGTAGAGCTAGAAGGAAGATAGTAGTTGGGTTGTGAAGGCAGGATGTGCTCTAAAATCCCAGGGTGTTCCCTAACCCTAGACTCCACCTTTTTATTCCATTTGTGCCTAAATCATACATAAAGTTCTTGTTCAAGAACTCAGAGCATTTTTAACCCATGTTCTATTTGGCCTGATGTATAAATATGACCCAGCAGAAAACCTCTAGGTCAGGGTTTATGGTGCCCACTGTCAGGTACTCATGCCTGGAAAGATAGACAGGTCATCAGTGTGAACTTCAGTGTGCAGCCGCAGAAGAAATGCTGCTTGTTTCTGCTCAGTTCTAAGTGTGTGACCTTCGCGTTAGCTCTTGTTGCTCCCACCTCTTCTTTTAGTTCTTGTGCTTCAGATAATAGCAGGACAGAGAGGTTGGGGGTTGGGGCTGTGGGATCTGGAGTCTCTCATCTGGTATCCAATTCAGTTCCAGTACTATCTAACTATCTAACTATCTAGAGCAAGGAACTTTACCTCTCTACAAACTGATGTTTTCAGCTGTGAAATGGGGGTGACGTTAGCACACACCATGTAGGATTGTTAGGAGGACTGGTGAATTATCTGTAAAGTATCTGGAATGGAGTCTGGCACATTGAACATGATTAATTAGCTATGATGGTGATGAAGGTGATGATTAATTCAATAAATATAAGAAGCCAATGAAAGTGCATAAGGAACACATCCATCATTTTCTGGAGGTGGAATGAGTGGGACTTGTGTTCCCTGAGCATGAGAAGAGTATAGCTAGTTATTAAAATTATAAACTCTACAAGTCTTTAATGAGTAATACATCAATTAATGTCTGGCCTAAGGCTTTCAACATGGTACCTTTGCATGAAACAAACATAAGCTTCTAAGAGACACCTAAATTGTCCAATGGCCTTTAAAAAATATCAGGTGAAAAATATTGATTCTCCATTTGAATCATGGTAGTTTCATTGTAGAAAACATGGAAAATAAAGCAAAAATATGAAAATAAGAAGACTTGTGATTCCACTATCTACATATAATCATGAATAGCTACAAGTAACCAAGGATGTCTTGACCTTTGTGAGCCCTTTTCCATGTGTATACACCTCTCTCTTCCAATTTAAAGGAATTTATTGCAAATATTAAAATGTCTAGAAATCCAGGCCAGGGCAACTAAAGAGAAACAAATGCTGTTGCTCGTACTCATTAAGAATTTGCATGTGGTGGGGGACAATATCAGATTCTTTAAAAATGCTGAATCCAGAATGAACAGAAGAAGGATGTTCAGCCCGCACATAAATTTTCTTTATCATTCTTTTGTCCTTTGTCATATCTGAAGATTTCTCGGCTTTTGTGTGTAGCTTATATGGTTTAGGGCAGAGTTTTAGGTTGGATGTAAGATAACTTGGTGTTCAAATGAAGAAATTACAAGGAGCGTCATTGTAGTGGGCTCTGGTTTTCTCTTCATCCTGTAATATAAATATCAACCCATTCAACTGAAATGGATAAATACCATGACCTTTTAAATAGGGATGAGTGTTCATATTATAGTATATTATTCATATTATATAGAAGTCACTATAACCAGAGCTGTTAAATTCATATTAGTATATTATTCACATTATATTATAGCATATTATTCATATTATTATAGTATATTATTCATATTATATTATGAAGTATAAAATTATTCATATTATATATAGGTATATTATTAATATATCATTCATATTATACAGAAGTCACTATAACCAGAGCTGTTAAATTCAGCCTCTACAAACGATTTGCTGGGGCATCTACTTAGTTTTCTTTTTTTAAAGATTTTATTATTTGTGAAAGAGAGGGTGAGAGAGACAATCTGGGGGGAGAGGCAGAGAGAGAAGCATACTCCCCACTGAGCAGGGAGCCCAATGTGAGACTTGATCTCAGGACCCTGAGATCATGACCTGAGCTGAAGGCACACGCTTACCCAACTGAACTACCCATAGCCCCTCTACTTATTTTCTAAATATGACATCATATGGTTCTGATTCTATGGGAGCTATGTTACAACTATTTAAGTTGCAGGTAACTGGAAGCAATGTGAAAGAATTCTTATCTATACACATGTAAATGAATTGTAATATTAATTCCTAAAACTGGTTGTGACAGCTCTCCAGCTTCCTCATTAATGAGTTAAACAAGATCTGTAACGTGTTCATTTTTACACCTGTATGAGAGCCAAAATTTTACATTTTTCTTTTCTGAAAAATTATCTTTTGACCAGATAACTTCTCTTTGTAGGAACACTTCAGGGTAGATATTTGTCTTCGGTGGTCTCTTCCTGATGTGGCCAGTGGTAGAAGAGGTTGACCCTGTTCCTTACTCTTAATCTCATTTTAACTGCATTATTTAAAAGGTATAGCTCCTTGACATTTGCAATGTGTAGTTAAAATGCCTCCTGACTTTTTCACAATGGTATACAATTTTCTCAACCACTTTCTCTTGGTTAGTTTACTTCAGCAGAAAATTAGGATGACTGTGTCTTAGCTTGGGCTACCACTTGTATGATAACAAAATACCATAGACTGGGTGGCTTAAACAATAAATACTTATTTCCTCCGGTTTTGGAGCCTGAGAATGTGTGATCAGGGTGGCAGCATGGTCAGATTCTGGTGAGGACCCTCTTCCCAGGTTGGAGAGAGCCACCCTCTCCTGGTGTTCGCATAAGGCCAAGAGAGGGCTCTGGTCTCTTCATCTCTATTATGGGCACCAATCCCATCATGGGGTCCCATCCCCAAGACCTCTTCCAAATTCAGTTACCTCTCATAGGCCCCACTTCCAAATACTCTCACACTAGGGGGGCACATTCAGTGTGAAGCCGAATACATCCATTTGGTATATACCACATTCTCAGAGATGTCTGTAATTAGAGATGTAACATTCCTCTTTGACCTAGGAGTAGTTTAGGAGATTTTTAGTTGTATTATAATCACTTACTTTTATTATTTTTGTCTTTTGGGCTTTCATATATATTTGTTCTTACATTATTAATATTAATGCATTGTGAGAAAAATTTCTGCTGATGGGACTGTATTATGGATTTCATTACAGTCACAAATATGATCATTTTAAGCAAATATTTTTTTAGCCAGGTGAAAATAAATATGTCATCCATAGGTTATAAAATATCTTGTTATATATTTCAAGCATTTAAATATTTCTCAAATGCCCCTATCTCTACCTTACCAAATTAACCATTCCACATAATTCAGAGTTCTGCTCTTTCTTTCTTCCCTCTGAAGATTGATTGATTGATATATACTTTAAGGAATTGGTTTACATGATTGTGGAGTTGGCAAGTTCAGAATCTATAGAGAAGACAGGTAGGCTGGAAATTCAGGTTATGTTGTGGTCTTAAGTCCAAAATCTACAGGGCTGGTTAGGAGTTTGGGAACTTAAGCAGGGTTTCTTCCCTCCCTCCCTCCCTTTCTTTCTTCCTTCTTTTCCTTCCTTCTCTTCCTCCCTTTCCTTCTCTTCCTCCCTTTCCTTCCTTTTTCTTTTTCTTTTTTTCTTTTCTTTTCTTTTCTTTTCTTTTCTTTTCTTTTCTTTTCTTTTCTTTTCTTTCTTTCTTTCTTTCTTTCTTTCTTTCTTTCTTTCTTTCTTTCTTTCTTTCTTTCTTAGATTTTATTTATTTGAGAGTGAGGGAGAAAGAGAGAGAGAGAGAGCGTGCACAAGCTGGGGGAGAAGGAGAGGGAGAGGGAGTAGCAGATTTCCACTGAGTAGCGAGCCTGACAGGGCTCCATCCCAGGCACCTGAGATCATGACCTGAGCTGAAGGCAGACGCTTCACTGACTGAGTCACTCAGGTGTCCCTCAAGCAGGGTTTCTATGTTACAGGTTTGAGTCAGAATTCCTTCTTGGGAAACTTCAGTTTTTTCCCTTAGGGCCTTCAACTGATTGGATGGGGCTCACTGCTTTAACATTAACTGACTATAATGGAAATCATAGCTACAAAGTACATTCACAGCAACATCTAGACCATTTGACCAAAGAACTGGGTACCATAGTGTAGCCAAGTTGATGCATAAAGTTACTCACCACATTCCCCCAACTAGGACAGAACCCCTCTGAAATGATTTCTGGCTACTTTAATCTTCCAAAGTAAGAGTCATTAATACATTAAAGCATAATGAAAATTGCTTTAATTTTTAAAGTATGTATCACACACTTCTTTGATGAACATTATTCTACGGTATTTTATGTGGGTATAGCTTGTCTCTGCCTCTGGCTGCTATTCTGTGATTTTAGGAAGTGACTTATGGTTCCCTTGGAGTCTATTATACTTCTTCTCCTTCCTATGCTTCACTGTCCCTCACTAGGGGCTCCACTGCAATCCAGGCAAGGAGGAAAATTAAGGCCTTGTTAGGTTTCAGCCTGAGCTGTGTGGGCTTTTGTCTAGCTTCACCAGAATTTTGCTTTGGAAGTGTTTTAGGCAGTGGCTAATATTAATAAAGTGCCTTTCATTTCCACTTTTCCTATTAATCATTGTTAGCCTTAGTGAAAAAGCCAAATAGGAGGATTCTTAGCTTTCTAGAATAAAATATCAAACATCACCAGATTGAACACAGATTCCTAATGACCCATTTCATTTCCTAACTCCATGTAAGTCACGTGTATGTGCAACTATATTGATTTTCTTTATTTCTAACTATAATCGGCATAAAGCCTTTAGTAAGTACTTAAAACATAGTTACCACTTAGTCAATTTTTTATAGTTATTACTTCAGTCTTAAGTACAATAAATATTCAAGTATCATTTAGTTCTTGAAAAAATGTTATATATTATAGCCTCTCAAATAATTACTGTAGTGTTGGAATTTGGGCTCTGCAATTTCTTAGATGTTTTTAGTTTACCTTAGGTTTACCCACAAATGAAATGAAATTACTTAAGCAAGAACTCCCCAGCAGAGGATTTACAATTATGTACCTTTAGTGGACTTTTCAAGGTTGCCACATTGTGTTGTTTGCCCTTTTGATTGAATACCATTAGACATTCCACAACTTGCCATACAAACATTTTGCTTGTTAAAGTAATACTCAACAAAGTTAGAGTTATAGCAAAAGAAAATAAAATGTCTAAAATATGACACAGTGTAAAGGAATAAAACTATTTTGAAATCCATGAATGAATGTTTCATGGATGTCAAACTGTTTACAAGTTTGAAAGTAATGAAAACTATGATGCTTTACATTGATATAGAACAATTCCTAACATTTGTTTTGTGACTTTAATATATCCATATAAATATTTAGCTATGTATCATACATTTCTATTTTTATGGATGTTAAGCAATGATATTTCAGGTGGATGTGGATCATCTGCCACAATTATAAGTAAATGATAAAAAACAATTGTAAATACCTTTAAAGTATTGAAGTTAGAAGAAATAGTAATAAAAGTAAAAATTTGTGGTTGCTATGTTTCTTTATTGATAGAATAAACCTAAATTCAAGATTGAATAATTAGTTTTGATCATTGTAGCAGTTTTTCAAATGAATTGGAAAAAAATGATTTCAAATTTCTCAGGAAGTGACAGATAATATACTAAAGGTGACTTATATCTGACCTAAAATATGAAGTGAGTTAAAATAAAAATTTTATAACCTGAGCCAATAAGATCTTACTCACAAAAGAGATTACTGTTTTCATGTATGATTTAATCAGAACACCAAAGCTATAAGGTATCACATATTATCAAGGCTTTATTTTACTCATAGTGAGATAGAATGTCAGTGATAATATTTTATGGTACTATGAACTATGCAAAGTCTATCTTTTTTTCTCCCCTCTTATTTGACATCTCAAATTAGGCAACTTTTATTTTATTATTATTATTGTTATTTGAGATACAGAGAGAGAGAGAGAGAGAGAGCGTACACGCACATGTGAGGAGGGAGGGGCAGAGGGAGGGGAGAGAAAATATTAAGCAGGCTCCATGCTCAGTGTGGAGCCCAACGCAGGGTCTGATCTCATGACCCTGAGATCAGAACCTGAGCCAAAACCGAGAGTCAGACATTTAACTGACTGAGCCACCCAGTTGCCCTTCAAATCAGGCAACATAATTGTGAAGATCTTAGAGTAATGTTGTTCATAATAGCCTTGGATATTCATTTCATCACTTACTTAAGTAAAAATGATAACTTATTTTAGCATAATCCTTTAAAAGGTAATTAATAAATGCTTCAGGTAATTTGTCTGGTTTGGTCTGCAGAAGAATCCTAGGAGGTTGGCTTGTTGACTATACAGGATGGTGCAGCGTGGTGATCAATGGCACAGATGGTGCTGAAGTCCCTGGACTTGAACCTTCCCGTGTCCTCCTCCCTTCCCTTGTGACCTCCGGCAGGTAGCTCAACTGCAGTTTCCTTACCTGTAATGGGAGGATGGCTGCCTCCAAGTGGTGAGGACTGAGTTGCTTGGAGCGCCCCCTGACTATAACAGGCACAGCCCCAGCCCCTGCTGCTCTTGTCCTGCGCAGGAGGAGCACCAGGCTCAGAGAAATTATGTGCTTTTCTCAAAGTCCTTTTTTCCCTTTCCTTTTTGGAAAGTTAGCTCTTCACTGTGAAACAAAGAGAAAAGGGCTGATGAGTGCAACAAAGAACAATGAATAATTAAGGAATTGTGCTGAAGTTTAAGTCATTTTCAAGAATCATTTGTGTAAGAAAAGCCTTCTGTTTTATATACTTGTGGAATAATTTGACTTCTCACATAGCCTTGGGAGGCGTACCATTACAAAAGAGCTAATACTGGGGCGCCTGAGTGGCTCAGTGGGTTAAAGCCTCTGCCTTTGGCTCAGGTCATGATCTCAGGGTCCTGGGATCTAGCCCTGCATCTGGCTCTCTGCTCAGCAGGGAATCTGCTTTCCCCTCCCCCCCTCTGCCTGCCTCTCTGCCTACTTGTGATCTCTCTCTCTGTCAAATAAATAAATAAAATCTTAAAAAAAAAAGAACTAATACTTAAATGCACCAGCAAATAAGAAAGCACATTTCTATTTTCTATCTATTTTCTTTCTATCTTCCCTAAATGATGGATTATTTCTGTGATAATAAGGGTATTTAACACACATACATACATTTCTAATGTTTTATACTTAATTTGGTGACGATAGTTGATGTTGATCATATAAACTACTCAGATACATTTTTTTTTTCCATTTCAGTTCAAGTATATAATGTTTGTATTCCCCCTAAATTCATATTTTGGAATCCTAACCTCCAAGGTGGTTTCCACTTTGGGAGGTAATTAGGTCATAATGGTGGAACCCTCTTGATGGGATTAGTGTCTTTATAAAAGAGACACCACAGAGCTCTCTAGGCCCTTCCACTTTTGAGAACTTAGGGGACCTTGCATCTGGGAACCAAGAATCAGGCTCTCACTAGACATTGAACCTGCTGGTACCATGATCTGGGATTTCCAAGCTCCAGAATAGTGAGAAATAAATATTTGTTGTTTAAGCCACCCTGTCTATGGTAGTTTGTTAGAGCAGCCCAAATGGACTAATGCACAGTAGTGAGACTTTCCCCTTCTTTTTGAGGGTTACTTTATTTATTTATTTATTTTTAAAGATTTTATTTATTTATTTGACATAGAGAGAGAGAGAGATCACAAGTAGGCAGAGAGGCAGGCAGAGAGAGACCGGGAAGCAGGCTCCCTGCTGAGCAGAGAGCCCAATGCAGGGCTCCATCCCAGGACCCTGAGATCATGACCCAAGCCGAAGGCAGAAGCTTAACCCACTGAGCCACCCAGGCGCCCCTTGAGGGTTACTTTAAAATGGAATAGTTGGGTATTAGAAAATTTGAACTGCTAGTCAACTTTTCTATAAACCTTAAAATTGACTTCAGTCATAGTCTGGGTCATTTATGGCAGTAATAATAGCTTTTTTTTTTGGAAATATAATAACAATAGGTGGGGAGGAGTTGGAAGGCAGCGAGAGAGGGCTGGGGGGGAACTTGTGCAGTTTCATTTAAACTCTTATCTTCTCAATTTTTAAATTTCCTAAAGTTTGGGTCAACTTCTTACCTGTTCTCAGTCTATGAGTCTGTTTTAGCTAAAATTTTTAGTATTTTTGCGTCTTACATGCTAACTAACAAATAATATTTGTATAGTATACACATATACCTATGTACATACTGATACACATACATACATATACAGACCCGCCCTCTGATGTGGGTTTCAGTCAATATCTTGAGTGGCTCTCTGACCTGGGTGACTTCACAACTACTCTGGTTCACTGTGCCCCTATTTATGCCAGGATCTGTCTTTTCTTCTCCGCTGATCTTTGCTTTGGTATAATGTTATCCCCGCTTTTCCAAAGTTTGTTTAGGCCACTTGTATTTTACAGTAGACCTGCATTAGTAGTCTCCTCTGATCCTGATCGGGGGCTTCGCTTTCAGTAGTTTCAGCGGCTTGCGGTCAATCGTGCCCCGGAAGCAGATGATCCTCCTCCTGACGCAGCGTCAGAAGGTCAGTAGTAACCCCACGCTACGTGCCCGCGCATCCGTCACTTACCTCCCTTCCTCTCGTGGCCGGGGCGTGTTATGGTCTCGCTTCACCAGGAGGGTGAGTCCCTATGTTAATCTTTTATTGCTGTTAATCTTCTACTGTGCCTAACTTACAAGTTAAACTATCACAGACGTGTGTGTGTGTGTGTGGGGAAAACATAGTATATAGAAGGTTCCGTCCTATCTGTGGTTTCAGGTGTTGACTGAGGTCTTTAAATGTATTCCCCGCAGAGAAGGGGGAACTGTTGTACTTGTTTTCCCTAACTGAAAGAAATCCGGAGAGGCTTATCACTTGGGGTGAGAGGTGGAAAGTGGCAACAGCGTGCAGCAGCGTGGCTGGTTTTGCACGCTGGTTTTGCAGGGAGTCTTGGGGAAGCAGCGCGCATGCGAGCAAATGGCTCCCCCCCCCCCCCCCCAACCGCGTTCAGTTTCGTAGCCAACAGCCTCAGAGCTTTGAACTGCGACTGCGAGCGTCTGGGCTTTGTCTCCACTTATTTTGTGCGTCCGTTAGCAAGATGTGACCGAAGATATCAGAAAGGCCTAATGGAAGTTATTTTTTGGGTCCGAGAGTGCTCAAAAATTTTCCATCTAAATTAATGGTAATTTCGTCCTTCCTTATGCCATTTTGGCTTAGGAAAGGTTCATTAGAATACTCCACTTGCAGATAGCAATGATTTTTCTCTCCGTGCCCTCGCCATTTCTTAACCCTGTGCATGGGGCTCCTGATCTTCTCCTTTGGACTTCTGTATCAGTCCCTGCCTTGGATCTCATTTTGGCTTTAAATTATATAGAGCTTTCTACTTAACCATTTCAAACATATCCGTCTTTCGCCTTGTCACACTTAAGACCAAGTCTGTGAAGACCACATCTGTACTACCACTATATTAAGTACTTAGTGATTATTACCTGAAAGAATAAATTTCATCCAGGCCATTTCAAATGATAATGCAAAGGAAACAACGTCGAATCAGGGTAGTTTTAGCCTGTAATTTATTAACCACAAACTACCTTTTTTTTTAATGAGACCAAAGTATGCATTTATTTCCTAAAATCATGCTAACGTTGAAAACTTTTTAAAAAATTACTCACTGTTAAAGTTCCTAAAATTACCAAATTTTTGAAAACATGCCGAAGTATTTACATACATAAATATGTTAATAGTTATAAATGCCAATTAATATTTTATTAGGGATCCAAGTTGGACAGATTTATATGACTCTAAACACTAGACTAAGAAAAAACAAAAAAAAGGAAGTTTAGTTATTCAGTTGCTGTGAGGGAGCTAAATGACAAAATACAGTTCAGCATTGACCCCAACTATATTAAAATATCTGTGATATGAGGGCAAGAATTATAGTAAGGATAATTAAAAATCAGATCTCTCATTACCTATTTTAAGCCAATAGTTTTTTTTCCTGATTTATTTATTTATTAAATTAACATAGAATGTATTATTTGCCTCAGGATACATGTCTGTGAATTATCAGGCTTACACATTTCACAACACTTACTCTAGCACATACCCTCCCCAATGTCCATAACCCAGCCACCCTATCCCTACGCCCCCTACCTCCCAGTTACCCTTAGTTTGTTTCATGAGTTTAGGAGTCTCTTATGGAACCACAAACTATCTTTTTGACTTTAACCTTCTAACCACCCGCCTACCTATCTTTTCTCCTGCCATTCAGTGTCTGAAAGGCACTGAAACTTCTCATTTGACATCTTATGTAAAATCCCACATTCAGATGTACTCACATTTATAACTACTTTTTTTTGATAAAATTCTTTACTTATTATCTAATTGTCTCATTGGGCTATAACTCCATAAAGGCAGATATAATGGATGTTTTATTCACTGTTGTGTTCCTCATATCTACCAGAACAAAGGAAGGAAGGAAGACAGGAAGGGAAGGCAAGCATGCAGAAAGAAAAGAATGAGAAATCTCCAGTCTACCACTAAAGCTTCAAAGGCTGTTAGTCCCCTTAGCTGTATGATTTGATTTTTCTTTGTAGACTGCACTAATATTTCCAAACAAAATTGCTTTTAAAATTTAACACCAAGAACAATTTCCATTTCAAAATTGTGCCAGTTATTGAAAATGTCTTCAGTGGTGTTACAAATGGTCTTGAAGCTTCCCTGAATGTGCTAGGCATTTAGTAATGGGTGTCTGTGACTGTTTTCTAAAAATTGCTTATCTAGTTATCTCTAAACAAAAAAAGGATGGAAAAAAAAAAAGCCTGGAGAAGTAATCATCATTCTGTGTGTAAAATAAGTGCAGCAAATAGCTCTATAAAATAATATTTTTCAAAGAGCCTTTATGTTTTGTTTAATGTTCCAGAACCTTCCAACTGAGAATTAAAAGAAACTGCCATAGTGAGGAAACTTGGGTAAAATTATTTCAGGACCAAACCACAAATTCAGGAAAAAGAAATGGAGGAGATCCATAGGCGTGTACATCCTAAACAAGGAAGTATGCATAGATATCAAACTCTTATTCTGGTCTGAAATAAGACAGGTTCTTCCCAAGGCAATTGTCAAACAGAAGGCTTACCCAGGTCTACTGGAAACAACTTTCCATTATCGCTGTCCAGAGTATCCAGAAACATTTATTATGAAATGTTCTTCTAATTCTTGTGATCCGTGATATCAGATTTTCTCACTTCTGTTAAAGAAGTTTCCCTCTACTCCTGAATGCTGGGAGATGATTCGACTATGCTAGTGTTTGTTCTACCCAAGAGGTCTTGCAGGTAATCCTTTCAGCTGGGCCTCTCAACTTTGAGTGGGGAGCTCTTTAAAAATCAGAGTCAAAACTTCACCCCCTAGACAGTCTGTTTCAATAATTCTAGAGTGGGGAGTCCAGGAATTTGTTTTTATTATTATTATTTTTTTATTTTTAAGGTTCCATAAGGGATTTACTCCAGGTAAATCTTAGAGGGAAAACATAGCACTATGGTCATTAGTTGTATATACATAGGCTTCATTAGTCCAGTTATATCAGCAGAGACTTATTATTTAGTATACTTGCTGGTTCTTCTTGGAATTAAAAAAACACAAAAAACAAAAAAACCCCTTCCCTATTTTCTATGGTAGTCTTTCCTTCTCTCTCCCCTTCCCTGGAGCCCTGTGTCCCTTCACCTCACAGATCTCAGATATTTTGACTTTACTAAGCAATCTGATTGCCCCAGTTCCTCTGATTTTGTTCAGTTACATTTCCCTATGCATCTCATCTTGACATCTTTTCCCTTTCTAATAGCTCTCAATCTCTGGTAAGTCCTCCCTTTTCCTCAACTAATTTGCATCTAGGACCGTCAGCCCTCATTGTTTGAGAGCCCTGCCTTCACAGTGTTTCTGTCCTTCATGGCATTGTCTTTCCTTGAATCCGTGTTTTCCTGCTCTTAAACTCATTTACATTTTTCTTCTTATGGGGGGCACTGTGAACTCTCTATGACTTTGGGTTGGGTAGGGGAGTGTGATAATGAAGGCTGATAGAGATAAATATTTCCCACTGTCTTTGCTAATAATCCTCCTAAAACTGTGCTTCCTACATCTGGTTCTGATGGTTTCACTGTGACAGTCTAATCAGAGGACAGAAACCACTGTAGATGGTTAAACAGATGGAGTTTAACTTAGGGAATTTGTTCTTGGGTAATAGAAGATCTGAGAAGCCACGCGGGGTGGTTGATGCATGGAAAAGATTAGTGACAGCAGAGATCTGTGCTCACTCATAAGGCTGGAGAGACAGTGGGAGGCAGTGGTATGACCAGAATGTGGGACCAAGGCTCACCTTCAGGGAGTGAGAACCATGGCAGGGACATGGTGAATTTGCAGTGACAGGGAAGACACAGCCACTGCTGGGGTGCTGTGTGAAGCCGAGCAAGAGAGGGAGAGATTCCTTGTTCTCTCCTCCTGCCCTCCAGTCTTTGGCCAGTGCCTCTCCCTGGCTGCAGTCATGTGGAATCCAGGTGCCAAGGGGAAACTTGGGAGTAAAACTCTTTAGAGGAAGAGTGGAAAATGGAGTTGACAGCAAGAGATGTACGACTGGCACAGTTCTGTAGAGGATGATCTCGTATGATGTATGAAGTCTCTCTTTTCTATCTAAGAAATCGTTTCCATATCAAGGTCCTTGATTCTATGCTAGTAGGTAATAAATGAGGGACTAGGAAATAATAAAACCGAAAAGTAACTGAAATGGCACCAAAGATTAGAGACCTGTAGCTAAGTTCTTGAGAAACTGGAGGCAGGTTCCCTGTTCTCCAGCCCAGTCCTCCTGCTTCAAGCCTATGAAAGGGAGCTGAGTGTGTAAATCCCTGCAGGCCACAGAAGCCGGAATAGTCCCCTAACGATATTTACGTGGGAACCAACAAAGGACACCCAAGAGCACCAGACTGCAGAAGGGACCAGACCCACTGAGCACTGAGATGATGCGGACCCCAGGAAGGGCTACAACAAGCTGTCTCTCGCTCCCTCTCTCTCTCTCTCTCTCACACACACACACACACACACAGACACACACAGCAACTGTATTTGATGCAGCTTACTTTTTTGACCCAATGTAGTGATGCAGTATCACTATTTCACAGTAGTGACTCATCACCCTTTCTACTTTCTGTTTTCAGCCCTTTGCAACTTCACTTTGGTTAGTTCTGACTGAAAAAGTCCTCTCAGGGTGACCTACTCACTGCCAAATCCAGTGGTAACTTTTCTCTGGTCAGTTACTTCTCTTGACTGTTGAGCAGCATTGAAACTGGTGAGCACATTCTTCCTCTTTGAAACTTTCTAGCTTTCACTTAAGATAATGTATGTTTTTGTTTTTCCTCCCACTTTTTGACTACTCTTCCCTGTTTTCTTTCTCTAATTCCCTGTTCATTCCCTGGGATTCCAAAATTGGGCTCCGACCTCCTCGCAATCCACCCCTCTCTTCTCTTGATATGCTCTCCCTAGATGTTCTCATGTATGCATTTACTCTAGTTTGTATCCTCCCTACTCACATCTCCTTCTTTAGACCGGAAGTATTTCCTGAATGTCAGGCCTGATTTTCCTTTTGTCTACACCTGGAGGTTGTACCTCAAAGGCAGCATATCCCAAACCACACCTCTTTTTTTCCTTCCTCGAGCAACTTCATACCTCAAACAAGTTAACAGTAGCATGTTAACTAGAACATCTACTGATATCTCTGATTTCCTCCAAGTCGGATTAGCAACTGCCATCTCTTCTACCGTAACATGAAATGTATTACTTTCAATACTTACTGCAGTGATTTCTGAATTCTGATTGGTTTCTTCTCTTCTTTTATCAGACTCTATCAAAAGCAGGGACTGTTTATTATTCATCTCTGAATCCCAGGGCCCAGCTCACTGCACAGCTGATTCTCATCATCCCCTTCCTTCTCAAATATCCTGATCACCCTCCAAAAGAAAATTACACAATTTGTACAATTTGTACAGAGTCACTTGTTTGGAGGATTCATGTTATTTTTCAACTTCTTAACTGGGTTTAGAGCAGTTGTTTATGTTTGCTAATTCATTTTAGAGAGTTTGGACATAGCTATTTTATTTCCAGCTGCCTGAGGATATGAATTCCAGCCACTTAAGAAATGTGTATGTTTTGAACCTGAGACATCAATTTGTCAAGACTATGAAGTTCATTGTAATGGGAATTGTACATGTCACCTATACTATATTTTTATAATGTTGATTAAGAGAAGTAATAACTTTTTTAACTGAAATTTTATTTATTTATTTATTATTTTTGATTTTTATTTTTTCAGTGTTCCAAGATTCAGTGTTCATGCACCACACCCAGTACTCCATGCAATACGTGCCCTCCTCAATACCCACACCAGGCTCACCCAGCCCCCACCTCCCTCCCCTCCAAAGGCCTCAGTTTGTTTCTCAGAGTCTGTAGTCTCTCATGTTCCGTCTCCCCCTCCAATTTCTCCCAATTCACCCTTCCTTTCCTTCTCCCAAATGTCCTCCATATTTTTCCTTATGCTCTACACGTAAGTGAAACCATATGATAATTGACTCTCTCGAGAAGTTATAACCTTTGACAATTTTTTGGTTGTTCACCCCAGAATTTCAGAGATAGATCTTTGATTTTAACTTTGTCAATTTTTTGAGAGTATTTATTAACACTGTTTGGAGTGCTTGAAGGAAGATAGTTAATGATAAAAATTTCCAAGGATATTTTCTTAATTTAAAATTGGTGAAAAAAAATATATGCATATATGTGTATATTGTGTGTGTGTATATATATATATATATATATATATATATATATATATATCTCCCCAAGGATTTGACACACTTAATTTGAACTTACTCTTAGTTATATTTTAAGTCTAGAATTTGAATGAACAAAATAACTGAAAAATCAAGTTTAGGTGAGACTTCGTAGATTGAGTTTTAGCCTTGGTTTCTTAGAAAATAAACCTGAGGCAAGGATTTAAAGTATTCACATATCACTTAGGAGGTACAGCACTGAGGCAGTGAAAGTGAGGGAAAGATGTGAAGGGATGCATTCCCAAACCAGCTGCTGCATCACAAAATGCTGTGAAAAGACACAGCTGGGCCCTGTTGGTGCATTTCCTCAGCACCAGAAGACAAAGAAGCCTATGTGCACAGAGCATGGTGGCCATGATGGGGTAGGATTTGGTTCTCTCCTATTTCCTTTTGACTGCTGCTCAAAGTTCACTCCACAGAGAGTTAATTTCCCTGTACTTTGGGTTGCATTATTCAACTCTGCCTGTGGCCATTAAGGATGTCAAAATCCATCCTGTGGGATGGCATTCCTTTTATTTCCCTATTTTGTACAAGCCATATATACATCACCAGTGTCCTCATCTAAGCTATGTTGTTTGAATTCTAGAAGCAGGCAGGAGCTACACACTTTAACCAAGGCTGATGGGCCAAGCTTCTGGGGGTAATAAAAGGCAAAGGACTGGTTGGCCCGAAGGAGAGTCCAGGAGGTAGGACATGTACACATAACTTGAGGAAGTGGCTGAAATTAGTGTCTAATAGAACTACTGACTCAAAACTCTTCCCTTCCAAGTTTACAGAAAGGAAAGGGGAGTAGAATACCTCAGTACAGAAGTTACATCGATCCTGTACAAGTTGCCAGGAATAAGTCATCACAGATTTTTTTATTGAGATAAAATTGACATATGATATATTAGTTTTTGAACAACAATGATTTGTTTTATGTATATATAGTGAAATGATCATCACAATAAGTCTTGTTAACATCCATCAGCACAGAGTTGGTTTGTGTGTGTGTGTGTGTGTGTGTGTGTGTGCGTGATGAGAACTTTTAAGATCTACTCTCATTATTATCAAAGATATAATACAGCATTATTAAGTATAGTCACCATCCTCACAGATATTTTGACCTGGGGAAAAAGCAATGAAAGCTACAATGTCCTTATACCCCACCACCTCCCCCACCCCTCTCTCTTTTTTTTAACTCTGGGTATTATGCTTGGAGAAGTTTGGGCCATCCTTTGGCAGGAGGTGACTCCGTGGAATACCTGTGTGACTCTTTGGATGAACCTTTCTAGTGTGATTTCCTTTTTCCAAAGTGTTTTAAGAAAATCTATGTTTCTTGCCACTGGCTTTTATTCTAATAAATACAGGAAACAGGAAAAATTATCAAGAGTCATGCATAGGAGAGCATTATTCTTAGGACTTCTGATTCTGCTATTTTGCTGAGTTTGAAGTATTGTTTTTAGAGAAATACATGTTCTGGCCCTGATTGAACTTCAGCTTTTCTGTTTGTCTTTGGTTGGAAAACAGAACTAATAGGTTTTATTTCCATTGGACCTTTTGGGAACAGCGTCACCATGGGTAGCTCTCCACACAGCCACACATAGTCAGCTGATTCATATGGTACATTCAAGAATAAGCAATCAAAACTTTGGCTAGAACCACTGTCCAGCCCAGGGATCCATGTTTGGACTTTGGACACTGACTCCAAGCCTGACTGAGCCTGAGTCAAAGTGTTGGCACTCCTGACAACACCCTTCTACTGTGGTTAATGTTGCACCACTGGAATATATTTTTGAGAATCCTTCCACAAGGCCCAGGAATCCTTTCCCTCTTAACTTGAATTGTCTGATCTCTAAAGCATTATAATAATCATCTTCTAATAGTTTATTACCCTTGAATTTTCCTTTGTGAATTGCACTTCTATTCTTTGACTGAACGAAGTGGTATCTAACCTGAGTCTAAAACTGGGCTGGGCGTGCTCCACGCTGTTGGGTAGCTTATGTCCCTCAGACTCTGCTCCCTGTCAGTTCCCACAGTTTTGTGCCTTTCAGCAACTGCCTTTAGGAATCTCTCCCCTGGAATTCCAGTTGATCATTTGTGAACAAGAATAGTTGCAGGGAGTTGGTTGATGGACTTCCTGTAGCATCCAAGTCTACTTAGAAATAGCCAATAAGTGAGAGTTCTTTTTATTTCCCTGTTTGTACAAGCTGTATCACTAGGGGATTCTGCCATATGCCTCGAATCCTGAGATGTACATCTCATCATTTTTAAAGTCAATGCAGAGTAATATCTTCCCAATATCTTGCTGACAAGGAAGTAGGCTTGATACAACAGCTTTCTTATCTTTCTCCAGGAAAGGACAGACTCATGTTACAGATTGTTGTCCAGCTTGACAGAAGTCAATGAAATCTATTACCAGATATTCACATTTTACCTAACAATGTGAAAAAGCAAATAAATAAAAGTCTATTCAATTGTGTAAGTGACTTGCAAGCTCTGTCTTGGAAGAAAGATAAAATAAGATGCCTTTGATGATTTAAAATTCATTAGGATGTTCATGGTTTATCTTGGAGATTTCAGTTACCTTTACAGCAAATAGCTGAAAATTGTACCATACTCTTAGCGTTTGTAAGAGAGTGAATAGTTTGATTTTGTTGACATTCCTCTAATATTAGTCTATTTTCTGGCAAATGTTTGTGGGGGGAAGAAGGACTCGGTGTCTGCCTTATTGGAGTAATATTCAGTGTGAGGGAGAAAAGATGAGTGATATAAAGATGATAATGTGCCATTAGGGATGATTGGGCTTGGACACCATTGCAGTCATGAATGGACATGGCTTTGCCCGAATTTATTAATTTATTGTTTTCAGCTTTATTGAGATATTGACATATAACATTGCATAAGTTTAAGGTATACAATGTGTTGATTTGATACTTATATTTCGTGATATAATTATACTTATATTTTGTATATAATTATCACCATAGTGCCAGCTAACATCATCACATCACATAATTATTAATTCTTTTTTGTAGTGAGAACCTTGAAGATCTACTCTCTTAGCAACTTTCAAGTATATAAAACTATATTATTAACTATAATCACTGTATTGTACATTAAATCCCTAGAACTTATTCATTTTATAATTAGAAGTTTGTACCTTTTGACCAACATCTTCCCTTTACCTTCATTCCTCAGCCCCTGGTAACTACCTTTCTACTCTGGTTGTATGAGTTCTCCTTTTTTAGATTCTACATGTAAGTGATATCATACAATATTTGTCTTTCTTTGTCAGATTTATTTCACTCAGCATAATGCCCTCAAGTTTTCATACATGTTGTTGCAGATGGCAGAATTTCCTTCTCATGGCTAAATAATTTGTGTGTGTGTGTGTGTGTGTGTGTGTGTACACAATACATGTATTATTATATTTCTTTCTGTATAAGATGAAATATATAACAGAATTGTCTCTCTATATAGTACATGTTCTTTATCCCTTCATCTGTTGACAGACACTTAAATTGTTTTCCTTATCTTGGCTGTTGTGAATAATGCAATAAAAATGAGAGTGCAGATATCTATTCCAGATCCTGTTTTTATTTCCTTTGAATATATAAGCAGTAGTGGGATTGCTGGATCATGCACTGCCCTAATTTACTTATTTATTTTCATTTTTTAGAGTTTTTATTTAAATTCCATTTAGTTAACATACAGTGTAATGTTAGTTTCAGGAGTACAGTATAGTGATTGAACACTTCCAAACAACACCCAGTGCTCATTGTATTGCCCTAAATTTAGATCTTGAAGGATTCTCCACTGATTGTCTCATTTGGCAAAAGTCATACAGTAAAATGGTAAACCATTGTCTTAATTAAAAGATAAGTGCTCTCAGCGCTATCTCATAAAGTAGTCAAGTACTTGAAAACACAGAAATTATAATGAGCGAATAAATGACTAAGTCAATGAATAATTCACACTTTTCTATTAAGATCATGGCTTCTAAACCTTATCTAGATGTTTGAATGTTGGAAGACCCTCTTTGGGTCAGTTCTTTTTCTATTCCTGCAAAATGCACTCATGTTTTCACAAGCAAAATTTAGAGTATGGTTTTTGCTATTGATTTAGTTTTATTAGCTTTTTTTTTTTCCTTATGGGAAATTTAGGGTCTATGGGGGATTATTAGGGTCTTCTGTGAGCACAAATTATTTAAAGTACAGTTTGGCTTTCATCAGGTCATTTCCAGTTCATCCTAATTCATCCTCATTATCTTTTACTTTGCCTCTATTCTTGACCCTATTGTCAGTACCCCACGTCTTCATTTTTTACTTTTTTTGGTTCTTGGGTCTATGGTAGAAGGCCTTCTGTCTATCTCTAGTACAAAAACAAATCCTGAGGTTTCCCCCTGCTTCCCAGAGTCTTTGCTACTAGGAACAACATTGAAATACTTAAAAGGCAACCATTACTAATAAAGTGAAAGTTTAAAATTTCCTAGAGAGAAAGCTGCTGCAGGAGCACCCCGGAGCTAGTTCATGAACTGGTACCACCCAGCCTGCTCTCCCGCCAGCCCTATATACTAGGAGTGTATGGAGAGGAATCATAGTGATTTGGTGCTTCCAAGAATAACATGAAATTACAGATGGAAGATGAAGCAAGAAAACAATTTGTAGATTTAATGGACTAAATTGTTTCTGGCATTCATTGAGTATAAATGGCTGGGGCTCCAGGTGATCTGGTAAAAACAAATTTTTTTTTTTGGGAGAAACAATTATTGGGATGTTTAAGACACTTTTGGGTGCACATAGTGGATGCTTTTGAGTGACTGGTGTTATGGATGTTCTTTATTTTCTTTTTGTTAATCTGGGTATTATGTAATTAAATACACTGTTTTTAAAATAAGCAAAAGTAGCACTTTAAATGACAAAATAAAAGCCCTAGGTCAGTTTAATTTAAAATATACATTTTGTCATATATGTCTGTTCTGAATTATTCAGCAAAGTTTGTGTAATTTTTTTAAATTGTGCAAATTGGAGGATAATTAGTGTTGTTAACCACTAGTTCATGCTTCTTTTTCTGTGACCTTTGTTTATACTGTTCATCCATATTTTCATGTGGCTTATTATAATTTTTTAAAATTAAGGTATTTCTAATACAAATTTCACAAAGAAGGAATAAAAAGTGACTAGAAGTTGAAAAAAAGGAGTGGGAAATAATGCTATAAAATGACATGAAAGAAAAAAATAGAAATGACACGAAGCATTACAGAACTTCCCTATGATGCCCTAAGAATTTAGCAATTTATGGAAACCAAGTTCTCAGGGAGTGTACATTTTCTATAAAGCCATCATTTTAAAGTGTTCTCTTGATCTAATTTGTTCAACTCTTTTTTTAGGGCTTTATATGTATTTTTTTTAATTTGAGTATAGTTGACACAATTTTGCAATAGTTTTAGGTATACAACTTAGTGTTTTGACAAGTTTATATATTATGCTGTGGTCACCACAAGTATAGCCACCATCTGTTCCATTACATTGCTATTACAATATCATTGACTGTATTCCTTACAGACTGCTTTTTATTCTCGTGACTCATTCCATAACTGGAGGCCTGACTCTTCCTCTTTCTTTCACCCATTTTGCCCAATCCCCTACTCCCCTCCCCTTTGGCAACCATCAGTTTGTCTCTGTATTTATTTCTGATTCTGCTTTTTGTTCATTTATTCATTTTTTAAAAAGATTCTATTTGTAAGGAAATCATATTGTATTTATCTTTCTCAGTATAAATTTCACTTAGCATAATACCTTCTAGGTCCATTCATGTTGTTGCAAATGGCATGATCTTATCCTTTTTTATGGCCATATAATATTCCATTGTGTATGTCTATGTATAATGTGTATGTCACACTTTCCTTATCTGTTTGTCTGTTGATGGACCCTCAAGTTGCTTCCATGTCTGGCTATTGTAAATAATATTGCAGTAAACATAGGGGTGCATATCTTTTCAAGTTAGTGTTTTCCCCTGCTAAATTCCCAATAGTGGAATTATTGTATTATACAGTATTTCTGTTTTTAATTTTTTTGAGGAAACTCCATACTGTTTTCCACAGTGGCTGAACCAGATTATATTCCCACCAACAGTGCAGGAGGGGTCTTTTTTCTCCACAACCTCATCAATGCTTGTTGTTTCTTGACTTGATTTCAGTCATTATAACGGGTGTAAGGTCATATCTCATTCTGGTTTTGATTTGTGTTTCCTTGGTGATTAATGATGTTGAGGATCTTTTCATGTTTCTGTTGGCCTTCTGTATGTCATCTCTGGAAAAATGTCTATTCAGGTCCTCTGCCCATTTTTAAATCAGACTGCTTGTTTTTTTGGTGTTGAGTTGTATAGGTTCCTTACACATTTTAGATATTAGACCCTTATTGGTTATATCATTTGCAAATATCTTCTCCCATTCATTAGGTTGTATTTTTGTTTGTTTATTATTTCCTTTGCTGTGTAAAAGTTTTTTATTTTGATGTGGTCCAATAGCTTATTTTTGCTTTTATTTCCCTTGCCTTAGGAGATTTATCTTAAAAAGTGTGGGTACAGCTGATATTAGGAGAAATTACTGCCTGTGTTCCCTTCTAGGATTTTTATAGCTTCAATTTTCACATTTAGGTCTTTAATCTATTTTGGATTTATTTTTGTATATGGTGTTAGAAAGTAGTCCAATTTCATTCTTTAATATGTATCTGTCCAGTATTCTGAGCACCACTATTAAAAAGACTGTTTTCCCCATAGTATATTCTTGCCTCCTTTGTCATAGATTAATTGACCATATGAATATGAGTTTATTTCTATGCACTCTATTCTGTTCTATTGATCTGTGTCTGTTTTTGAACCAGCATCATATTGTTTTGATTACTGCAGCTTTGTATTATATCTTGAAATCTGGAATTATGGTACCTCCAGCTTTGTTCTTTTTCAGGATTGCTTTGCCTATTCTGGGTCTTCTGTGGTTGCCTACAAATTTTAGTATTATTTTAGTTTTGTGAAAAATGCTGTTGGTATTTTGATAGGGATTGCATTGAATCTATGGATTGCCTTGGGTAATAGGGACATTTTGACAATATAAATTCTTCCAGTCTGTGAGCATGAAATATCTTTCCATTTGTTTGTGTTATCTTCAATTTCTTTCATCAGTGTTTATAGTTTTCAGAGTACAGATCTTATGCCTCTTTGGTTAAGTTTATTCCTAGGTATTTTATTCTTTATGGTGCAGTTGTAAATTATGTTGTTTTTAAAATTTTTCTTTCTCCAACTTTGTTGTTAGTGAATAGAAATGCTACCAATTTGGGGATATCAATTTCATATCTTGCCACTTTACTGGATTCATCTATTAATTCTAGTAGGTTTTTGGTGGAATCTTTAGGATTTTCTGTGTATAGTATTATGCCATCTGTGAATAGCAATGATTGTTTAACTTCTTCTTTACCAATATGGATACCTCTTATATCCTTTTCTTGTCTGATTGGTGTGGCTATAACTTCTAGTTCTGTGTTGAATAAAAGTGGTAAGAGTGGATATCCTTGTCTTGTTTCTGAACTTAGATGGAAAATTCTGTTTTTCGCCATTAAAGATGATAGCTCTGGATTTTCTGTATATGGCCTTTATTATGTTGAGGTATACTCCCTCTAATTCCATTTTATTGAGAGGTTTTATGGTGAATGGATCTTATATTTTGTCATATTCTTTCTCTGCATCTGTTGAGATGATCACATGACTTTTATTCTTCATTTTGATGTGGTATATGACATTTATTGATTTGTAAATATTGAACCAACCTTCCATGTCAGGAATATATCCCACCTGATCATGGTGAATGATCTTTTTAATGTATTTGTTGTATACAGTTTGCTAATATTTTGCTGAGGATTTTTGCATCTGTTTTCATTAGGAATATTGACTTGTGGTTCTCTTTTTTTGTGCTCTAGTTGGTTTTGGTATCAGAGTAATGCTGGTTTGTAGAATGTATTTGGAAGCTTTTCTTCTATTTTTTGGAATTATTTAAGAAGAATAAATATTAACTCTTTTTTAAGTGTCTGGTAGAATTCATTAGTGAATCCATCTGGTCCTAGAATTTTTTTTTTGTAGTTTTTTGATTACTGATTCAATTTCATTACTTATAATTAGTCTGTTCAGATTTTCTATTATTTCTTAGTTTAGTTTTGGAAAATTGTATGTGTTTAAGAATTTATCCATTTCTTTAGGTTGCCCAGTTTGTTGTCATGTAATTTTTCAAAGTATGGTTTTATAATCCTTTGTATTTCTGTGGTGTCAGTTGTTACTTCTCTCTCATTTCTGATTTTATTTATTTGGATCCTTTCTCTTTTTTTCTTGATGAGTCTGACCGAAGGTTTGTCAGTTTTATCTTTTCAAAGAACCAACTTTTGGTTTCATGAACTCTTTTCTTTTTTCTTATGTCTCTATGTCATTTATTTTTGCTCTGATCTTTATTATTTTCTTTCTACTCACCTTGGGCTTTGTGTGTTCTTCCTTTTCTTTATTTAGGTGTAAGGTTTGATTGTTTATTTGAGTTTTTTTATTGTTTCTTGAGGTAGGCCTGTATTGCTACATACTTCTTTCTTAGAACTCTTTTCATTATGTCCCAGAGATTTGGGGCCACTGTGTTTTCATTTTCATTTGTCTCCCAATTTTTGCTTTGATTGCTTCATTGATCCATTGGTTGTTTAGTAACATGTTGTTTAGTCTCCACATGTTTGTGTTTTTTCTATTTTTACCTTGTGATTTATTTCTAGTTCCATACCATTGTGGTTAGGAAAGTTGCATGGTATGATTTCAGTGTTCTTAAATTTATTGAGGCTCCGTTTTGTCCTAATATATGATCAATTCTGGAGAATGTTCCATGTGCACTTGAAAAGAATATGTATTCTGTTGTTTTTGGATAGAATGTTCTGTATATAACTGTTATGCCCATCCAATCCAATGTGTCATTCAAAGATATTGTTTTCTTATTGATTTTCTGTTTGGATGATCTTTCCATTGATATAAGTGAAAAGTTAAGGTCCCCTACTGTTACTGTGTTACTATCAATTTCTCTCTTTATGTTTATTAGTACTTGCTTTATGCATTTAGATGTTCCAATTTTGGGTGCATAGATATTTACAATTGTTATATCCTCTTTTTGGATTTATTCCCTTATCATTATGCAGTGCCCTTCTTTGTCTCTTACTGCAGCCTTTGTTTTAAAGTCTGTTTTGTCTGATATAAATATTGCTATACCAGATTTTTTTCCCTTCTTCCATTTGTGTGGTGAATGTTTTTCCATCCCTTCACATTCAGTCTGTATGCATCTTTAGGTCTGAGGCAAGTCTCTTATAGGCAGCATGTAGATGGATCTTGTGTTTTTTTTTTTTTTAACCCATTCCACCACTCTGTCTTTTGATTGGAGCATTTAGGCCATTTACATTTAAAGTAATTATTGCTATGTATGTATTGCCATTTTCAAAATTTGTTTTCTGGTTGTTTTTTGTAGTTCTTCTTTGTTCCTTACTTCTCTTGCTCTCTTTGTGATTGATGAGTATCTATAGTGTTTTATTTGACTTTTTTTCTTTATTTTTTCTGTATCTAGCATAGGTTTGGGTTCGTGGTTATCATGAGGTTCCTAGAAAACATCCTAAGTAAGTAGCACTCCATATTTATTTGGTGGTCATTTAAGTTTAAACATATTTTTAAAAAAAGTCTTCTTTTTCTTTTTTCCCTTCTCTTCCCCTTTTACCCCCTTTTCTATATTTTATGTATATGCTGTCATATTTTGCATCGTTTTAAAAAAAAGATTTCTTTTTGAGAGCGAGAGAGAGGGCGGAATGGCAGAGGGAAAGAATCTCACGGGACTCCCCTTTGAGCATTCAGCCTAATGAAGAGACCAGTCCTGACCCTGAGATTGAGCCTCAAGCTGAAACCAAGAGTTGAATGCTTAACTGAGTGAGCCACCCAGGTGCCCCACATTTTATATCTTTTTATTCATATTTTTCTTATGACTATTTCTTTTCCACCTAAAGAAATCTCTTTAACATTTATTGTAAGACTTATTTAGTGGTGATAAACTCCTTTATCTTTTATTTGTTTGGGAAACTCTTTATTTCTCTTTCAAATCTGAGTGATAACCTTGCAGGGTAGACTATTCTTGGTTGTAGGTTTTTTCCCTTCAGCACTTGAATATATCATGCCATTCTCTTCTGGGCTGCAAAGTTTCTGCTGAAAAATCAGCTAATAATCGTATAAGTTTTCCCTTGTAGGTAACTTTTGTTTCTTTCTTGCTGCTTTTATGATTCTCTCTTTATCTTTAATCTTTGACATTTATTTATTATGTGCCATGGTGTGGACCTCCTTCATTTTGTTTGGAGCTCTCTGTGCTTTTTGGATTTGGATGTCTATTTTCCTTCCTAGGTTAGGGAAGTTTTCAGTTAGTATGTCTTCAGATAATTGTTGTACAACTTTTCCTCTGTCTTCTTCTTTTAGGACCCCTATAATGCAAATGTATGTTCACATGATGTCCAAGAGATCTCTTAACCTATTTTTATTTTTTTAAAATTCTTTTTTCTTTTTGTTCTACAGCGTGTGTGCTTTCCATTACCCAGTCTTCAAGATCACTGATACATTCTTCTGCATCCTCTAATCTATTGTTGATTCCTTCTTATGTGTGCTTTTTAAAATTCCAGTTATTGTATTCTTCAGCTCTGATTGGTTCTTTTTAATATTTAATATTTTCTATCTCTTTATTGAGGATCTAACTGCATTCTTCCATTCTTTTCTCCAGTCCAGTAAGTACCTTTGCATTAATTACTTTAAATTTTTTATTAGGCATATTGCTTATATCTGTTTCATTTAGTTCTTTTTCTGAGTTTTTGTTGTTGTTGTTGTTCATTCTTTTGGAGCATATTCCTCTGTAGAGGTAGTTCCAATTTTTGTTTACTCCAGGTACTAGCAATTCATCTTTAGTTCTTACATTAAAGGAAAAACCAAGCTTTATTAAACCCTGTGCATCTCTTTTAATCAAAGTTCTGGTGCACTGGCATCATCCTCTCTCTGGTAAGGAAATACCATTCCAAGATCTACCTCCTGCTTCCCTCCCTTCTCTTCCTTTCCTCCCTTGCCATCTTACCCCTAGACCTGCTCTCTCTTCCCCTTCTCTCCTCTGTTTTCCTGTCCTGGCTCTGCACCTCTATTACTATTTTCCCTTTTCTTTTTCCTTTCTGTCCTTCCCTTTTCCTCTGTTTTATTCTCTGCTCTTCATCCCCCCCCTTTTCTCTACCCTCTTGCTCATCTCCCCTTCTCTTCCCTTTATTTTTAAAAAATAGAGCTGGAATTAAAACAAAATAAATGAAAATAAATATAAGTACTAATTATAGGCTTTTTCTGTTGCTTATGATTGAATGGGAAGATTCAGTTACATCCTGAGGGAAACTTTTAACCATTTAACTCTTTCTAAACTTCATCCCTGTGACAGAGATTAACTATCCCCAGGATGCTCATTGTTACATTTTGTCTTATTTGGCCAAGTTATGAGTTAATTGAATGTTATGTTAAAAAGTCAATATATGGCTTTAATTGTACATAATCATATGTTAATGATTAATGGACTTTTGTGTCATATAAATTAAAAAATTCATAGTTTTATAGTTCACACAACATAATAGGATAAATACCAGAGTGATGAGGTTAATATAAGTTAATTAATGTAGGTCAGGCTTGCTTTAATTTAGAAATTACCTTAAAATGATTGAATTTGTACAATCGTACTTATTTTTTGTTTCAGTATCATTGTAAGCTCTCACTTCCCACACCATCTGTTACTGCAAGAATCATTTTTTTTTCACTACTCTGTATATCCCTGAATCTGGCCCTAGCTCATACTCCTCTCCACTTCCCCAAACTCACCCACTGTGCTCTCTTTCATAGCCTCTTTCCTGATAATTTCTTTCATCATTTCTTTCCTGACTGAAAACTGGCTATCCTCCAATGACACCACTCTGAGAAGGCTGTGATTTCTTTGAGCGCCTTAGGTGCCTCAGGATCTGGTGGAGGGATCACTGTCTCCTTGCTCTCTATTGATGCTTTCAATTTTTTTTTTCTTTTTATCCTTTGGAAATTTCATTTCCTTAAAGTGTGGTATATAGGATTTTTCCACTCATTTCACATTTTTGTCTCTGTCATCTGCTGGCTGCATTCATTGATTACTTCAGTACCTGGCTTATTGTCTTCTCCTCTGACCATTCCTTCATCTTTCCACAGGACTTTCACAATGACAGAGATGATTGATCAAGGTTTTCTCAGCTCCACATATATTGTACCCAACTCTAACACCCAAAGTGGTGTTTGCCCCTGACAGCTGACTAATGTTCAGGGACATTTGACAACTGGGCATTTCATACTTCAGACTTCAAATTCACACTGTCTGAGAAAACCACCCCATATGTTTTCCCTCTCTCAATTCTAATATCCTCATCCCCTAACCTTTCAGCTGGTGTGTTCTCATTCTTCACAAAGGAAATGGATTTATTTGGACAAGAACAATGTTGACTTTCCATCTGTAATTTACTAGCCCATGTGAATTGTAAATACCAGTTCTTCACTTCCTTTTGTGACGAAAGTGACCTGCAGGTATGCTGCCTTCTGCCTGAGATCAAATTTGTCATGTGCTCTGGATCATGTCAACTCTTGATTTCTCAAGAATGTTGTTACCCTCTCACATTTGCCGTCTTCAGTCTCTCCTACTCTCTTTCCAGACCTCTTTTCCTCAACAATTATTCCTTTTTACTGGCTCATTGCCCTTATTTTACAGATATGCTTGTCTTCATTAAAACATTCTTGTCATCACATTTTTCTCCACCTCTTCATTTCTCTGCTTCCTTAACAATAATGAATTGCTCTCTGTATGTTCCCATCTTTTACTGTGTCTTCAACCCACTCCTATTAGGTTTTCAACCTTACCATTCCTCTGAAGTTATTATTACATGTCCTCTATCCTTTGAGATCCACGGTCAGTTTTCTGTCCTGTGTATAACCGTGTATATAGCTGCTTAGCAGCATTCAACACTGTTGGCCATTTCTTTCTTCTGGAAACTTTTTTTTTTCTCAGCAATACGACCAGACAAAATGTTGAGATTTTATCCTAGATTCTTCTTTTCCATTTTTACTCTACGTCTAATCTATTAAGATGTTTGGTCATCTCCAAAAATGTATATTTTATCCTGTCCTACACTATTATATACATGTTAGCCCAGCCTATCGCTCATATTGTATCCTTCCTATTTTCTACTACTTCTCTGGTATAATTCCTGTTTATTTTATAGAAGTAGCAGGTAACCTTCTTACATGTCTTCCTATTTCCCTTTAGTCCCTTAGAGCTCACTTTCTATACAGCAGTCAGAATGATCTTTTAAAATGCAGCTTATATCATATAACTCATTGGCTTAACTCCTCCAACCCCTGGTTTCAGTCTGAACTCTAACCCCAGGCCACAGGTGGTAGTGGTACTGACACCAGATGGGTTTGGAAAACCCAGGAATAGAAGAGAATCTATATCCCTATTTTCAAGGGGAGCTTGGGGAGGTGACAACACCCCAGAATCTCAGGAATCTCCTGGTGCTAGCAAAAAAGCCTAGAAATGGTTGAGTGTTGTTGGGACAGGAGAACCTTTGAAGTTTAAATCAGGTTCTCAGAGAGACATAGAAGCGTAATATTTTCCTTTTAACAGAGAGGGACCTGCAAACAGCTGAGAGGCAGTTTGACTGGGAGAGTTCTCACAGTCAGGAGGAGAAGAAAAACAGTGGCCAACCTGGGTCAGCAACCAGACAATGGTGTTTTAATCCACGTCGATATGGGTAGATAACAAAGACCAAGCAGGGATCACAACTCTGCACTGTACACATACACACTCATGTTTGGCATGTTTGGCTCTTACAGGACACAGATGCTACTCTGGGGACTTGGGGACGTGGGCAAGTCCTTGAATTGGCTGTGATTTAGTTTATACCATCTGGTAGAGTGGGTATTTAAAATAGAAATTAAATACAGTGGAGAATTAAAGTTAAAAAGTTACATTCCATGGGTACATGATTTATGGATTGTTATCTGTACTTGATGTTTTATACAATTCAGTGATAATACATATCCATGCAGGTTGAGGGAGAAGACACTAGTTTTGACTATATCTGTGTGTACTTGATCTGGCTTTTCTAATATCTTTAGGTATCATTTTCCTTAACTACAAAATAAAGACGTTGGACTAAATATATGGTTCCCCTAGACTCGTCTCCCCCTTATGTAATCAATTACTACCAATGATTTGTCTTAGAAGAGTTATTTCACACCTACTAAGCACAGTATATGTATGTATATCTAGCCCATTATCCCATTCATAGAAAGAAGCTCTCCTCTAATTATAAAGTTTTGCTGCTTTCTCATCTTATTTAAGGGATGTGTGTGTGTGTGTGTGTGTGCGTGTGTGTGTGTGTAATTGTTAATTCCATGACCTTTTTTATTGTGGCCACTTTAGTCATCAAGGAAGTGAGAAATCAAAAAAGTTTGGCAGCAGGGTAGTAAGTATTCCAGCATATGCAATAGAAATGACACCTGTGTCTAAATAATTCTTTGAAAACACATATTTTGGCCCACCTATATGTTTTATTTAGTCTAGCTTTCAGAATAGATTGCCTTATCAGAAAATGTCAATGTTAACTAGACAAATATTTCACAGATTGGAGACAAATATGTAAACGAGGCCCAAAATATAAAATCTGCAATAAAGGCTTATTTTTTAACTAAGCACAGTGCAATATTGGTGTGTCATGCTGAGCATAAATGATACTTTGGATCTTTCAGCTTCATTTTTCAGCACACCTAGGGAAATTATCTTTATAGACAAATGCAGTAGTTTGGGATGCTTTTGCATAAAAATGGAGAGATGATGTATGAATAAAATCTAATAAGTATTACCTCTTTACCTCTGGTCTTTTTTTGTACCCTGGTCTTAAGAAGGCAGCATAGTATTAATAATGCAAAACTCAATGGAAGTACAGATGATATTTTAGAATATCATTGAGCCTCATTACTGCAAATGTGACTTCTCAAAACATACCTACTATCACTTGATTTTTGTTCTTGTTTTTAAATAGCCGGGAAACCACCAGATGTCGAGTGAAAGAGATGAAGATATTGAATAAGTATGCTGAGTCCTCGATCTTAGTTCGGGTTCTATCACTTGATAGTTGGACCTGCCTTTCACTCTCCTGGGCCTTAGTTTCCTCACTATAAGATGAAAGTGCTGACAGATGGTCTCTAATGGATGTTCCAATTCTGATAATTCATGAAATGACATAACCAGAATTTCTGAACTCTTGTAGGTGAGCCCATTGATGATTATATTAGATGAGGCTGTGTTTAGTGTATTTACTACGAAGAATATTGGTTGTCTTGCTGTCTTATGGTCATTGACACTTCCTTAAAGTTTATCAACCTCCCACGTCTACCAAAAACTCATATTTTTAAAAATGCCAACCTTGTTTTGGCCTTTGTATGCAAAATACTTTGAATATTTGTCTGTTAATAAATAGGCTATGCTGGCAAATCTCGTGCCAGTTATAAGGAGTCCTTGTGGTCTCCTCAGTGGCAATGTAGTTCCTGGGATCATTATGGTCCTACAGGAAAGAGAACAGGTTTGGAGTTTCCAGGCCTAGATTTGAATCCTGGTTTCAGTCTTTGCCCATGTTAGAAAAGGTTTTTTCTGTTAAGTGAAGCATCAAGAGATACTGGAAAAAAGTTCCAAAGGGAATTTCTAGATAGAGAGGAAGATTTCTAATGGAAACCAGAGTTGCAAATCCCCAAATTCACGACCTGTAAGGAGGGTATGAAAAGATTAAAAAAAAGAAAAACGAGAAAAGAACAGTTGAAAGAAGGATGCCTTTTAAGAAAGTTCTTAGAGTTCTGAGAGTCTCAACTCCCACTCTATAAACTATTAGTAAGATTATTTGGGGCTTTAATATGATCACTTGAATAGCATGAAGTTCTTCTGAGGTTGGGCTCAGTGGCCTAGGATTGTCTCTTGCTTGAAAGATCTCTTGTCCCAGAGAGTGTCTGGCGAAGTGTTCTGAGAGCTGCATTGATGGAAGAGGGGCTATCTTGGGTCTTTCCTGTGGTCCCAGTGTGAATCACTTTACATTTTTCCTGAGAGGACCTCTTTGATGAATGATGGGACCAGTGGACAGAGCATTTCTATAGAGTGAACCAGTAGAATCCAGGGTGGAGGGCCAAGAAACACCAAGAGGAAAGTGTGCATCTCCTGGGTCTCGGGTGTTGTCAGGAAGTCTGTGAAGGTGCATGCTGGAGATGGACTCAGCTTTCTCATGTGCCAGGTCCTTAGCAGAAAGCATAGGGCAGGGCCAGCAGGTAGGAAGTTTCTGTGCCCTTGCCCTCCTCCTTTCCTATTTCTGGTCAAGAGGAAGTCTAGAGGTAGCATGGTGTAGGTAGATAGGTCACTTGGTAGACAGGAAGAAGGGGAAAGAGCAGCCAGGAAAGGAGAAGATTGGGATTTTTCTTCTGTTCTTGCTTAGGGAAGCAATGAGATATGATTACCAAATTGTGACTATAAACTGGCTGTAAGACTTTGATTTCCTTAGAGTGACTGACAAAGTCTTGAATCTGCCTGTCTTTTCATCTATTTTAAAGGGCTATTTTAAAAGGGCAGGGGGATGTAAGAACAAGGTTGCATTTTTTTTATATTTCACAGGTGAGATTGTTCTCTGCCCCAGTTACTCTTAGATGATGGCATCTAGGGTGATTTAGTTCACCTGGTAATCTGTTTCCTTTTCTCTAAATTAGTGGTACTAGTACTGTCTTTGTTCAGGATGAGAGTGATAATGACAGGAAAGTGTTTTACTCTTGGTAGGAGTTTGATCAATGCTATCTTCTTTCAGACCTTTTTACTTGATTCTAAATTATTTCATAAAATAATCATTTTGATTACAACCTTCTAGGAAGAGGAAGAAATTTAGGGTAAAAAGCATATTGAAATGCCTCAATTTCATTCTGATGAAAGGGTTTCTTCACCTATATTCATAGTGCTTTTTCAGTCTTCAACAATGGCAGGCAGGTAGCATGCCACATTTCCCCTTTTGTTCTGACAGCCCAATGGGAGCCAAAGGGTTTCCATCTCTCTTTCTCAAAAGAGATGGGATCATGGACCCAGCTCATCTCCTATGAGAGCACCTGAGAGAAAAGATGTCTATTTTTAATATCTATGGAAGCTGTAAGTTTTTTCAGGATTCTTAAGAGCAAGGGAAGGATAAACTGTGCTGTAGCAGCATCTTAGAAACTGTCAACTCCTCGTCTGCTGGCTGTCAGGGTGACAGTAAACAAACAGGTGACCATAAAAGCGGACCTTCCACAAAGGTTATAATTAGATGCCGAAGAGCCTCAAGTGTCCCCACCCCTCTCCTCCCTTCTCCTCACATGGTGCAGAACGATCGCAAGTCAAATACAGTACAGTCGTTCATACTGAAGAATAGTTCCTGTTGATTTCTTATCATTTGTTAACTGTGAGAAAGAGAATATACGTAGTTCTCTTTTGAGTTTGCAGCTGTGTTGGGTGCAGATATGTGAGTAGTCTCCATATCAGAATTTCTAGGGGATATAGAACTGTTGTTCATTTCACTGGGTAAAGGAGACCTCTGTGAGTCCTCAGTGGTTATGAATGAAAATATAGCACAAGATGATTTAGCAAATATAGCTGATATTTCTGCTCTTGTCACAATATGCTGGGCAGAGCCCTGTTACCATGGGTCAAAGTTAAAAATGACACAGAATCTGGAATGATGGGACCTGGGGCCTCATTTTGAGTGGAAGAAAGCCCCAGCTTTCATTCTCAGCCAGGACTAATTTCTGTCGCACAAATGCTCAGGAACTCAAGACTGAGAAGCCAGGTTCTGTATGAGTCAGCTGTTTCTGGATAGTTTTAGTCCAAAATTAAAACCTTAGTTTCATCAGAAATTCAGTAGAATTGACTGTTGAAAAGCCCATTTTGTTGATAAGATTTTTTTGTTGTAATATGAGTATAAAGATTAAATAAGTCAAATAGTACTGGAGGAAATTAATGAAAAACAGCTGTCCCTGCGCCCCCCCCACCCCGACCCCCGCCAAGGTCCACTTCAGAAGGCTAACCATTTCTAATCAATAGTGCTTTATTCCCTCTGGCATTTATTTCTGTGTTTCTAAAGAAAATGCATATGCTTGCTATTCTCATATTTACCCATTTTAGACAATATCTATTGTCTTGTTATAGAAGAAAAAAATTTGATAGATACCTTTTTTTCCCCCTGAGAACTGACATGTCTTTTTTAATGATTTCACAGTTTAGGAGCTGTCTGGGTCTAAAATTCTGGGTTGGAAATCATGTTGATTTGAAATTTTAGGCCTGTTACTTGATTATCCTCTGGTTTCCATTTGATTTCTAATTTTTTGATTGCAATAATTTCCCTGGCTCCCTAACCCTCAGAAACTATAATAGAGTCTTTGTCCTTGGTTTTCTGGGCCTTCATGGTGGTAAGTCTTTTTTTTTTTTTTTTTTTCTTTTTTTCATGGTGGTAAGTCTTGGTGTGGGTCTTTTCTCTTTCACTGGGCTGGCACTTGTCATGTCCTTTCAGTTGGGAAATTATATTTTATAATTTATTCGATAATCTCTATTTTCTCAAGTATTGTAACTTGGGCAGATGTTGTTCCCACTTTTTTTTTTAATCTGGTCATGTTTTCTTGGCACTTTTTCCTTCTGCTTTTTCTAGTATGTAATTCTATTTGTATGATCATTAATTTCTAAGTGTTCGGGGTTTCTTTTATATATGATTTTTTCAAGTTTCACATGTGAACTAGCTCATTTTTCTGGAGATTTTCATGATTTTTTATGAATATTTAAGGGTTTTTTTATTCTTTAAATCTTTAATGAATATTTCTTCTGTATCTTACATTGTATCTGTTTCTTCTTAGTTTTTATGTTGATTTATGTTGGTCTCAGTCATTTCCCTCACTTGTCTGGTGGCCTGACATACCTATTTATAAGTAAGGTTGAGGTACTAAAAATCCCATTTGAAGCTCTGTGGATGTGAATGAGTCATGTTGATTGGAGGTTTTTCTGGCTATTAGTCAGTACTTGTTGGACTTTTCAATAGACAGTCCTCAACTGGCTGCCATCTCTGGGAGCCAAGTGGGAGAAAGCGCCTGGCGATCTCCCTTTATATTACTCCCTTAACTTGTTCTTCTGTTTGCAGTAAGGCACTTCTCTCCTGGTGTTTTTTCAGTTTAAAGCCTCATCTGGTTCAGTATTCCCACAGAATAAGTATTCCCTCCTGTTAGGCTGGAGGAAGGTAGTCATGGTGGGAGGATATGCTGGGAGAGGGCAGTATGTGAGTCTCCTGACATAGACATTCCACTGACTCATTTGCTTTGAGCCTCTTACACTACCCTCATCCCCTGTTTAGCTGACAGCTCCAATACTTGAGCCTTTCCTGGGTTCTCAGTCTCAAACTGAAGTTCTTATCTTTGGTTTCCTCCTCTCTGCAGGTTCTTAGTAATCAGCTTTTACAGATCTATTATGTTCTGTATATCATTCCATGTTCTAAAAGGTGTTGATCTCTCCCTGTGTCTCTCTTTGCCCTTTTCTTTTAATTTCTGTATATCTATGTAGGTTTTAATTACCTTTTTGGTAGTTTTTCTGTATTATTTTAGGGAGTTGGAGAAGGAATAATGATAAAAGTATTATTAATCACCCAAGTTTTGCCGCCTCCTTATCTAAGATTTCTTTACTGTGGGATCATTCTGGCCTGAGACTTAGTCCTGCTATGTCACTTACTGTTTATCTGTTCTATCACTTAGTATTCCCATCTTTAATGTAGATATAATAATGCTTACCTCATTGAATTTGTGGAAGCCCCACCTAGCATAATAGCTGGAATGTCTAACCTCAGTAGTATAAATGTTAAGAAGTACTTGGATTTTGACTAGTTCTCCACTTTGTTTCTACTCGCAAGTCACTCTCACAACCAGTTGAAACCCAGTGGCTCTAGTCCCTCCCTATGCCTTTGGCAGACATTTCTTACCCCGATGTAGGCACTGTCCTTGCAGTGGGGCTCTATGGGTAAATAAAACAAAGTCTCTCTCCTCCAGGATTTACGTTTAGGCAGGGAGGAAGACAAACAGATTTGTAGGAAAACTAACAGTATGTCAGGTAGTAATAAGTGCTATGGGCAAAAGTAAAGTAAGGTCAGTGCTGAGGTATGTGTGGAGGGAAGCTGTTGTTTAATGTAGAATGGGCAGGGAGAACGCCATTGGGAATGTGACCTTTAATGGAAACCTGGATTAAAGAAGCAGTCCACACAGGCCTCTGGCGGAAGAACCTTCCAAGCACAGGGATCAGGTCATATGAAACCTAGGGTGAGAGGGGCACCTGAATGTTTCAGACAGTAAAGCATGTGGCTCTTGATCTCAGACTTGTGAGTTCAGGTCCCATGTTTGGTGTAGAGCTTACTTAAAAAAAAACAAAAACAAAAACAAAGAACAAAGCCCAGGGTAGGAATTTGATTGTCAAGTTTAAGGAGTAGCAAAGGGGCCAGTGTGGTCCAAGTGGAAGGAAATGAGCTCAAACTTGTAGGACCTTAGATCCCTTTAATAACACTTTGGTTTTTGCCTGAGTGAAGTTGTGAGCTACTGGAGGGCTTTGATCAGAGGAGTTACATAACCCCTTATGGATGGATGGACCCCCTTTCACTATCATGTGTTATTTTTATATACTAATCAGTGACATCATGTTGGCAACATCATCTGTTGGGTCTATTTTTATATATTAATCAGTGGCATCATGTTGGCAGCATCATATCTGTTGGGTCTCCACCTACTCATGCTGACATTGGCTGTGACTTAATGTCCCGGGACCAGGCTCTTTAACTTGTTGATTTTGCGGGCTCAACCAGGATCAGTTCTAGTTCTTCTCTATGCCCAAGCCTTCCTACTTCTACTTCCACAAATCTCACTCAATAATGTGTTTAAAGTCACCCTTCGGTGCTTGCCTAAACTTACAAGGCCATTTTTGCTTGAGGGTAATAAGACTTTACACTTACTTTCTTCTCCTGTCTCCTGTTTGCTATAAAGTTTCTGCCCACAGATCCCCTAACTTAATGAAACCTGTTATTTGATTGTATTACATCTGACAACTCACATTAAGCCAGTCCCTAAGATGAGGTTGTGCTTTGGAATGGAACCAAATACTTTTAGTTCTAAGCAGTATCTCAATACAATATGCTCTTACCTGAAATGGTTCTTCAAAGACCATGTGGACCCTTGGGAACACTGCTTGGCTACTTAACATAGAAAAGCAGATGTGTCTGGTGAGATATGCTGTCTATCCAATCTTGTGTTACACAGTTTTAATGTGTTCAGTGTCAAAATCAGTGCAGACCACCAGGCATTTCTTCCAGCCAAGGTTTTTGTACACAGAGACCCTACATGGAAGAGTAGAATGACAGAGGTCATGTGACAGTTTTCCTTTGGGAAAGCAATGCCATGCTTCACAAAGGCACCATTCATGGAAGAGCACTAGTGTTTATAGTTTGGGAACCACTCCATTTTCTTGGGTTCTTCACTGGTCACCCCTTTACTTTTAGTTTAATATGAATAATAATGCCATTAATTAGCCTTAAGTTTTCTGCTGGAGTCAGTGCTCCTGGTGGATGAGTCCAGGATCAACCATTGTAGAAATTTCAGGGTATAGATAGTAATTTTTTCCTTGTCTTAATTATAACCACAAATCCTTGAAAGAGATGGCAGTACTGAACCTATAGGATAGTAATTTAGGGCTCAGGTAATCACGGGGCTTCATACCTTGGACCTGTATATCAATGCCTCCTTTGGGATTGTGCTCACTTCTGGGCACATAATGCTGAAGAAGGCATAGTCTTATGGTCAGGCTGCTTACCCTCTGGAGGTAGGAACAATCCAGTAAATGAGTGGAAGCCATGCACTCAGTAAGCTTACACTCTAGAGGTAGGCACAGACCAGTAAGTGGGTGGAAGACATGCACAGGTCTACACCAGAAATCTGTCTTCTTCTGTAGTGTAGGGTTGCTGCTGGGAGGTGGGTTGTTGACCTGAGACTACATTTTCCAGTCCCCTTGAATGTAGTTATGACCATATGGCTTGTTCTCATCTGTGGAATGTGTTTGGATGTGATATGTGTTGCTTTATAGTCTCTCTCCTGCCTGCCTTTTCTATGGTCTCTCTTCCCAACTCCTGTGTGCCTCATAGTTTAAGTAACTTTGAAAGCGACATATTAACAATGGTGGGGTCTCTCTCAATCTGAATCCTACAGGACTATATGGATCAGAAACTTCTCATTTTCTGCTTAACAGGTCACCAACATCAGCTGTTACTGAGTAAGCACTATATTTACATTTTTTTTTTTTCCTGATAGCAGGTGGAATTGCTCTAAATAATTCCACTGGTAATTTTGGGAACACATAGGAACTGACCCAGGCTTGGCGGGTGACGAAAATCTTTTAAAATGGCAATTATGCTGAATGCTGTTGAGTCCCTGCTTTGATTTAATGGTTTGGAATGCAAAGGTATGGTCCAGGGGTATATGTTTGGGGGTTTTCAGGATTTTTAGCTTCTTGATTCCTGAGAGGGGAATGAAGCTTTTGGCAATGTACATATCATTTCGTTTGGTATATATTTTGTCTCTGAATATCGAGTCCTTGGAATTTTGGAGTCATTTGACAGTTTTTGGCTAAGCACAGCTCAAATTCTTTTAGGTGAAACATCAGATGTAATAAATAATAGTTAATGCTTATTGTAATGTAAATTTTAAGCTTGTATATCTGATGGAATTTTCATTGCTCTAAATACCATCCAGTTGTCTGCCTCCTTAGTATCCCCATTTGAATGTTTAATGACATTTCAAATGTGTAATGGCTAAATAGAAATTTTAGGTTTTGCCACCCTCCAAAATTTCTGTTCCTCATCTCAGAAAACCTCAAGAACATGTATCCAGTTGCTCAACCACAACGCCTATAGGGCATTCTTTAGGGCATTCTTTATTCATCTTTACGTTTAATTCCTCAGCAAGAACTTTAAGCTCAACTTCCAAAATAAACCCCTCTTCTCTCGACTACTTTCTTCTCCGTGGGTATCACCTGGTCCGGGCCACCATCCTCACTTGCCTGGACCACTGCAATAAACTGCTCATCTGTCTCCCTGCAAACGTGGTTGCCCTTCTATCCTCCATTTTCCACACAGCATCAGCATAGCCTTTTACAACTTAAGTCAGATCACTTCCATTACTTTCCTTTTGCATTTTGTACCCTGGTCTCCAAGGCCCTGCACTTTTGGATTCCATTATTTGCCTGCTAGGACCCCATCACGTTGGTCTGCTCTGTTTCACAACACACCAAGCTCCTCACCACTTTGGGTCCTTGCACTAACCTTTCACTCTGCCTGTAGGGCTTCCTCTCCATATCTTTTCACCGTGGCTCCTCTGTGTTGTTCAGATCTCAGCTTAAAAGCCACCTCTGCCTCTTTGGTGATACCTTCCTCACCACAGTCTGTGTGACCTAATGCCTCTATAGTAGTTATCTCTATTTGAATTATCTTGTTTATTGATTTCTTTATTTGTGTTTGATTTATCTAACTTAGGGCTTCTCAACCTCAGTACTATTTACATGGAGGGATAGATGATTCTTTGTTGGAGGGGGTTCTCCTGTGCACTGGAAGGTGTGTAGCAGCATCCCTGGCCTTAGCCCACTAGCTGCAATTAGCATCCTCCTACCCTCACTCCAGTTATGACAAGCAAAAATGAATGTCTCCAATCATTGGCAAATATCCCCTGGAAAAAATTCCACCCTCCTCTCTTACTGAGAACCACTTGTGTAACCATGGGCTAACTAGATTTACAATAAAGCTGCTCTTTCCCAAGGCGTGGGAGGGGTCCCAAAGTGTGTTCGTATGGGGAGTATGTGTAAAGTTGTTCAAAATAAGATACTTTAACCATAATCAGTTAAGGATAGTCTCTTTCCACCCTACATTTTCCTCCATTTCCTTGCATGATACCTTGTATTGGAGTGTCCATATGCATGTTGGAGATTTAGTTAAATTGGTTTATTGAGTTTAAAGGGATATGTGAATGTGGTAACTTCCCTGAGTGTGAAGTTATTTTTGGTGTCCTGGTGTAGGAGAGGCTGCCAATAGTACTTCCACAGCCCATTGTGCTGGCTTACTTGGCATAGGCACACAGAGGTTCAAGATCAGATATCAAACCTTGATATAAACATGTTCTGTGGCACCCCATATAAAGACTTGGAATGTATGAAGAAAGAGGAAAGAGGCTAGTTTGTAGAAAATTATGCTGGTTGTCAAAGATGAAAAATTCTAAAAGGAAGATTTGCTTCTCATCAACTTTCAAAATGAGTGTTCTCCCCTGTCAGAACTATGGCCAGTGATAAACCATATAGTGTCTCTTTTTGATGGTACTCACACAATATGGAAATTTTCAGAATTCCTTCTGTTCTTAGCACACAACATCTGTAGCAGAATTATCTCTAACAGCTCGTATGTGAAAGAAGCTTGATAAAGGTTTTCCCCAAATTGACAAGAATGCTAAAAATGTCATTCCCAATATTAAGTTGTGAAGCTGAAATAAACTTTGGCTGAACTATCAAATACAAACACAAATATTTTCAACCACACTAGAGGAAAGACTAGGTTATCTTCCTATTCTATTTACAGGAAAAGAAATTTAAAAGTCATATGAGAAATAAAGACTATGCAGTCAAAATGTAAGGAAAAAATACTCTGCTATGCGTTAAGTAGGTAATTAAGTAAAATGTTATATTATTTTTCAAAAAAATGTTATGTATTTTTCAAGATTTGTGGTATTTGCTAGGTTTTAAAAGTTGCAGATTTATTTCATTCTAAATTAATATTCACATTTGTACCTAATTTCATATTGATAACTTTTGGTACTCTTATTTTAAAGGGATCCCCCTAAATTGAATAAGCTAAAGGCCCACACATCCTGGACCAAGCACTGGCCTAACCCTTCCTGAAAGCAGATTACTTGGAATAGGGACTTTGCTTGCCTTGTTTCCTAACATACTCCTGGTTCTTAGGAAGGATACGTTGCTCATAGCACACTCTCAGCACACAAGTACATGATTGCTGTTAGGCATTTTGTGCAGGCACCATTGAGTCTCTCCCAGAAACCTAGAAGCCTCTTTAATTAGCGTGTATTGTAGGTTGCCTTCACCCTGAGTTGAGTGGGGTAAAGGCTGGCAACTTTGATGGGATTTGTCAGAAGTAGTACTGGGAATACCAATTCTGCATTTGTTCTCCTTCTTTTCCTCTTTATTTTTCTTTCCTCAAATACATAACTTTCAGAATGTAAGATTTCCTCTTTTATATTTTTTGAGTTGGTCTATTGTCTGATCATATTCGTTCAACTAAAATCCAAAAAAACAGGCTTAGGTAAACTATATGACCTCTCTAAGCCATGGTTTCTTCAGTAGGGAAGTATGGGGTTAAAAGTATCCACTCATGGAATTTTTGAGGGGATTAAAAGGGATAAAGTATGAAAGCCCTCAGTACAGTGGCTGGTATATCGTAAAAGTGGTGATTAAATCTTAGCTACTATTATTCTGATGTTATTCATAGAGCACTTGTCTCTATAAAGTCATAATAACTGGTGGTATTGGTGCAGAGTCTAATTTTATATTTCCACATGTTCATCAAAGCCCTACTATGAGGCTAATCACAGGTGGTGAGGGATTCATGTTATGGTTCCACAGACACTGAGGAATATAATCGCAGTTTCTATTTAAGGTCTCTAAGCCAGCATGAGAGACTCTAAGCATCGTGAATTTTCTGAAGCAGGCATACTGACATGTGACTCGTTAGTATCTTCAAGAGCAGTGCTTAGAACTCTGAATTAGCTAGGATTTCATCATATACATTGAAATAAATTGTAGCATTTGATAATAGATTTAACGTATTGTCCAGCTTTCTTTTTATTGGGCCTCATTTTTGTTAGACTATTCTGTGTTGGGCAATTACACAAGCAGACAATGAGACTCTTTCAAAAACAATTATTTATTGAATCCAAAGTCACAAGGTGAAACCCGCCTCACATTCCTGCAACAAAGAATGACAGAACTTAGAATAGAGACACTTAAAATCAAATCCTGCCATTTCCTCATTTTAAAAATGAACACCCCCTAAATTTTCTTTCAGGTTTAAATACTTGAGAATTGACCTTGAAAACTATAATATACATTAAATCAACACTGCCAAGAAGATGAAGTACTGAAAACACACTGATTTGTTAGAAATTAAAGAGCTAAAGCTTTGATGTTACAGCTTTGATTTTTTTTTCCAGCAAGATATTGAACATCAAACAATGTATCATTCCAGAATGTCAAGTTTCTACTCTTTACTTTTTTGGTGGAAATTTGAATCTTCAGACTCTTGCATAGAAAGGCTATGTGGCAGAAAGTTGGCCTTCCTGAATTTTGCTCTTCATTAAGTTAAATAGAATTTAATCCTGTATTGCTGCTGATGCCCTGAAACAAGGAGATATTTTGCAATTTAATATTAATTAACTCCATAAATGTTTATTGTACACCTAGCTAATGCCACATACTATGGCGGATGTTACAAATTCCACTGCAAAACCTAATTCATCCTTTTTTTTTTTTTTTAAACCTAATTCATCCTTTAAGGAGCCCACCATTTATGAGGGGCTAGAGTATATGAGCAGGTCTTTGCAGCTCTGATAGTTGGAATAACAGGATCACCAAGTGTAAACAACAGATGGTTAGTAAAGGCATGGAAGGGAGCTCTTTAAGGTGAGGGTTGATGGGGATTTGGTGTTTTTCAGGTGTCTGGGGAATGATATGGGGGGGAAAGGAGGGGCTTGGAGAAGCAGAAATTAAGAAGTAAAGCAAGATTATGGAGATAGCTGCTATCCATCTGGTGCCATGAGAAGTGGGAAGCCCCTGAAAGGTTTTCAAGTACCAGAGACACATGCTGGTATTTGGAGTGCAGAAAGAGACTGCAGCCATGGGGTGAGAAGGGGAGAAAGCAGCAAGGACAACCAAGTTGGAGTGTTGAGCTCCAGCTGGCTCATGGAATCGCCATTTGTACAAACGTTCATCATCTGAAAACGGAAACACACAAATCACAGATGAAAAATGAACCTCTGTAAATTAAAATTGAGTGATAATTTGCATTTCAAAGCTGTCAGTCTCTTGATTTAATTCAAAAAAGACTTTCCAGTACCTGGAAGAGAATTTGATCACTTCACTCACATTTTTAAAACCTGTTTGTCTTTCTCTCCCTCTTCCGTAAAGTCAGGTACATCTAAGTTAGTAAACTATAAGCAAGAATTTTAGGAGGAACCCTAAGGGCAAAATCTAGGAAGGGTTCTTTGGGATGACTACATTTATTTCTGTTATTCTGCGGTTATTCTACTTTCACCTTCGGGGTAATCATTGATTGCTTTCCCCATTAAGCAATTCCCTTGCTCAAACTCTTCAGGGAAAGTGCCCAACTTGGACCAGCTCTTCTACTTATATAGTGCACTTTACTCAGGTTTTACTCAAGTTTTCCATTTCCCTTGTTTCTTCGCCTTCCTGGCAGACTCCTGATTAGGCAAAGACAAGAGATGGAAGTTGAGAGCCACCAGGTGTGTTATCATCCATCTGCATTGTGACCGTGTCCTCCAACTGGTCCGTTTCTCCTGGGAGGTACAATGAGGGCCGGAGAGAGTGAAAGAGATTCAGGCTTATACAAAGTACAGATTTGAATGGCAAGCGAAACAAATTTACTCTCTGTATGGTCACTACAATCCCAGAGGGGCCAGTGCATCAAAAAGTATTTGTTAGGGAGGTGAAAGTCACTAGGCAATTTCCCTGGAAGATGGAACTATGTGTCTTGGGAGAAAGCTTTACAGTGGAAGCAAAATGTACCGGACTTGGAACTGAAATGGCAGCCTTCCACTCTCGTGGACTGTGCACACTGCCTGGCAGTCTTTGCAAAGCTTGCCACCCTCTGTGGCTCTGCACCTTCTCTGTCCATTGATGCCATTTTGTGTGACATGGCTCTCCTCTGGGATCACTAAAGCTGCCCTGGGGAGAGGGAGGCCGAATTTTTCCTCTGCTCCTCCTCTCTGCCATCTTGGTCCATCCCTCAGCACCCTTCTACAGGCCTCAGGCTAAATGCCTCTTGATAGCTCCTTAACTGGTCATGTCCCCTTTTACCATGGACATTCCTCTCCATTCTCCTTCCATCAAGACTTACCCCTGTGTCTTGAGTCAGGGCTTCGAAAAGCGTTGCCAGGGACTCAGATGCATGCCATGTACTGAGCTCTCAGGAGGAGAGTGAGGAAGCGGGACAAGGTGTGGGAAAATGCTGTTGGATGTGGTCTTGGCTTGGAGGCTCTGGAGCATGACCTGCATCATAGGCTCACTTCACCTTGAGGTATGGGAACCAGCTGTTTGTACCACATATCCATCAGTGATTGGCTATGGGCTTCCCCAACTGGCATGAGGGCCGCCTAACCTTTCAGGCCAGGCTGCTGCTGTTAGACTGAGGACTGTCTACAGGAGAGGCGGCTGTGAGCCATTAGCAGCCAACACAAAGCATCTGGAAGCTGGGTTCACCTGGCAGATAGATTAAGCTGGGTGCACCACCTGATAGGGGGCAGGGCAGAACACCGATTGTATCAACTACCTGCGCTCTCTGCTTTTAGGCCAAGGTTTCATACTGAACTCCAGGGGGTGATGAATGCCCACCACCTTTTCTCTCCCAGGAGTGTTTGTATTGTGTCCTAGGCTAAAAGACCATGATAGTGGAGCCACAGGCATTGTGCATGACTACTGTGGAGAATGCTTTTAGGGAGTGGTTGCAACTGTTCTGGTATCTTCTTTTTTGTCATTTTCACATAACAGAACTGGGGTCCCAGCTCCAAGTCTGGTGGCTCTGTCAACAGCAAATATTTCCTGGTAAACATTAGGGCAGTGTGGTTTGATATGTGCTTTGTATGTGTCTTGACAGAGCTGTTCCTCTAGCCCTCCAGTCAGCACAAATCCGTTACTAACATGCTGAGTTACACCAAATGTGGGTTCCCTGAAGCTAGTCTCTGTGACCCTTTAGTAGAGATGGCTACCAGATTCATGCAATTCCTTCCATGCTGGAAGTACAGATGTGATTCTATACTCCCCTCATTGGAGCAAACACTGGGGAGGTAGCAGAACTTAATGAGGTCTTTCACTGAGTTTTTGTTAAGCTCACAAGCATCAAGGGGATGCAAGTTGATACATGACGAAGCCTGGTCATTTTTGTTGCTGATGTTGTAAAACATTCCAACTTTGCAAAGTAGCTCAGAAAATATAAAAGACAATGTTGATTACCTCTGAAATAAATGCTACAGGAATTGACATTTCATTGTATAGATATGATGCCTCAAGTTTCATATCTATACTTCTCTTATATGTTTAGAACGTTTATGAGTTCTTTTCAAAATTCTCAAGAGATGGGGTGGCTGGGTGGCTCAGTGGGTTAAAACCTCTGCCTTCGGCCCTGGTCATGATCTCAGGGTCCTGGGATTAGGCCCCGCATTGGGCTCTGTTCGGCAGGGAGCCTGCTTCCTCCTCTCTCTGCCTGCCTCTCTGCCTACTTGTGATCTCTCTCTCTCCCTCTCTGTCAAATAAATAAATAAATAAATAAATAAATAAATAAATAAAATCTTTTAAAAAAATCCTCAAGAGATTACATTGTATTATGTAATTCCTAGTTATTTCGTATCCATGGACAGATATTAAAGTCTTGAAATACTAATGTACTTTTACCCAAGTACAGACTAGGATTTCTCATCATTTGTATTGAGCTACTTGACTTGACTGGCTTATTTACCAAGATGAAAGGGAAACAATTTAATTACATATTTGAGAAAATACATTGTAGCTTCATAAGATCACTAGAACAATTACTTGTCTCCTCTGTGCCCTATGAAACCAAATTAGGAGAGAGGAAGTGGGTCTCTTGTATTAAAATCTATTTCAAAGTCAGTGCTGAAGGTAGCTATTAGAGACGATACACACTGACGAAGTGGTGTTTCCAGTGTTCTGCAAAGATGGGATCAAGTCAAATGTGTCAGGAAAGCAATTCATTTAATTTTCCTTTCTTTAGGCAGTTGAATCAAGATCAAGAAGAGACCTCTATTTTTTTGAAATTTTTACATCATTACTTTGGACTTTGGATGTTAAGCAATTCCCTTGCACAATTTTCTTCGCAAACAACATTAATGGACTAGATATTGGCATTAGTAGACTAGATATTGGCAAAGTATTGTCAGAAAACTTAGAAATGAATAATTTTTTTCTCCTTTTTTTGTTTAAAATCTATAAAAGACATGTATGTTTGCTTATTGAAGAAATTCAAGCAAACCAGCACTAATATGGTAAAAAATAGAGGTTCTCCCCCAATTCTCTGACTACCTTTCTCATTCACCAGAATAATCACTAGTATCAGGTCAGTGTATATCCTTCTAAGTATAGGATGTACAATGTACTGTATATTATGGTATACATTGTATATAGTATATGTGATATACTATGTATTATAATATATAATTGTTTTATGCTGGTCTCAGCCTATGGATAGCCACTGTTGTGACTGGACTGGCCCTTGTGGTTCTTATGATTGCAAGACACCCTGAGCAATGACCATCAGGAAACATTGGGGAAAAAGAAGGTTTATTATTCAAAAGTCCTTGAAACTACATAGCACACATAGGGACCACACAGCGAGATCATGGAGAGAACTCATGGGACTGGGTTCTGCTTTTATTGAGGTTGAGGGTGGGGGTTTAGAGTTTCAAGGGTTTACTCTTTATTGGTGAATTTAAAACAGAGGAGCAGGAATTTCAAGTGTGAGAAAAGAAAAAATAAGTAGTCCAAATGACTAGTTATGGAAATCAACCAAGATCTTTAAAACAAAGTTGATGAGCAGGTGGGGAGGAAGTATGGCTCTTGATTTAGTCTTGTGGCTGGCAATGTGTTTTTTCCAGCTAGCCTTTTTTGAAGTGGATGCCTCTTTGAAACAGGTGTCTTGACTATTGAAACTTAAGTCAGGCACTTGCATTACAAAAAAAGAGAAACCAACTGTCAGGGGTTATATAACAATAATGAATGGTGTATATTATATCTAATATATGAATAGAATACCTATACACAAGTTTGTGTTGTTGTTGTTGTTTTTAGATTTTATTTATTTGAGAGAGGGAGAGAGATAGCAGGAGAGAACAGAAGAAGGAAGGAGAGGGAGAAGTAGGCTCCCAGCCCGGCAGGGAGCCCCATGTGGGGCTCGATCCCAGGATCCTGAGATCACGACCTGAGCTGAAGGCAGCCGCTTAACTGACTGAGCCACCCAGGGGCCACCACACAAGTTTCTTTGAATTAAGTATATTTTACACACTTTTGTATCATTTGCTTTTTTTCCATTCAAGAACATCTTGGACAAATGACAAACTGAGAAAAATACTTATAGTCACAGAAAATGTGCTAATATCCCTAATATATGTTGCTCTTCTATAACTTGGGAGGAAAATGCTCTACCACCATTTTCAAAAAATGAGCAAGAAATAAGAACCATGAAATAAGAACTATGAACCAAGACTATGTTCCAAGAAATAAGAACTATGGAACCAAAAGTTCCATAGAAAAAGAAGTGCAAATTGCCACTAAGTAAGAAAATATGTTCAACCTCATTCCTTTTAAGGTGGATAAAAATATAAATTAACACTGTGACACCATCTTTTTATTTTTAAAATAGTTTTGACTTTGGGAACATGAAAATGTTTTACATAATTACAAATAAAAATTAATTAAAAATTCAAAAGGCCATCCTTAAATAGAGGAAAAAAGGAAGATAGGAAGATGGAAAGTAGTTTTGTTTTTTGAAACAAATATATAAAATGACAAAGCAAATATATAATTATATTAATCTCATTAGCATCAAATAATTTTGTTGTAAGAAAAAGCTACAATCACAAAATGAAAAATATCATTCTTAACTCATGATTTTTCTTTGTCAATGTGTATGTTTCCAGAGAAAAGAAACAAAAGTTGCAAACAACTCAGTAACAATGAGCATTCCTAGCACTTACACTCCGTTTTCTAAATACTTTATCATACTGAAGCTAACTAGAACAACTTGAGGGAAAAATGTATAATTAATGATCTGGGGACAGAAAATGCGTAAGATATGCCTAGAACATCTTGTTACATTGAAAAGTAAGGAAGATATCAAGGACTGCTGGGGTTTGTGTCACAGGATAAAGCCATCTTGAAAGGATGCCTACTAGTCAAAAATAGGGCAATGTGTATATCAAAAAGAATAATGATGGGGCACCTGGGTGGCTCAGTCATTAAGCGCCTGTCATGATCCCTAGGTCCTGAGATCGAATCCCATGTCGGGCTCCCTACTTCTCCCCCTCCCACTCCCCCAGCTTGTGTTTCCTCTCTGTGTCTCTCTCTGTCAAATAAATAATAAAATCTTAAAAAAATAATGATGACAAAGGATGGAAGTAAGATTCAATTTAATGGATTGAAATGCAATGAATTCAAGTAGGTTAAAAATCTAGGGCATCATACTGATCTCTGGCCCCCCTCCCGAAAAAAAAACCTCATTGATCGTCATTGGAGGTTGTTGAGGCATGTTAAGGCAACAACTCATTATTCTGAAAGCTGGTAAATAAAGGAATAAATAAAGCATTCATTAACTTTCCTAAAATCCTATATTTCAGGGGATTGAAATAGTTGATAAAAGAGGTTTTTTTGTTTGTTTGTTTTTTGAGAAAAATTTCATTCAGTGTATAAGATGGGAATAATAGAGTTTAAGTACTGCTCTTTGGAAGCTCTTGTCGAGAAAGAACATAAGCAGGAGAGTTAATTTAGAGACCAGAACGTGGCCAGAAAGAACCAGATAAGAAAGAGTAGAAATATGATACTCTGAAAGGAAAAAAAAAATTAGGAGTTTTGGACTTCCAGGTCCAGGTAATACAAGTATACTCTATTGCCTATTTCTTGTTAGCAACAATTAATAACCCTGGATTAAAATGAACAAAACAATTATCAGAAGGCTCTAGAGGGTAGAAAAACATAGGTGCATTGGGTGAAAATCTCTAGACCCAAGAATGATCTGACAGTGAGTTCTCTGAATTGTTTTCTTTTGCCTCCTATATAACTCTGCCGGGGTGCTAGAAAGATCTGAAAGCCAGAACTGCCATTGGGAGAAGACATTAAAAGCCCCAGGAAGAGCTCATTCTTTCCAGCCAGATGACCAAGAAGAGAAATTCCTATGGAACAGAACATTTTTGACTTATCTGCCCTGTTTGAGGTGAAGGCAGCAAAGAAGTGTTGCCTTGTCCACCCACCCAAAGTTTCAGCTCTGGATCCTCTGGGACAGAGCCCTGTGGGCTCTTCTCAGCCTGCTGTAGGAGGGCATGCCCCCTTCCCATGGGCATGACATGGAGGACAAAGCCCAGTTGACCGCACTCTACACCAGCACCTCCCACCCCAACCCCTACACACACATTCTATTCAGTTGTAATAATTTATCTTTGACCGTGTGAAACATGGTCTTAAACGTCAGAGTCATGCAAAACAGAATGCTCAGAGAATGTTACCCCACTTTCCAATTTTACCCCCCCTTTCCAACTTTACCCCACTTCCATTCTCCCATTTTGTCCATGCTGTTTTCACTCGGTCACCAATCACATTAGTTTCTGGTTTATTCTTTCACAAATGAGCAGATATGTGTATACTCTTTTATTTTCCTTTATGTTTTTCGAAGTCTTTTTTGAGTAGAATAGAAGCACACTAATTCAATGGAATTGGTTGTTGTCTGGTTAACTGGAAAAAGAAACTGTTCACAGATACGATATTTGGACCCATTTTATTCTAACAATAGACATACAGGAATACATATACAACTTTTGTGGTAGAGATGAAGACTTTTTATGAGAGTATATCAACTATTTGGAGTTCCAAATTACCATTTTACCAAATCACTATGATTTGTAAGACTAATGGAGAGAGAGGTCTATTTGAGAAGTATTCAAAAGTTCAAATTCTTGGTTCAATTTATCAACCTCACATTTCCCCCTCTTTTTTTTCCCCCTCTCTTAAACAATTTCTACTCTCATTTTATTATTGGCTTGTACTTGTATGTTGGTTTAGTTTTGGGGACACTTTTTCTAGGTTTCTGAGCTGAAAGCTTGTACTTTAGGCTGGGTCCCCAGAAGCAAAGCCTGAGATGGGGATTCTTGTAAAGTTGGTTACCGAAGTGCTCACAAGAACCTAGAGGGAGTGGGGTAGCAGGGAGAGAATGAAGTCTAATTCCACTCAGCCTGATTCTGGGGGGAGCTCTGCACCGTCAATGAAGCATGAATTGTACATAGCCTGTCCTAACTTGGGGCAAAGATGCAGGACCTTTGTGTCCCAGCATTACGGTGTAGTCCCTCCTTATCCATGGTTTCACCTTCCATGGTTCAGTTACTTGTGGTCACTCTCAGTGTAGAGGCAGATGATCCTCCTCGGATACATCATCATCAGGTCAATAGCAGCCTGATGCTATTGTCACAATGCCTACATCATTCATCTCACTTCTCATCAGGTAGGCATTTTATCATCTTATATCATTACAGGAAGAAGAGTGAATACAGCACAGCAAGATATTTTGAAAGAGAGACCACCACATTCATGTAATTTTTATTATAGTAAATTATTATTATAATTATTCTTTTATTATATTAGTTACTGTTACTCTCTTACTGTGCCTAATTTAAAAATTAAACTTTATCATAGGTATGTATGTATAGAAAAAATATGGTATGTTTAGGGTTCAGTACTATCCATAGTTTAGGCATCCACTGGGGGTCTTGGAACATATTCCCTGCAAATAAAGGGGAAACTTACCATAGTTATCCCTTGGTTCCAGTGGACCCAGTGGGAACTGGGACATAACTCCAGTCACCTCTGAGGAGGCAGTAGTCCAAGGGCAACCCACTGCAGAGGTTGCAGGTGTAGGTCATTAGTAAGAACACACTCTGGCTGATAAAGGATCCCTGAGGTTCTGGGCAGAGAACCCACAGTATCTGCTGCAATTAGTTTATGTATTTCAGTCCTTCTTGAATAGTAAAGGCATTTAAAACTCTCTCTGGCTGAGAACCACTGAGGTAAATAAAATATATTATTTAAAAACACAATGAGACGTTTATTTTTAACTGCTACCCTTAGGTTTTAATATTGGGTATTCTCATTTTTGTTAAGTCCTGAATGCTTGAGTACGTCCTGTAAGACAGACACCCCGTGAAACACTTCATCTCCATTATCTTGTGGAAGTTCCACAATAGTTCATGAGGTAAATACTGTTCTCATTTGCATTCTTCGTTTGCCAACACGTAGGCAGGCAGGAGGTGTTGGAGCCTGGATGTGAATTCAGGCATTCTGATTCCAGAGTCTTCTGGACTTGACCTATGTCAGACTTGACCATAGGCGTTACTCTCAGGTTCTCTGTGGAAATGTTTTTTGTCTTAGTCCAATCTTATCCTGTGTTTTAGCTTCTCTTTGTGGGGCTTTGTCATCAGTTTGATTCCATCAATTGAGAAGTCTCTGAGAAATCTTTCTTTGTTTTGGTTTTCCAGTAAAGCCTTCTCTAATTCAGCCTTAATTTAGCCTCTGTTGTGTTTTATTTCAGTTACATCAATGGGATACTGATTTCAAAGAGAGGTGAAAGTTTGTGATCTGTCAGCTCTCTGGTACTGGAATTCCCCCCCCCCTTTTTTTTCCAAATATCTGAATTAAATACTCCCTCTAGTGTTTGGTGGTACTGAACATTGTGCAGGAACCTTCTCCTTGGGTGCTGTTTGAAACCTGTTTTCACCAAAATTTTTATTAAATTCCAGAAAGGCTTACATGTGGCCTTTCTTATTATTGATTGCATCTTCCAAAAGTCAGTATTTTGGTTTCTGTCTTGTCAACATTCATCTCAAAAGAAAAACTCATCTTTGAAGTAATTGGTGATCTAGAAAACACTATTATGCCCTAATAGGATGCATTATAGAAAGCAGCCCATTATGGAGAGTGGCAAATCTCTGCATTGTGAAGATGAAGCCCTTAATTTAATTTTTAATTATTTATTTATAAATCTTTTGATCAATCAGGATTATCCCTGTTGTTGCTATTGTTTTTTAAACAAGGTATGCTGGTTTGCTATTGAGATGGTGATTCCTGCTTGCAAAATACAAACTAGATATAACAGAAAAGAATCTCCTTGGCCTGTAGCTGCACTTTTCTGCTTCAACGAGTTTACTTGATTATTAACCAGTTACTCACATTTTTTTCAATGTTCAGAATTTTTAAGCACTATGCAGGGGGCACTTGGGTGGGCTCAGTCAGTTGTTTGACTCTTAGTTTCTGCTCAGGCCATGATCTCAGGGTTACAGGATCCAGCCCCACGTGGGGCTCTGCACTCAGCTTGGAGTCTGCTTGAGATTCTTTCTCTATCTCTTCATGTGGGTACATGTTCTCTTTCTTCCTCTAGAATAAATACATAAGATCTTAAGTAATTTTTAAGTACTATGCATCTCCTAAAATATTGTCACAAATTCATATTGCCCATCCTTCTCCATGGAGACAGCTTTCATATAAAAGGAGATCTTGTGCTTTATCCTGCCATCATTTTAGTGGCAATACTTGATTTTACAAAATGATCTCTTACTCTTACATTTGATTAAAAACATTTTGGGAAATAGAATTTTTCTTGAATAAGCTCTTAAATGATTTAGATACTTTTTTTTGCCTCCCTCCCTACCAAAAGAATTGTCTTTCTGGTGGAAATCTGGTGGAAATAATTCAGATCTAGACTAACATTTAATCAAGACCTCAGCAAATTATGGGCGAACTACTATGGCTAAAGATTTATTCACTTTTTTCTTCTGACTTTTGGGTGTTTGACTGCAAATTTCTTCTACCGTAGGTTTTCCTTCTGCAGTATTAATAGCTACAGCAGGTTGCTGTCTTCCCACTGCAGGGACTTGGCACCAAAAAGAGCTGTGATGGCAGATGTACACTCTCCTCTCCCCACATAGAGTTATTCCACTTTTTTTCATGAAAAAAAAAAGTTATAGGTTTCAAAATTAAAGAAGGAATGGGTTTTGAAGAACAAAGCTCATACCAGCTGCTTAGCAACAGCTCACCATTCTTTATAATAATACCAATAGGAAAGGAACATCACTCTGTTTAATACTGCTGCTAATAAATAATCATGTTGCTTTCCATTTGGAGAATATGAACATGGGAAGAATGCCATTCTTGCTTTGCTTTTTGGTACTTGAGCATTCCCTGTAATGTCGTTGTCACTGGCACTTTACAAGCCAGGTGCATCAGCTGGAAGTCTGTCAAGGAACAGAATTCTGCTCAGTTTGATCAACCAGAGAAATCTTAATGAGAACTGTAGAGTCCTGGCAAGGTTAAGGAAACCAAAAGAGGATTTGGGGCATCCAGGGGCTGGCAGAGGGAGAATTATGAAGGACAAATGGAGGGAAGAATCTTGCTGGAGTCCTGTAAGAACTAGAGCAGTGGAGAAAGCCTTGGTGTTGAGAGAATACTGCCACTGATGGAACCCCAGAATGAGGTAGGGAAAGGACAGAGAAGCGATGCACCAGCCCCTGTCTTTCCGCCTCCCTCTCCTGCTGGTGCCTCCCACTGGCTAAGAAGCAGAGAGCGAAGGAGCCCTGATGATGGAGTCTTTAAGGGTCAGACTTCTGTAGCAGAAAGCCAGCAGCCAAGGGAAGAGAAAGGATGGGAGGTGAGGGAGGGCAAGTGAAGACTCAGCAACACACAGGGTAGTATTTTAGATGCTTATTAAGTTCCCTCTGTCATTTATCCCTGGAACAACCTGGCAGATTCTGTTGCCATTTATAAATGAAGGAAGTACAGATCGGATCGCTTCAAATGTGTTCAAGATACATGGATCAGCAAGAGTGGAGCTGGAATGCACACCTAGATTTGTATGTCCTCAGAGATGGTGTTTTTAGACTCTACATAATACCAATTTTAATACCTTTTAACATGGGACCATACCATTTTCTGCTGTAAATTATTCAGCATAAACAATTGTCTTTGAGACAAAAATCAGACTCTGTAGCTTGGCATGAAAGGACCTTCAGTATCTGGCTCATTTCTTCTTTCCTAGCCTCATCTTTCCTCTCATCCCCCTCATGAATCTGCTGGACAAGTAATGAAAGGTGAGTCTCAGGAGATAGAAGATATGACAAGTTTTCAGTTATCTGGATAGTGAGTAAAGAGTGAGAGACAAAAAACAAAACAAAACAACAACGAAAAAGAACAACATATTAACTCGTAGATATTGGGGGAGAAAAAGGAACAAATATGCAATAAAAAAGTCTCTGTCAACTTCAGTTAATAGCCCTAGGACAGACATTTGATTTTCTCTCTTCTTTGTGTGCCTCCACTTCAAAAGGGAGGAGAAAATGAGAGGAATTGAGTGGAAGCTGGACTAGGACAGTGGGTTAGGAAGATAGACAGGGACCGATGAGAAAAGCTAAACTGGGTACTAGGACGAGGAGTCCTGGAGAAGTGCTCAGAGGGAGTAGAAGCTACCACGCTTGGGGAAGTTGGGTGGCAGAAAGAGGAGGGGGTTCCATGTATCTCTGCTTCTTTATCTTACCTTTTCTTAGCCATAGTCCCCTTAGAGTTTCCATGGAATCTTAGAGGCTAAATGGGTTGGAATAAAAACTGTGGAGTGTTAGGTAAATGAGACCAGCCTGCAAAAAGACCCAGCGAGAAGGCAAAACATTTTTTGGAATACGCGTTGATGCAGCAGCGAACAGAAAAGATTGCCTGAAAATAGCCAGTTTGGGCTATGATTAAAAGACCTATTAGGTGTTGAAAAATTTTGCTACTTAAATCTGCTTCTACTTTCATGATTTCCCCAGGGAAATTAAAAATTAATGTTGTGAGCATCAAGGTAAAGGAGAAGTAAAACTATGAAATTTTGCAAGTGTCTTCAAGTGTTGGGAACATTTTGTTAAGTAGAGTTAGTGAGGAACTTTGCTTGACTAATAATGTGAGAACAGTAACAGCATATTTGGCATATGTGGGTTTAAAAATATTATTCATAGGTAGCATATGTCACAGGGGACTTTAGAATATGAAATAAAAATTTTACAAAATTGTGGCAGAATTTGAAGGAATTAAGATTTTCATTTAAACATGTAAACACCCCCATTCTTTTCCCCTAGTTATAGCATAAAAAGATTTGGTGTAATTATAGTCTGGTGCTGTTGTGGAAGAAAGAAAAAATTAACAGACCTTTTTTTCCCTAAGAAGAGAAGGAAACATCTAGAAAGCTTGAGAGCTACTTTATGTGCCAGCAGTAATAACATCTGTAAGTTTAAATAAAGTATCAAAAGCAACTTTTGCCCTTTAGTGATAAAGGATTTTGCTATGTATTTCGGTATGGTATTTAATTTTTCATTTGGCAATAGATGGAAAAATCTCTCTTTTCCAATGTGTATAGAGCTTTGACAATTGTTCTTCAGAGGCTACATTGTAGATTAGGAATTAGTCTCAGGAATCTGGAGGAGGCCATATGGGAAGAACCTAAACTGCGAAGACTGGTTTTTTAAAACATGTTAACAGCAGATTTGGGGTCAGCACTTAAACTTGGTTTGAAGAGTGGTAAAATTGGAGCTTACGCCATCCTATTTACCTCCTTGTGTGTGAAATGGTTACTGGAAGATTGTTGGGTCTTTTTGTTTGTTTTTGTTTTTCCTACTACATTATCAACAGTTTTCTCAAAAGAGAGAAAGTAAGAGGCTACAGAAAGGTATATTCTTTAATTATTCACATATTATTATTATGTTTTCCCATTTAGTAGCATTTACCCATATCCTGAACAAATAGTGTGCATGAAAATCAAGGGGTTATTTTGGAATGGAACATGCATCAGAATATAGGAATATTGGAAATATTAACTATTATTTCTTTTCTCTGGGAAATTCCTGATTGCAGGGTAAGCCTGTAAGGGGTGAGCTTTGGACAAACAGGATGGGCTTGTTTTCCCTTTTCTGCATTAACAGAGCCCAAGTCTAGATTTGAGCATAAAAGCAAAAGAAAGATATTTATGCAAAAGCAATATCACATCCAAGACAATATGAGCAATGATGATTTAAAATGATATGACTTCTTTAAATATTTGAGAAACAATTGAGCAATTTTGGTTTATTTCTATATTGTACTTATTCTCCGACACAGGCATCACCTTTACTAGACCATAAGCTTTTGGACTTCAGAGCCTATGTCTTATTCACTTTTGCATCTGTACTTCTTAGCCCAATTCTTGGCACATGTGTGCACTTAATACAATTATTAGATAAAATAATGCCTGGTCATAGAGAAAAGAAAGCATGGAAATAGAATTGAATGACACGCTGTATGTTCTTGTTCACAAGATCTCAACCTCCTGATAATTTCACCCACTACATGTGAAGAAGGTAGCCTAGTCTCCCTGCTCACCATCAGGCATACGAGTTTGGTTTCCAGGAACTTGTGGGCACCTAGGGAAGTCCTGGAGGGAGATGGTGTATGGGGTCCCACAAAGGCAGATGGTAGAAATAGTAGAAGTCATGTGTAATTGAGTGGCCTAACTCATGTCTGCAGTGTGAGACCAGCTCCAGAAATCCTTGGGAGTGAAATTTCAAGGGGGTGGAGGTATCTGGGTTATTGATATCATTTTAATTCCTTTGCACTCCTGGATTGTGAGATGTAGGAAAACTTCCCAATACTTCATAATAAATTTGTTATTACTTCCTAAGGGCTAGACCTCACCTGTGGCATCAATTGAGAGAAACTTTCAAAGGGCAAATAAGATTCTTCTTTTAAACAGCAGGTTAAGCCTGCATTATAAAGAATTAGTATGGGGGCACCTGGGTGGTTCAGTCAGTTAAGCATCTGACTTTTGCTTAGGTCATGATTTTGGAGTTCTGGGACAGGGCCTCATGTCAGGCTACCTGCCCATCTGCCCCTGCTCCCACTCATGCTCTCTCTCTCTCTCAAATTATCTACAATTTAATTATGGCACTTTGAAAAAACAAATACTACCATAAACATGTACATGTGATGTGTTATGCATTCAGAAACAGTAAAGTGTGTAAATACGCACTTATTAGAATCTAGGACATGTAAATTAATTGCTGAAATTGTGGAGGACCTAAATAAATGGAGATCTATTCTATATCCTGGAAAGACTAAATGTAATGATGATAAATTATTTTTTTTAGTATGATGATAAATTAATTTTTTTCAAAATTAATCTTAAAAGGCAATGATATAAAGATTAAGGAAATTTGCATGGAATCTGACAAACTAATGCTAAAGTTATTGTAATGAATAGCCAAGAAAATTTGGAAATTTGAAAAAAAAATCCTGGGGATGGGGGGAAGGATGCCCTAACAGATTATATTATAAAGGTAGATTTTCAAAAAAAGCAATAGATAGTCACATAGGTCAAAGAAAACAACATACAGAAATGTGTGTGTGTGTGTGTGTGTGTGTGTGTTTGGAATATGGCAATTTTGTATATAATAAAATTGATATTTCAAGTCAACAGAGAAAATTCAGATTATTTATTAATAAGTGGTTTAAGATAGCGAGGCACTTATTAGGAAAGAAGTTAAGCTACTATATCACAGATATTTTCATATTAATTTTGAATGTATAAATGTAAAAAATGAAATTATAAATATTCTTAAATAAAATGTAGAGAGATAAATTTATAATCTTAGGTTGTGGAAGTCCTTCCTAAATATGACTGAGCACCAGAAAGATAAAACAAAAAGGGCTAATTGATTTAATTATATAAAAATTAAAAACTTGCCTACAGAAAAGACACCATAAGCAGAGTTAAAAGATGAACACTCAATTAGAATGAGATAAAATATGTGCAATATATACCACAGATAAAGGTTAATATTCTTAATAAAGTGTTCCTACATGTAGAAAAATGAGAACAGAATGCAAATAACACATTGTATAAGAATCACAAATGGCCAGAAAGTAAATGAAAAGGATATCAGACTCATTACTAATCAGAGAATTACAAATTAATGCAATTAAATTCTATCTTTACTTTTCCTTTTGGCTTATCAGGATGCAAAAGATGAAGATCCCTAATCACACACAGTTAATAAGGATGTGGAAAAATGGGGCATTATACTACTTGTCAGTGTTAGAAATCTACTTCTCGAAATATGTTCCACGTAAATACTTGCAGTCTTGTGGTTCCCCTCTGGAAGGACATGTTCAACCACCCACCCAAATTTGTTTTAGATGTCTAGATGTCACACATGTACTAAGAGATTTATTACTCACATAATCAAGCTTTCTAGGGACAGCAGGGCAGACTCCCGAATGGAGAGAGCAAAGTGAAGTCAGTGGCTAGGGTTTCTTATTGGAGCTAGTGGGTGGGGCTGGGGAGAGGGTGCTCGTGTGGGAGACAGAAGGTACATGGTTTGGACTTCTTAGTAGCACTGGGGAAGGGAAAGCATGTTTTGTTTTGTTTTGTTTTTTTAGATTGATTTATTTATTTGAGAGAGAGAGAGAGTATGGAGGGGGAGGGACAGAGGGATAGGGAGAGAATCTCAAGCTGACTCTCCACTGAGCACAGAGCCACTCAGGGCTGATCTAACAACCCTGAGATCATGTTTTGGGCTGAAGCCAACAGTTGGATGCTCAGCTGACTGCACCACTCAGGTACCCTGAAACGTGGTCTTTACTATTAGTTTCCCCAGAAAAGAGGGTGATGTGCGGCTTTAAAGCTGTCAGCAATCAAACATCAAAAAGCGCAGTCAGACTCTTCATTATACTTGCACATACACTCGTATACACATTTACCAGGACATTCATTATGGTATTGTTTATAATAATTCAGACACAACAACAAAGCAAGTGCTGGTCCGTGCATATTATGGCATACCATGCCGTAAGAAAAAATATATAATGGAGTCTGTGAGTCTTGACATGGGAGAGGTCTGCAATATATTATCAAATTAAAAAAATACATATATAGGCATATGCATATAGTATGAACCTATTTATGCAAAAATAAAAATATAATTTTAAGATGATTTTTGATACATGATTAACGTAAAGCCAGAGTTACTTGGGGGCCTGCTGAGGGTTGGTGTCTGACTTAAAGAAACATGAAACCCAGCATGCAAAATAGTTAATTTATATCTTCACCATCACCACTGGAGGAAAAACAAAGAAAAATACAAGAGTATTTTTGTATACAAGAGGTAGAGATGAGATGGATGATGCATTCACAGCATTCAGTAACAATAGAGCAAAATTTTGGAAATCCTTGCAATCCTTTACCTTCCAGTTTTTTCCCGAACTTATAGTGACTTTCTCATTTTTCTGCTCTCTCCTTCTCCTACTCCTGTAGGATACCCACAGCATGGTGAAGCTAGCTAGCCAAACTCATTTGAATCTCTAGGAGCTTCTCATTTTTGTACATATTATTTCCTTTCTCTCTTCAGAAGCTCACTTCTCTTCCTTATGTAAAAAATCCACCTACCTCTCTGACATCTCTCTCCTTTACTCATGACTTCTACCGCCCAAACATAACTACCATGATGCTTTATATTTCTAACAAAATAGTCTGCAGAGAGAGAAGCAGGCTCTCCCCAGAGCAGGGAGCCTGGTGCAGGGCTCTATTCCGGGATTTGGGGATCACGACCTGAGCTGAAGGCAGACACTTAACCAACTGAGCCATCCAGGAGCCCCATAGAATATATATTTGTAACATGGTTTCTGTTTTATGTTTAGCATTTTTGGTTTAACATTATAGTATTTTTCTCTCTATAGTCCAATAGCTGGCCATAATTGAAAAGAACAAGTTGTTATTTAATGATTTTTATCATTTAATGATTTTATATTTAATGATTTTAATGTTATTTAATGATATTTAATGATAATCTATATTATCATAGCTATATTATTGTGCTGCAACCATAATCAGAAGAGAAGACTTACTCAAGCAGAATTTTTTTTAATATTTTATTATTATTTTTTAAATTTTATTTATTTATTTGACAGAGAGATCACAAATAGGCAGAGAGGCAGGCAGAGGGAGGAGGGAAGCAGGCTCCCCACTGAGCAGAGAGCCAGATGCGGGGCCTGATCGCAGGACCCTGAGATCACGACCTGAGCCTAAGGCAGAGGCTTTAACCCACTGAGCCCCCCCAGGCGCCCTAGTCAAGCAGAATTTAAGTTAATTTGCCCAAAGTCGGGAAGTTGGTGAGTGGAGGAGCCACAGCTGACCTCGTGCAGTCTAGTCTGCCTTTAGGACAAGGTTAGAACCCCTGTGCTCTACTCTTCCCTGGGGACAAGTTCCTGTTGCAAAAATTCTCCTCCATTTGTGCTTGGGAATTAGTTTAGGGATTTTTTTCGAGTATGTTACAGGGTGTTCTATTACTCATGACACCCCTCAGTTATAATTGCACCCCTGCCTTAGGGCACCCATTAGCAGTGACATGTGGCCAACCTCTTTTGGCTGTTGCAGTCTTTTTAGACAGTGCATAGTGGGGCACTGGCTGACCTACTTTGTGCAAGACTCTGGAATCAGTATGGGAAATTCTTCTAGGATATTAACAAGAAATCTCAATTCACATCGCCAATGGAAAGTATGAATACTAATCCCAGATATGTACCTTTCCAAGGGAGATTTGTTTTTATTGTCATTACTTTGTTTTTGTTTTTTAAATATAACCAACTGTTTTACCATTTTTTTTATACAACTGGTCATTATTTGGAAAATATTAAATGGTATAAAATGCTTACACCATGCTCTCCTTTATTTGTCCTTTGTTATATATTTAATGAGTTATAGTCATGAGATAGTATTTACTTATGCACATAGAGGAAAAACCAAAGTAGCTCTTTGTAAAGACTGATAATTTTTATGTACAGAGATGCTTTTTGTTCCCCAAATTAACTAAAAACATGCACACACAATTTTTTGTTCCTAGTTTTCATAATTGTTGTATACTATAGTACAGTTATAGCTAACAACATACCAAACTTTCCATTCTAGCATAGTTTTTCTAAGGATATAACTCACTTTGTCAAATTTCCCTCCAAGGCTGAAGTGTAACTTATTGTACGAGCTATTAAGCCCAGGAGCAATTTTTTTTGGAAAAAATTAGTTTGAGCATTTTTTTAAGCTCCAAGAGGGAAAAATAAATACGAAGGACTTTTTTTTTTTATTGCTGTTCTTTACAGCTTTAAAGAATGGCTTTGTTACATTGTATGATTTATGCATCCATGTAGAAAACAAAAACAAGAAATTCTTTTTAATAAATAACTTTGTCTTTTCTGAAATAAAATACAACGGAGGAAATCCATCCATAGTTGATAGCTAGAATCTTTTATTTGAATGCAACCAGAGAGCACTAATTTTATCATAGGATTTAAACCTTTATTGGGGCAACTCAAGGAACTGCTATGAATTACCGTATTAGGCATAGGCAGAAAGACCTTTGATATCTGGGACTGAATGCAGCTAGGAAAGTGACAATTCATATTTTAAGACACTTTTGTTTATGTTAATTTGCCAACCTGTTTTTATATGTATTAACTTCTGGCAGAGATTGCTTAGATGAAATGGACTCAGGACAATCAATATTCCATTCTTTTCTCAAGTTAGACATAAGGATCACCTGGGTACTATTTAATACATTGTGGGTTTCATTTAATTCTGTCCGTCAGATACTACCCTTAAGCTGGATTAATCAAAGAATTCTTTAAAGAATAGAACTGGTAAGCATAAAAATCTAAGTTATGCATATTCACTTTCTTGGTTTAATCAGCTCCATGAAGGGATAACTTCTAAACTCAGGGTCGTTTCATTCTGAACATGGTGAGTTTTCCTTCTTTTTGTATCCCATTTGTGCAAAGAAATACTGCTTAAGAAACAAAGTAAGAAAGGAAGTAAGGCCAGTGTCTGTTCCAATCTAAACACTTTAAACAAGATTGCCATTTGTTTCTCATTGGAAGTGGTATACTCCCCCGACTTAATTGTCAGACCCAGTGGAGAGCAAAGTGAAGCCTGAGAGAAGTAGGGCTCTGGAGAAGCAGGGACCATGTTGCTGATTTTGGTTTGAGAGTTTGCCTTTAAGAGGCAGTTGTTCCATTTCTGTGCTCTGGGCCGTCAAAAGCTCTCAGAGGACAAAGGGAAAAAGATAAGGGACAACAGTGAAGGGACAGGAGGGGAATAAGGGCTATGCTGAGTGAAAGGGGGTGTTAAGACCCTTCGGCCTTCTGTCCTTCCTCCTTTCTTAATCCCTCCCTCCCTTTCTTTTTTCTCAGAAGTGGTCTACCTGTTCCTGTAGAAGGCAGGGGATGTCTTTGAATGCTCCTTCAGCTTTAGGAATGGAGCAAATTAGACTTTGATCTGGGGCTCACTTTCACTATTTGTATCTCAGTTTATACCTAAAAACATTGAATGCTGGGAATGGCGAGCAGTCCCTGTACCGACGGATGAAAGATTACTTCAGACTTCACTGTGAAAGAGAGGAGAAGGCAGGGGGGGTCAGTGCTCAGAGATGAAGACCCTTTGCTCTTCTTTGTTCCTGCTTTTATTGGTCCTGCAGAATAATCACAAATCCTTATCACTGTTTCTCAAGCACTGGATGTGTGACCAGAGGTCTTACTGCAACCAGGAGGATCTGTTTATGGGAAAGATAGGATATGCTAATCTGTATGTTCTACAAAACATAGCCTAAGGGACAGTGCAAACATCTCTTAGATCTCAGGGTGGTCCTTTGGGCTAAGAATGCTTCAGGAAGACAATTCCCAGCCACATTATAGGAGGCGGAGTGGTCATGCAGGCCTAGGCATTCCAAAGACCTGTGCCCTACTCTGAAATCTTCCCTGCCCTCAGGGGCCTCTCTGTTATATTTTTAGCAAGCCAGGTATTGTGGCTGTTTTCATGCTCTGCATTAATTGCAACAATTGAACTGATTTCTTAAGGTTTCTCGATTTCTGAATATACTTAATTAGTAGAATTTGTGATATAAAATAATATTTCTGTGTATTTTTTTACTTTCCAGTTTTGTAGAGACTTTGGTTTGAGAAGAGGTTTTAGTTTTTCAATAACAAATACAAACACTGGTATCTCTTCTTTCATTCACTCATCATTTAGCTTTTTAAACAGACATTTATTGAGTGCTTACGTAGGCTCTGCAGATTTGGCAATGATACTATGTGTGTAACATTTAACTGTCTCATTGTTTCTGAAGGGGAAAGGTGATTGTAACCGGCTACCTGGTATTTCTGGTAGGCATTTTTTTGTATCAAAAAACAGACTTAAAAAAAACCAACCAAAACCCAAAAAACAGACTTGTCATTCCTGCTCAGTGAACTCAGGAGGGTCATGCTATGTTTATTGTGAGGATACATGTGGCAGTGAGGGAAGGTGGGATGCTCCAGGAATCCAAGTACAGAAAGAAACCTTGTGTCTTAGCCTAATAGAGGATGGAACTGAAAGTGAGGCAGCTCTGGAGTTTACTGCTCTCCAAACTAATGTTCTGCCATTAATGTGCTCTACTGGTCTTCACCTCTTGTGCATGTTCTTCTTCCTTGGCATCAGCATCTTCTCTATCTCCCAGTACCATAGGGCTTTGTAGCTTCCTTATTACTTTCGATTTTTTCACCTACTTCCAGCTTTAGCTCTTACTGCTCATTATTTGGTTTCTTTATTTCCAAGACAGAATATCTGGCTGACCCAGCTAAGTCTAGCGATACTCTGCTTGGGAAGGGCTGTGGTGGAGTAGGCTCCATAATAGGTCCTCTGAGCCCCTCTGCCTTTGTGTCTTTCGCCTTTGGCCCAGTTCTGTCTCTGACTCTGGATTATGGAAGCAAGGGCTCATTCTATGACACATTCCTCATCAGGACAACCTTGGGAGGGGGCATGCTACTCATGTAATTGTTGAATAGCAAGTATAAGAAAGATTATTGTCTGCGTTGGAATGGATAGAAAATATTTGACATTTTAGATAGAAATCTGGTCTACTTCATGAAAAAATGAACTGCCTTGGGCTATAATGTAGAGATCATTGAGATTTGTGGTTTTTCCCAAATGCCAACATTTTGAAGCATCTACTTTTCTGAACATATTCATATGCATATGACTAAAAATGTCTGCACGTTTGGCTTGTGTTATCATCTGAGTGATGCCGGGAAGATGCCTGACTGTTTTGTTTGAGAACAACCTGACTCTTTGGAATTCTAATCATCATGGATGGTGTGCTACAGTAGTCCTAATTTCCCTTCTTATACAAATAAGTAAGGAAGGATAAGGTCCAGCCTCGAGGATACCAGCATCTGCCTGGAATGTTCCTTGCCAGCCTCAGTGAATGACTGTTAGTTAATGGGTTTCAGGTTTCAAAGCAGTCTTTCCTGATCACCCTGTTCAACTGGGTCGTCATCGTATTGTCCATTTCAGGTAGATTATTTTCTTCCTAGAGCTTACCACAGTTTGTAGTTACTTTTTAATTTATCAGTCATATGTTTATTTCTATCTTTATCACTAGAATATGATAAAGTGAGGGTAGGGCTCTTGACACTCTTATGAATGAGTCTATCCCAGCTGAGTGCCTGACACAAAATAGCATGTAATAAATATTTGTGGGGGAAATGAATTGAAGAATCAATGACTGAACACAAGGAAGATTGAGTCATACTCCCAGAGATTTGGGAGTACCTGGAGGTAGACACAGACATTTGGGTGAGAGGTAAAGGAGTGAATTGTCCCTTTTTGTTCCTAGTCTCTCCAGAGTGCCCTACCATTTTTCACATGTCTTATGCTATTCAAAAGTATCTTTCATGGTGTAGTCCCCAACATTGTCAGCTGCTTTTAAGTCATGAAGTCAGATTTCCTTGGAATGATTACCAAACCCAATTCCTAGTTAATGCCCTACTGAGAAAATGTTAATAACCCTGCCTCATCTTTTACATTCTGTAAGAGTATAAGAATATTCCGTAAGAATATGCCTTTATATAAGATAATTTTAACATACATGGAAAGAATATCCTCTTGCCAGGCTGTGCTTGATCATGCAATAAGTTTAATGATCATTTTAAGTAAAATTTTTGTAGAGAATTTAAATCTCATAAAATTCAATTTATTGTGTACAAAATGCCTAGCATGTCCTGAGACCTGTGCAGGAATTTTTTTTTTTTTTTTTTTTTTTTTTAGAGAAAGCGTGTGCATGCCAGTCAGGAGGGGTAGAGGGAGAACCTCAAGTGGGCTCCATACCTACCTCAGAGTCCAGCGCAGAGCTCGAGGTGGGGCTCGATCTCACAACCCTGAGATCGATCTCAATCATGATCATGAAACTGAGTCAGATGATTAACTGACTGAACCACCCAAGCTCCCCACTGTGCAGGAAATTTTTTTTTAAAGATTTATTTATTTATTTATTTGACAGGAGAGATCACAAGTAGGCAGAGAGACAGGCAAAGAGACAGGAAAGCAGACTCCCCACTGAGCATAGAGCCCGATGCGGGGTTCGATCCCAGGACCCTGAGATCATGACCCGAGCCGAAGGCAGAGGCTTTAACCCACTGAGACCCCCAGGGACCCCTGTGCAGGAAATTTTTAAAAGAACTTATTACTGTTCTTGGTGAAATAATTAAACAATTATTATTTAGGAGAATTTAGGACTTAATGTCAAAACGAGTATGTATATAACATATGAGTTGGAAAGTCAGAAGGCAAAAGTATTAATGTAGATTAGAGTTGCTAATAGCAGTCATTTGAAGAATAAAGCTTGAATGTTTTTTAAATGGAAGGAGAGAATGAAATAAGATTGGGAACCTGTTGAGGTCTGTAATGGTCAAATGAACCAACTATGGGTTGAGATCAGGGTCTCCTTTGAAATACAAAGATAATCCTGAAACTGGCCATCTATTCTTAGAAAGCCCTATGGGACTCAGTCTCTCTTGTTTTACTAGGGAATTCAGATTGCCTAAATTCATGGCATTCTATGTGGATTTCCTTTTTTTTTTTTTGTCTCCTTGGACCCTAATAAAGTCATGCTCTAGCTTTGTTTCAGCTAGGAGTGAGGAAAAGGTGGAGGTCATCTCCACTTAGGATGATATAAAATTGGGAGAAGCCCTACTTCTGTGCTCAGTGTGAGGACACAGTTCTGATCTGTGAGAGTTCCAAGGGGAATGTGATTTTTGGCTTTCATTCAGGGGCTTAGCCTGACTGTCCTTTCCCATCTCCAATGCTGTGTTTTGTTCTTAGTTTAGAAGTTAGTGATGCTGTAAACTCTACCTGTAACCAATTTGGGTCTTTGCTTCCTCTTACGGATTTTTATTTCAATCAGTAATTTTTTGTCATCTTTCTTATGATATCTGATATCTCGTATCTCCCATCTGGTTACCACCTTCTCTCCGTTTGGCTTGTACGCTGCAGCTCGTGCCGCTTGCTGTTGGCTGGGGCCACCCAAACCTGGTGTCCTGCCCCAGGAAAGTTGGTAAGCTGTCTACTTGCCTATCTGTAGCCTTAGATTTTGAGACCATGCGGATGGTGGAGAAGCTTGGCTTGACTTAAAATACAAACTCTGTGGTATTTTATCAAGCACTGTTACTAAGCTACCCCCTTACAGGGAGGAAGGTTGCATCGATCAGGCACGTCAGTATTTTACTTGTTGGTTAATTGGATTTTTGTGTTTTTATTTTATGTTACTTATTTTGTTGTAATTTAGTGATATTCTAGAACATATCTGCTAAATTAATTTCGCTTTGCTTAAGAAACATGTGGCAACAGTGTCTTAGGGACTGTGTGTAATTGAGTGTGTGTGTTCGTACACAACACATATGCACCCACACATATTTTTGCCCACACTTAGAACAAAATTCCAACTATTTCTATGTTGTGATAATTAGAAAAAATTACCTATATGGTTCTAAAAGAGTTTAATGTTCTTGAATTCCGTAGCCATAAAATATTTTCTGATGTGTTTATCTATAGGCTTTTTGAAAATGATGTGGTTCTCTTGATAATCCCCTGGCCTACTTGTTTATCAGTTTAACATGAAGTAGATGGATTTCATTATAATCGTAAACAAATTTGAAACTCTGTATGAACAATGATAAGCTGTAAGAAAGCCCCACTGCTCATTTTTCCTTCTCTTCAAGATGGAATTAAATCAATAAATTTTACACTATTGATTTAAGTGGGATGGTATTTTAAATCTCTGTGTATATATGATGTGTATGACCGTGTATATATATTTGCCACTAGGTTATTGAACAACCAAAGTGACGGTTTAATATTGATGCCTGAAAGAGATAAATATTGCACTAATTCCTAAAGAGTAAAAGAACTTAACTTTCTTTTACTAAGTCAATAAAAGAATACATGCTACAAGAACTTTAAATACTGAATCAAACCATTGTTTGTTTCAATGTAGACTTAGTTTATCTACATGGACTTCTATCAATTACCTTATCATTTGCAAATTGATTATTGTTTTACATAACTGATTAACAGTTTCTTATGTTTGCTTCAAAGATCAGTTTGAGTCCACTGCCGATGAGTCCACTGTGGATTAATCTGATTAATCAGATTAATATCTGATTTAGTGACCATACGATTAGCTCTGTATGTACTTTCAATTTCTTGTCATGTATATGTCTTTTTCATAAATCTCTGGGTGACTTCCTCATTGGTAATCCTTTTCTTCTTTTGTAATTCATCTGAAGGTTGGTTTGTAAAACTAGATGTAGCTCCATCTATAACATGACAGATCAAAGTTGTAAAGAAACATATCTGTCAAAAATGCTGATTTAATATTTTAAAGACCAAGATAAGTGTTTTGCTGAATTCTCTGCATGGATCTAAATTTAGCAAAACCAATTTGTGTCTGGGAAAAGTCTAAATCCAAATTCACTTTGTTATTTCTGATTTTCTTTTTTGTCATGTTTAGGTACATTGGTTAAGACAAAATTCCTGCATTTTATTGCATAATAATGGAAGCTTCTGTTTGCCTTTGCCAAAGCCAATAGGTAAAGACATATATATATATATTTTTTTTCTGGTTTTATTTATTTATTTTTATTATTTTATTTTTTTATTAACATATAATGTGTTATTTGCTTGAGGATACATGTCTGTAAATCATCACGCTTACACATTTCACAGCACTTACCGTAGCACACACCCTCTCCGATGTCCATAACTCAGCCACCCTATCCCTACCACCCCTACCCCCCAGCCACCCTTAGTTTGTTTTGTGAGTTTAGGAGTCTCTTATCGTTTGTCTCCTTCCTGATCCCATCTTGTTTCATTTCCCTCCCCCACCCCCATGACCCCCCACCCTGCCTATCAAATTCTTCATATCAGAGAGATCATATGATAATTGTCTTTCTCTGATTGACTTATTTCGCTTAGCAAATACCCTCTAGTTCCATCCATGTTGTTGCAAATGGCAAGATTTCGTTTCTCTTGATGGCTGCATAGTATTTCATTGTATTTATATACCACTTCTTTATCCATTCATCTGTTGATGGACATCTAGGTTCTTTCCATAGTTGGCTATTATGGACATTGCTGCTATAAACATTGGAGTGCACATGCCCCTTCAAGTCACTACATTTGTATCTTTAGGGTAAATACCCAGTAGTGCGATTGCTGGGTCATAGGTAGCTCTATTTTCAACTTTTTGAGGAACCTCCATATTGTTTTCCAGAGTGGCTGTACCAGCTTGCATTCCTACCAATAGTGTAGGAGGGTTCCCCTTTCCCCACATCCTTGCCAACATCTGTCATTTCCTGACTGGTTAATTTTAGCCATTCTGACTGATGTGAGGTAGTATCTCACTGTGGTTTTGATTTGTATTTCTCTGATGCCGAGTGATATTGAGCACTTTTTCATGTGTCTGTTGGCCATTTGGATGTCTTCTTTGTAGAAATGTCTGTTCATATCTTCTGCCCATTTCTTGATTGGATTATTTGTTCTTTGGTGTTGAGTTTGAGAAGTTCTTTATGGATTTTGGATACTAGCCCTTTATCTGATATGTCCTTTGTAAATATCTTCTCCCATTCTGTCAGTTGTCTTTTGGTTTTGTTGACTGTTTCCTTTGCTGTGCAAAAGCTTTTGATCTTGATGAAGTCCTAATAGCTCATTTTTGCCCTTGCTTCCCTTACCTTTGGTGATGTTTCTAGGAAGAAGTTGCTGCAGCTGAGGTCGAAGAGGTTGCTGCCTGTGTTCTCCTCAAGGATTTTGATGGAGTCTTATCTCACATTGAGGTCTTTCATCCGTTTTGAGTCTATTTCTGTGTGTGGTGTAAGGAAATGGTCCAGTTTCATTCTTCTGCATGTGGCTGTCCAGTTTTCCCAACACCATTTGTTGAAGAGACTGTCTTTTTTTAGTTCCATTCCAGCCTTGGTAAAAATCTTATTCTTAGTCAAAGAGAGTTTTCAGAGTCTTTTTTTCAGAAGCTTCAATGGTCCTATCCTTGTATGGTGTCTTCATTCAGATAGGCAAGCATCTCTCGTATATCTGTGATGATACCTTCCCACTGTAATCCCCCATTCCAGTTATGAAGTCTTATACACCCATTCATGAAGTTCTGCTTCAAAAAGATTCCATGACCAAAGCTCTATGCTTATCAACATAGAACTCATAATGGAACTGGTGCCTAGACTGCCCATCCCAGTATTCCGGTTGTCAGACATCACCTATTACTCTTTTCTAGAACATTCCTGATATCAGTGGTTTTCCTGAAGGTCATTTTTACTCCCAACATTATCTGTCAATGTAAGGTTAGGTTATACAACAGCAAATTAATTCCAATAGCTCAATTGGCAGTACATGGAGAGTTTTTCTTGCTTATGTTATGACCAGTACAGGTTGTTGGTGTATTGGTGGTGTACAGAGACCCAGACTCCCAGAAGTGCCATCATATTGTGACCCTCCCATCTCAGAATGTGGCTCACTACAGCAGGGCACACATGCATGAAAAACTCACACCCACTTTTATGCCTCAAACCAGAGGGAGCACATTTCATTCCTGTATATGGTGTATTATCTAAGAATAGTCATACAGCCCCTGCGAACTACAGAACTGGGACATGTTGAGAAGCACATAGATATTGGTGACTAGTACATGTCTCTTCTCCACACACCCTCAAGACCATGTCTCACATGGGTCTATGTTCTCATCTCATTCTGTTATTAGGCTATTCAAAGTAGTTTTTTTCTGCTAGGGTTGATTTTGTTTTAGGATCCAGACCATCCCGAATGAGCCTGTTCAAGTATATTTGCATTAGTTTCTATAAATACTGATTACGACACAAAATGATTTACGTGTATGGATTTTTATGCTTTGTTTCTGCACCTGCTATTTAGATCCTAGTAACCCTAAAAAATTAAATTTTAGTAATTGCTTATACTTGCTAAAAGTATGGAAAAGCTAGTGTTAATGCTTCAGTCTTCAAGGTTCTTATTGGTGAGGCAGATATATCACCTGAACTTGTGGCTTAGCCAAGCAAGTTTCAATTACTACAAAGATCCAGACTGGCAATTCTTTATTCCATGCAGACTTATAGGTTAAATAGTTTCTGATGGAGGGTACCAAGTTTTGATGTTTGGCAGTCTGGCAATGATGGATTCAAGACCAGGGAGACTCATTAAACTGGAGCTTCATTCCTCAATCAGTTAGCAGTTTTGCAGCATGTGTGGCAAAACCCAAAATGTCTTCTGGGCTTGGCTGGATTTCTGATGGATTGGGTTGCCCCAAAATGGAGCCAAGGTACATTGTTTTCACATGGCACTGGAAACCATAGATCATTCCAAATGAACGCTGTATGTAGTAATCAACAGCATTTGGGGTAGAATTATTCCCAGGAAAGCTTTGGCCAAATTGTGATCAGTTAGGGACATAATCTGATAATGACAGCAGTGACCATGAGGTTGAATGTCTCTGTTGTTATAAGCCACAGACATTTTGAAATTAATGCCCAATTCATTGCACTTCACATTGGCTAACAGGCACATGCAGGAATGAAGTAGCACTGTTTATTAGATCTAAATCTTAAATACACTTCATTCCACAAACAGAAAGTAATCACCTAAATTCTCCCAAAGACTATTCAAGTATTATTGTTATAGCAGCTGTTCTGGGAACATCTGTGTATCATCTGTCTGTTTGTTATCTAAATCTAATTTCCCTTTGTGTTGTATTATTTTATCATTGCTTTAGTGTCTGAAGTGATACCTATAATATTTGGCTTAAAGAACTCTGTCTCTTACTTTAGAGTTTTTTTTTTTTTTTTTTTAAGATTTTATTTATTTATTTGACAGAGAGAGATCACAAGTGGGCAGAGAAGCAGGCAGAGAGGAGGAAGCAGGCTCCCTGCTGAGCAGACAGCCCGATGCGGGGCTCGATCCCAGAACCCTGGGATCATGACCTGAGCCGAAGGCAGAGGCTTTAACCCACTGAGCTACCCAGGCGCCCCTACTTTAGAGTTGTTAATAAAAAAAACATATTTTCGCACCCTTTGATATGCAATTTATTTTCCCTTTTTTCTGTTTATCTCACTTTGTTTATTTTCCTGTTACTGATGCCAACAGGAATGATTACTATGATTACTAGGAAGTATATGCAGCTTTTTTCCACAGATTTCAAAGTTGGTGACTTTCAGAAAATATAAAGCATAATGTTCCATTTTGGAGATGTTATTTCTAAATGAGAAAAAAACCAGACATAAAATAGTAGCAGTGAGATCAAATGAAAGAATTAATATTGAGCTTTAGGAAGACTGTTTTTGTTAAATCTCAAGATGAGTACTAAATTTATTTGTTTGTTGTAGTCTCTTAGAGAAGGAAATATTCAATTAACCAAAATCTAAAGTTTAACATGTCCTGCACAGCCAATTTTCTAATATCAGTAAACTTAAGAAATATAAAATTTATTAAATGGAAATTTATAGATGCACTTTCACCTTTCATATCACAGTGATTCAACATGAGAAAAAGAAAAAAAATAAGCTCAGGTAAGAAGTATTTTCTCAAAACCTTATTTTCAACAGAAATAGCAGCAAAACAAAGTAAGGGCAAAGGTATTAGTTTATGAATATTCACTGGTATATGCAGAGTATCATTGTTTTCATGGTCCAGGATCTCTTCTGAGTCTCTGAAGTTTAGAGCTTAAATAGGTTTTTTAAAAAAAATTTATTTATCTATTAGAGAGAGAGGGAGATCACAAGTAGGCAGAGAGGCAGGCAGAGAGTAGGGGAAGCAGGCACCCCAGCGAGCAGAGAGCCCAATGCGGAACTCGATCCCAGGACCCCGAGATCATGCTCTGAGCCCAAGGCAGAGGCCTTAACCCACTAAGCTATCCAGGTGCCACTTAAATAGAATTTAATATAATTTGAATGCCTATATATTCTGTGTAGGAGTTTCCTGTATATATGAAGTGATAGTTATTATTAATATTGAATTAGTTATCTCATAAAATAAGAGGCCAGTTAAGTTATAACATGCCATTTTTTATTTCACATAAGTTTGCTTAGTGAGTTCTTCATGAATCTCTCAGTGTAGTATTCAGGGGCTTTTTGTTCTTGTCCTTGAGTGAGAACACACAAAGATGGGGAAAAGGATATTATTTTTCTATTTCAAAGAAGTGTGTGAGATTTGTAATACCATTTGTGAGAGAATGACCTTTTAATGAAATGGCTGTGATCTGTTGTTATTTAGTTTAATGTTTACCATTTCAGGCAAAAGATTGGTGCACGTTTTTTCCTACTTTGGAAGTGCATTAGTTACTATGGCAACAATTCATTGGCAGAAACAGAGTTTTCAAAGACTCACACATATAAACTTAATTTAAGCATTGGATTGGAATTCATACCTTTGTAGTTAGAAATAAAGACAATCATATAGAAATGATTTCTTATATGGAGCTAGCACAATGGCCAGTATGATCATTGCATATTTATAAATAATCCATGCATCCAAAACAAGGGCCTAACTGTGACCTACATAAGGGAATTTGGCTTCAAGTTGTGAAAATTTCTTCTTTATTTATCACTTCCAATTAAAATTTGGGAGTCCCTTCTAATTTTTTTTAACCTGACAGATTTTAATATTCTACTCTAAAATATGACCAATTTTAGTTCTTTTAACTTTTTTTTTTTGAGAACCTGTCTGGAATTATAATTTTCTGTCACTGGCAAACTTTCCTTAGCTAGTAGAATTGTATCCAGCATGTTCTTCATGGCTGGATTAGACACTCTACATTGGAGGGCATGGCTGGCCATTCATGAGAGCACTAAACAGTCATGATTCCCAGATTAGTCTCATGACATACGCCATGAAGTGGTTATGGAAAGGAACTAGGAGGACTCTTTAGTGGGATTCTTCCATAGATTCAGTTTGTAACTGAAATAAACCAGGAACATCAGACCTCAGGAGGTTTCAGATTGTTGGGAAGCTTCAGTAAAAACTTTCCTTCTTTCTCCTCGCTCCCAAGGGGCAGTTGGAGGGTAAAATGATTGAGAGCAGCCAATCCAGCAGCCTCCAGCAGTTGGAGGATGTACTTCTGTGAGAGTCAAATGGACCAGAACCCCAGGACTGGCTACAATTACTTGCCCAGTTGCAGAACATACTTGATGCTACTCGTGCCCCATCCATGGAGTAGCAGCAGAGATGGTGTTTTTCCAATGGGCAGCTGGCACCCTAGAGGGAAAGGTAAAAGTTGACCTAAACTCTCTCAATATTTTCTGCCCAATTCAGCCATCAGGAAAGTCACAGAACCTCTGTGGGGCAGAGGAGAGAGACCACCTGGAGGGCAATACCTGAAGTCTGGCAGAATTGGTCTATTTAACAGCAGCTACCTCCATAGCACATGCAGCCTTCTTGGTCTTTGTGATTGCTCAGAATGCTGAGCCTTCTTTGTATCTCTCTGTTCCACCAACATGAGGGACTTTGACACTTTCCTGCAGGACTCCACTTTTTGATTCTTATCTGTCACCTTTCTGTCTCCCATCTGCCATCCCTGTAGATTGAACCATTTCCTTTACCTTACTTCTTATTTTCTTCTTGTATGACCAGTGGTCAGCACTTAAAGATTGCTCTCTTTTCGTCCTGGACACTCTCCCACCCTGACCTATATTGACAGCTACTTTGCCAGGTCCCTGCCCAGGGCACTGTCTGCTTTCTCTGCTCATCTTGATTTGGCAAGCACTCCTGGAGAAAGTCACAACCCAAGGCCAATTAGTTGACCTGGAAGAAGAATGACATTAATAATGGAGTAAGTGGTGAGGAAGAGGTTAGTTTCAATTAAACCCTCCATTTGGATCAGTAATTCTTTATTAGTGTCTAATTGATTCTTTTTTAAAATTCCATCCCACATCGTGAAGGCTTCAATACGTTTTACTCTTTGCAAGAAACCAACTCCTACCTTTCTGTCTCCTTAAAATGACCTTACTTTTTCTACTTTATTGAAAACTTTAAACCCTCTAATTTGGTGTCTCCCAACTTTTCTCTTCTCACCTCAGGCTTTCTGCCATATTCTCTTTCTTCTCCTTTAGGAGAAGTGTAGGAGAAGCACTTATCTGTCATTTTCCTGTGCCTCTCCTCCCCGTCTTTGGGGAGTCTGATTCCCTGGTGGCTCCCTTCTCTTATGTTTCTCTGAATCAGTTTTTGTTCACTGGCTCTTTCCTCTCTGCCTACAAAAATGTCCAGGTGCAGCTTTTTTTTTTTTTTTTAATTTATTCATTCATTTTAGAGAGAAAGCACACGAGTGGGGGGAGGGGCGGAGGGAGAGAAGCCTCAAGCAGACCTCCTGCCAAGCAGGAGTCAGATGCGGGACTCCATCTCAGCACCCAATAGATCAGGACCCAGGCCGAAACTAAGAGTCAGATAGATGCTTAACTGACTGAGCCACCCAGGCGTCCCAAATGCATCTATTTTAAAATGTTCCCTTGACCCTCTGTCTTGTCAAGAGATCTCTTCTTGTTCACGGACAAATTGCCCCAAATTATTCTATGCTTGTTGCCTCCACTTCTTAACTAGTCATTCAGTCTCCAGCCCCTGAAATGTGGGCTTGGTTTCAGCAACTCCAGGAAGCATCTCTGGTGATGGACCTCTTCCTGAGGCCATATTCAGTACTTTCTTGCTTATCCTGTCTTCAGCTTTTTACCTTCACCAAAGGCCTGCCTTTTCCTGGGTTTCCCCTTTTCTGAATGTTCTTACCATCTCTGTAGGGAGATTTTCCTCTTTTTCTCAGTTATTTTCTATTGTTACGTACTTTTAATGTTAATCTTATGACTACTGTGGGTTCAGTAATTACCTCTTTGGAGATGATGCTGTGCTTCAATTCTGAATTCTGAGGCCCATTTTCCAAATCCCTGATGCTCATCCCTAGCTGGTGTTGTAGTGGTGCCTAAAGGGCCACAGACGATCATGCCATTTCCCCTTCAAATGTATTCCTTCTGATTTCTGACTTCTATTACTGGCCAGACTTTCCTTCTGGCTCTCAAGCCCCTCCCCACCTTTTTAAATTCCCATTCTTTCAGTTCCTGTTGCTCTACCTCTGCCATGAGTCTTCAGACAGTCTTCCTGTTTTTATTCCCACTACAACTGCCCTCGTTAAGACTTCACTAGTCTATACTTTAGATTACTCAGTAGCTGCTTTTTAAGTTTCTCTCCTTCGGTGCTATCAAACTTCAGTCTCGCCTACATGTACCAGATGAACCCCCCTAAAGCAAAACTCTGTTCATGCTGTAACTTGATGTTCAAATGGAAGTTTCAGTAGCAAAGCACTAGGCCATAAGCAGGTTTTCAAAGGCAATCAGGGAATCAGCTTCACAATTCTGAAATCCTCCACTCATAAGGGAGATTTTGATGAGTTCAGGGACTGGGAAATGATTCTGAGGATGGGAGTTGTGCTGCAAGCCCTACTTTCCTGCAATGTGTTGGGATAGGGATGTCTTCAAGACTAAAGAATGATGCTTCGGTGGGCCCCTCAGAGGCCGCAAGTCAGTTGTAGCTGGAGAACACAGCAGGATGGCTTTGACTCCTATGCGAAGAAGCTGAAGCAGCCTTCCACGGCCGAATGGACAGCTGAGTCTGGATCTACTGCCACTCTAAGCAGGAGTGTCAGTCTGGCATGGTTCAAAAGGGGATTCTGCCCAAGGGAACAGGTGTTAGGTTCCAGATGGGGGCCAAGTAAAATGGTATGAAGGCTACTACCAGGAATGGAGCTCCCTGGAGAGGGGGAGGCTAGCAAAAGGTGAGGTCTAGTTCCTGACATAGACTTTGTAGGCAGAGGGACACATGGGCAACTGGAGAAAGTGCTCTGAGAAGAAATCAGCTTTAAGTAGCTGCTAGGCCCAACAATGAGCCACAGTAGTGCTAGACATGGATGCACTCTTCCAGCCACTAAGCCTTTGTTTGCACCCACAAGCGCCTCAACCGTGGCAGGAGTAGAGACGTCAGCTAGTTTGTGGAGACCATAGGAGTAGAGAGGAACATTGGGTGCAGGTTGGCCCCAGGCCCCAGGTAGCACATCTGCAGATGGGGAGGGGGATGAGGCATTACATCTGCATGAAGGTTGAACGGCTGATCAGTGTATTACCCTGCACATTTTGCATCACTGAATTAAGGTTGTATCTGGATAAAGTAGATCTTTTTATTACCTAAGAGTGGCCAAAAATGTTATGAGACTTGGCAGAGTTTTCTTTCTGTAGCAGAAGGACAGCTCTGCTGAGCAAATATAAAGGCACAGTAAGAGACCCACCCCCTTGCCAAGAAATAAAAAAAAAAGTTGCTTTTATAATGACACACCACAAGTCTTCCTTGTGTAGTGAACTGGCTAAGATCACCTGTTTTCTGTGTCTACTGAAATAGAACAGAGCTTGTGTGGTGGTTTCCAGAGCACTCTTTCTTCAGCTTTATCTTTCATTTAGTTCACACTTTTTCAGCAAAGATTTGAGTGCCACTTTTGCTACTCACTAACTATGAATTTTTGGATAGGTTACATAATCTCTTGAGGCTTTATTTTCTTGTCAGTAAAGTTGACAATAACCTGTACTCTATAGGTTTATTGTGAAGATTAAATGAAAAAGTGTATCTAAATCACCTAACACAATTATGGTAGTTATCTGTTGCACTGTAACACATTAGCTTAAAATTAGCTTTAAATTGAGCATCTGAAAACAATGCACATTTATTATCTCAGGGTTTCTGTGAGTCAGAAATCCAGCCAGAGCTCATCTGGGAGCTCAGATCCTCTGACAAGTCTGCATCGAAGTGTCAGCCAGAGTCGTAGTCCTCTCAAGGCTGTGGGGGACAAGGCAGTATGTCCAGGCTCCCTCCTGTGGCCCAGATCCTCGCCAGTGTTGGCTGGAGCCGTCAGTTTCTGGTCATGAGGCCCTCCCATAGGACAGCTCCCACTGTGTAAGCTGGCTTCTCCTAGAGCGACCAAAGGAGAGAGGGAGCAAGATGGAAGCCACGGTATTCTTGTAACCTGAAGGTGCAAGAGACATTTCATCATGTTGTGTTTTACTCATTAGAAGTGAGTAATTATGGGGCATCTGGGTGGCTCAGTCTGTTTGTTCAGCGTCTGCCTTCGGCTTGGGTCATGAACCCAGGGTCCTGGGATCTAGTCCCGCATCAGGCTCCCCCTCCCCTGTGCTCATGTGCTCACTCTCTCTCAAATAAATAAATATAATCTTAAAAAAGAAGTAATAATGTCCTGCCAGCAAACAAGAGGAAGGGTTTGCATGGGGAATAAATACCATGAATCGGGATCCTTGTGGGCCGTGCTGCAGGCTGCATGTCGCACACAGGGTCTAGAATAGGTGCTGTTTCCTCCTTACATCCCTGTGTCAGTACCAGCTCCGTATGCCGCTTTCTCTCGTCCCTCCCTCTGAAGGCACTCTGCTTCCTCTGAGCTCATGTAGCACATTGTTGCCCTACATATGTTTTTCTCATCACTTTTTTTTTTATTAATTAGATAATGGCATTCTGCTATAGATGACGATACAGAGATGGACGAGGTATTTTTCTTTCCCCAAGAAGGAGTGCCATGTGTTGCTCAGGTCCAAGGGAACTGGCTACATTGTGTACAGTATATGTTTAGTTTGTACACAGAGGTGGCCCCTTCCCAAGGAGCTCAGTGATCAGCCAAGGGCCATAGATTTGAAAATGAAGAGCCATAATAGCACAGCACAAGAAAGAGAAAACTAACTGTGTGTGGTGAAGCAGAGAAAGGATATGTGAGCTGGGCTGGTAAAGTGAGAGATTTGAGAGGAGGAAGAAAAAGGAACGAAAGCAAAAAAGAGAGAAGGTAACAAAAAACATTTTAGACCTGACAATGAGGAGTCTCTGCCATCTCTAGTCTCTCTCCCACTCTCCTTGTATATGATAGTGGTTTCCAAACTGCAGTCCGTGGGCCAAATCAGGCTTGATGCACTTGTTGATACCTGTATATAAATACAGTTTTATTCGAACACAACCACACTCATTCATTCATGCATTTTCTGTAGCTGCTTTCATGCAGCAACAGAGTTGAGTAAATGTGACAGATTCTTTAAGCTCACAAAGTCTGAAATATCTGCTCTCTGCCCCTTTACAGGAGTTTACTGACTCCTGCTCTCTGATACATGCATGGTACAGAAGTAGATGCTCAGATGTTTGCTATGCTAACTGGCTGAATAATCACCGTAGGCCATAATTCCTCTGTACATGGCTGCGTAAAGAATCAATCTGCCTTCAGTCAGTGGCTTAGATGATTCTTTATCAGTGATTCTTGACAAATGTTTTAACTGACACATAGCTATCCATAATAATGAAAAAGCCTTTTGAAGCAAGAAATAAATAGCAACTGTGCTATTCTCTAGATCTGAGAGAAAATGATGTAGTTTTTCTAGCTTCGAAAATGTTATTTAAATGTTTTAATGAACTTTCTTTCTTTTAAAAAAATAAGCCAGGCAAATCAAGGATGGCACATGACAGATATAACAATGGAACTCTTGCAAATAAAGGATAAGTCCAATAATATCTTAAAGAAAATACCCAGGGGAATTTTATAGAATGTGCTCTCCATTGAGACTAAGGAATATCTTTTATGTAACTTATAATTATACAAGAACCTCAAAGCATCAACCACAAACTCAGCATCAAGTGACTTAAACAGTTTTTGCAACTGTGCATGTATTATTATTCATAAACATGAAGTAGTAGCACAGGCACATCAACTTTAATGAAATACAAGAAATTTCAGATATTTACATGAACTAGATAATAGGAATCTGTCGAAGCATTTCTTTTTAAAACCTTGGATACCTAGTACATAAGCTGTAGTAATAAATGCAAATAAATATGTGCATTTGTAGCAAAACTAACTGGTGATTAAAATTTCAGCTTTTTGTCCAATCCCTTAAAATGAAACACAGGTTTAAAAAATGAACTTAAATGTTTTGGGAAAACCTCACTTCTGTATCCTATATAGACTTGAATCATACTTCTATACATTCCGTTTTAATTATAGTGGTTCGATGACCAGTTTGATGACCAGAAATTATTAACCTACTAATGCTCCAACTGGTTGAGAAGGCAAATAGTATCACGGATACTCTGTAAATTATTGTTTAATGATGTTTCTGACTAATTTTTGGTCACAAAATCATGTTCATTTTCTTGAGTTCTATGAAGCATCACTGCAATGATAGTACCTCTAAAACTAGTTCCTAGAAACCCCCCCTTTGCCTCACCCATGGGTATCAAAGATGAAAGTAAATTCCCCTGTAGAGACGAGTATCGTTGTTTGATGTCGGAGCTGGTGATGGTAAATAAAACTCCTGAGTTTGGGGACGCCTGGGTGACCCAGTCAGTTGGGCATCTGCCTTTGGCTCAGGTCATGATCCTGGGGTCCTGGAATCGAGCCCAGCATTGGGTTCCCCGCTCAACGGGAAGCCTACTTCTCCCTCTCTCACTCCACCTGCTTATGTTCACTCTCTCGTTATGTCTCTGTCAAATAAATAAACAGAATCTTTAAAACAAAAAAACCCCAAACAAAACAAACAAACAAAAAAACCTCCTGGGTTTGAACCAGTTAAGAAAGATTAGGATAAGGTGGAGAGTAAAATACATTTTTTTAATCAACTTTGATGTTAATATTTAAATAATAAACTTTATGTTTTAAACAGTTTTGATTTCACAGGAAAATTCAGAGTGTGGAGAATTCCCACATACCCACACTAAGTTTCTATTATTAAGATTAGAATGGTACATTTATTACAAATCAATAAATCAATATTGATACATCATTCTCAAAGTCCTTACTTCATTTATATTTCCTTAGTTCTTATCCTAATATCCATTTTCATTTTAAGATCCCATCTAAAATGTAATACATTTAGTTGCTGTGTCTTCCTAAGGTTGTCTTGTTTATGACAGCAGACTTTATCTAATCTCGATGACCTTGACAAGGGTAAGAAGTAGTGGCCAGGTATTTTGTAGAATGTTCCATTATTAGGATTTGCCTATTTTATTGGTTTGGCTATTTTTTGTTTGTTTGTTTGTTTGAGAAAACCACAAAATGAAGTGTCATTTTTTTTTTATCACATCATGTATCAAGAGCATGTATTCTCAACATCACCGATCACTGTTGATGTTCACATTGATTATATGACAGAAGTAACTTTTTTAGGTTTCTCCATTGTAAATTTACTTTTTCCCCCACTTCCATAGTATACTCTTTGGAAAGAAGTCACCATGTAAAAAGGTCACACTTAAGGAGTAGGGAGTTATGGTCTACTTCCTTAAAGGTGGACTGTCTCCATAAATTAAACTTTTCTTTGCATGGGGAATTTGTCTGTTCTCTCCATTTTATTTATTTATTTAATAACTTATTTGAATTAATATGGACATATTTTATTTGAGGGGGTTATAAACTAATATTTTTACTATTTTACTGAGATACAGTGACGTATTGTTAAGCTTATGGTACATAGTATATTCATTTGATATATTTATATATTAGAATATAATTACCACTTTAGCATTAACTAACAGCACTATCACATCACATAATTATCATTTCTTTTTGTTATGGGAACAAGTAATAACTAGTTTCTTAATTTTTTTTTCTATTCTCTGTACCAGTCATAAATTTCTTTTTTTTTTAGATTTTTGTTTAAATTCTAGTTATTAACACACAGTGCAGTATTGGTTTCAGGAGTAGAATTCAGTGGATTTATGACTTACATATAGCATCCAGTGCTATTCATATCAAGTGCCCTCCTTAGTACGTGTCACCCATCTAGCCCATCCCCTACCCACCTCCCTCCATCAATACGCAATGTGTTCTCTAAGAGTTTACTTCTTTCTTCCCCTCCCCGTATGTTCATCTGTTTTGTTTCTTAAATTCCACATCCGAGTGAAATTGTATGGTATTTGGTCTTTCTCTGATTGACTTATTTCATATAGCATAATAACTCTAGCTCCATCCACATCACTACAAATGGCAAGATTTCACTCTTTTTGATGGCCGAGTAATATTTCATTATACATCTATATGTGTATATGTGTGTGTGTGTGTGTGTGTGTGTATCATGTCTTCTTTATCCATTCATCGGTTGATGGACACGGGCTCTCTCCATAGTTTAACTGTTGAGTTATATAGTTTAACTATTTAGCTATATTGTTTAGCTATTTAACTATAATATTGCTGTAAACATTAGGGTTTAATGTACACCTTTGAATCTGTATTTATGTATCCTTTGGGTAAATATCTAGTAGTGTGATTGCTGTATCCTGGGGTAGTTCTATTTTCAACTTTTTGAGGAGCCTCCATACTGTTTTCCAGAGTGGCTGCACCAGTTTGCATTCCCACCAAGAGCTCAAGAGGGTTCCCTTTCTCTGCATCCTCACCAACACCAGTTTCTTGTGTTGTTAATTTTAGCCATTTTTACAGATGTGAGGTGCTATATTATCATGGTTTTGATATGTATTTTCCTGATGATGAGTGATATCAGGCATCTTTTCATATGTCTGTTAGCTATCTGGATGTCTTCATTTGAAAGTGTCTATTCATGTCTTCTGCCCATTTTTTAACTGGATTATTTGTGTTTTGGGTGTTAAGTTTGAAGTTCTTTATAGATTTCGGATACTAACCCTTTATCAGATATGTCTTCTCCCATTCTGTAGGCTGCCTTTTAGCTATGTTTTTTGCTTTGTTGTGAAGAAGCTTTTTATTTTGATGAAGTCCCAATAGTTCATTTTTGCTTTTGTTTCCCTTTCCTATATACCACATTAATAAAAGAAAGGATAAGAACTATATGATTCTCTCAAATAGATTCAGAAAAAGCATTTGACGAAATACAGCATCCATTCTTGATAAAAGCTCTCAACAAGGTATGGATACATGGAACATACCTCAACATCATACAGGCCATATATGAAAGACCCACAGCTAATATCATCCTCAATGGGGAAAAACTGAGAGCCTTTCCCCCATGGTCAGGAACAAGACAAAGATGTCCACTCTCACCACTACTATTTAACATAGTACTGGAAGTCTTAGCTTCGGCAATCAGACAACAAAAAGAAATAAAAGGCATCCACATCAGCAAGAAAGAAATCAAACTTTCACTATTTGCAGATGATATGATATAATATGTAGAAAACCTGAACGACTCCACCAAGAAATTGCTAGGACTAATATATGAATTCATCAAAGTTGCAGGACATAAAATCATTGTACGGAAATCTGTTGCATTTCTATAAACCAATAACTGAGCAGCAGAAAGAGAAATCAAGGAATCTATCCCATTTGCAATTGCACCAACACCAGTAAGATATCTAAGAATAAACCTAACCAAAGAGGTAAAAAAGATCTGTACTCTGAAAACTATAAAATACTGATGAAAGAAATTGAAGAGGACACAAAGAAATTGAAAAGTTTTCCATGCTCACAAATTGGAAGAACAGTGTTAAAATGTCTATACTACGGAAAGCAATCTACACATTTAATGCAATCCCTATCAAAATACCACCAGCATTTTTCACAGAGCTAGAACAAATGATCCTAAAGTTTGTATGGACCACAAAAGACCTTGAATAGCCAAACCAGTCCTGAAAAGGAAAAGCAAAGCTGGAGGCATCACTATTCTGGACTTAATCTATATTATAAAGCTGTAGTCATCAAGACACTATAGTACTAGCATGAAAACAAACACATAGATCGATAGAACAGAATAAAAAAAACCAGGAATGGACTCACAACTGTATGGTCAACTAATCTTTGACAGAACGGGGAAGACTATCTGATGGAAAAAAGACAGTGTCTTTATCAAATGGTGCTGGGGAAACTGGATGCAACATGCAGAAGAATGAAACTGGACCACTTTCTTAAACCATACACAGTAATCAATTCAAAATGGATGAAAGACTTAAATGTGGAAATGATCAAAATCCTAGAGGAGAATACAGGTAGCAATCTCTTTGACCTGGGCCATAGCAACTTTTTACTAGCAATTTTGAGGTTTATAATATAATATTATTGATTATAATCACCAGGCTGGGCATTAGATCTCTAGGACTTTTTAATCTATTGGTTTCAAGTTTATATTCTTAAAAAAAACTCCCTAATTCCCCCACCCCACAGCCTCTGTAATCATCATTCTATTCTGTTTTTATTAGTTCAGCTTTTTTAGATTCTACATTGATATCATAGACTATTTGCCTTTCTCTTTCTGACTTATCTCATGTAGTGTAATACTCTCAGGGTCTATCCATGTTGTTGCAAGATTTCCTTCTTTCTCATAGTTGAATAATATTCCAGATATATATGTATCTATATATCTATATATCTATATACACACATACACAGTGGAATATTATCCATTCATCTGTTGGACACTGATTGTTTTTATATCTTGGCTGTTGTGAAAAATGCTGCAGTAAACATAGGAGTGCATGTGTTTTTTCATTATTCTGCTTTAATTTCCTTTAGACAACCCATCCAGGAGTAGGATTGCTGGATCATATAGAAGTTTCATTTTTTAAGGAACCTCTGTGCTATAGGCAACATCTGTTGGCCATTTGGATGTCTTCTTTGTTAAAATATGTATATTTAGTTCCCCATTGCTCACTTTTTTTTTTTTCCATTGCTCACTTTTTAATTGGATTATTTGTGGGGTTTCGTTGATGTTATTATTGAGTTGTATGAGTTCTTTATCTATTTTGGATATTTTAAACTCTTATCTGATATATCTTTGCAAATATTTTCTCCTAATCTGTAGATTGCTTTTTTACTTTTTTATTGTTTCTTTTGCTGTGCAAAATCTACTTTTATTTATTTTGTTGTCTGAGTTGCTCACGATTTGGCTACTGGGAGCTTTTATGTTGGCTCTTATGCCCCTTTGCAAACCCCATCATTGTATATGTGTAGTTTTTTTTGTTTCCTCTTCTTTGTCTTCATCTCTTCTTCCTCTTCCTCTTCCTCCTTTTTCTTCTAGCACTGCCCTAGTTTCTAGCACCAGAAGATGCTTCAGGCTCATCATGTGTATTTCTGCTCCAGTACTAGTATCAGTCATTGTTCTCAAAAACTCAGGTTCCTTTCATTGGAAAATGGTATTAGAAACCAAGACGTGGGTGTTAGGTGTGCTCATTGTTACTGGGATGTCATTACTTCTAGGCCCTTGCAGCTGAACAGAGCAAGGAAATACATGTATGTATACTAACTGGTATATATATTCATCTCAAGAAATACTTTTATGTGTAAGATCCATATCTGTGTTAAGCTAAACATGAGTTTATACTAATGTCTCTGACTCTAGTTTATTACCACACAGACCAGTCTAGCCTCTTCTCTTTGTCTGTTTGTAACCTCTACTCCAATAGTAAGAAACCTGACTTCCACCATATGCCATTTATTTATTTAATTTTCTAATTTCAATATATGTGTATAGAATTATCATACTTTTGTATAGAAGTATCATACTTTTGAATCTGTATCTGTCATGGGAAACAAACTTTATCAGCTTGAGTGCAGTGTTTATGCACAGTTTTCTTCTGCGTTTAGTTTAGAGGCTCAACGCTTTTCCAATGTTTCTTAAGTCAGTATTTTTGACCCCACTCTAATCAGTGAGGTAGTTTTATACATTTGTAATATAGGTTGTTTTGTCACATTTTGCATTTCTTTCTGGGATCCTCAATCTCCTAAATGATGTTTTAAAAATTTGCATATGATTAAGACTTACTCTCTCTGCTTTTAAGATCTGTAGATTTTGACAAATGCATAGTTCTGTGGATATACCATTATCGTATTATACAGACTAATATCACCACTCTAAAAAATTTCCTATTTTTCATCTAGCCAACGCTCCCACCTTCCCCTTAAATCCCTAGAAATCACTCCTCTTTTTACCATTTCTATAATTTTGCCTTTCCCAGAATGCTGTATAATTGGAATCATACGGTAGTATGTAGATTGAATTATTTCACTTAGCAGTATGCATTTATGATTCATCCCTGTCTTTTCATGGCTTCATACATCAGTGCTCTTTATCATTGAATAATATTCCATTGTACTGATGTACCAGAGTTTATTTATCCATTTACCTATTAAAGAACATCTTGTTTTATTGCAGTTTTGGGTAATTATGAATAAACTACTATAAACATTCATCTTCAGGTTTTTATGTGGACGTAAGTTTTCAGCTCATTTGAGTGAATATCTAGGAGTTTAATTCCTGGGTCATATGGTAAGATTATGTTTGACTTTGTAAGATGTTAACACCAAATGACCCTCCATCCCTGGGGAATAAAACAAAGCAAAACAAAACAAAATTCTTCCCCATATACAGTTTTCTACAATGATAGTCAGGGGTAAAAATAGCAGTCCAATTAGTATCTTTTGCAGGTGACTGGAATGGACAGAAACTCAACTTCCTTTTCTACAAATTCTAAATGTTTTCAAAGTGAGAAAAGAAGGTCTTATCATTGGTAAGCAGTTAGCAGCTGAAGAACTTAAGGAAACAGATTTATAGAGGCTGGTTATACCTGAAAATTATGTGGTTCACTTCTAACTGATTATTATCTCTATGTGTTATGGAATTCATATAACCAGCTTATTCAGGCAAATCCTGGTTTTCCCCCCTTACTGTTCTATTGAAACAAAGTGGAAGATTAAAGAGGCAGCACATATCGGTCAGTATCCCAGGCAGTCAGGTAAGGTATTGTTTTATTGCCAAGAAGCTCGATCCACTGCACGATACATGCAACACACATGTATATGTCATCAGAGAATTAAATAGTTGCCTAATTTCATGAGTGGAGCAAAGGAGAACGAGGCTACTGCAGCAGCTGTTTTCTATGGAACTAGACATTAGGCAACACAAAGAAATAGCTGACAACCATAAACCAAGGCTCTGTAATCATGGTTAAGAGACAAGAATCCAGGTGTTTTTATGCTGTGGCAATGAGTAATTCCAAGGAGATTAATCTGAAAAAAAAAAAATGTGTACTTATCCACAACTGTACCAGCTCCTCCTCTGTGGACTCCAGAGCCTGGCTTAGTAATAGTGTGGCACTATAAAATCTGTACAGCATCCTCCTCACTGTTAGACATACTGACTCTTTTGTTCTACAGTGAAACATACCGTTTCCACTGAAGTATCCTGATGACCATCTGCACAGCTTTCTTTCTTTTTTTTTTAAAAGATTTTTTTAAATTTTATTTATTAGAGAGCGAGAGACTGAGAATGAGAGGGGAGAAAGTCAGAGGGAGAAGCAGACTTCCCGCAGAGCCAGGAGTCCGATATGGGACTCGATCCCGGGACTCTGGGATCATGACCCGAGCCGAAGGCAGTCGCTCAACCAACTGAGCCACGCAGGTGCCCTGCACAGCTTTCTTACACATTTTTGGCAAGTCCCCTCCTTAGTGAACTCTTGGAGCAGCAACTTTTTCCCTATTCAAAACCGTCTAGATTAAGGCTCCTGTTTTTTTTTTAACCCCCAAATACGTTTATTTTATTTTTTCAACATTACAAGATTGATTGTTCGTGCACCATACCCAGTGCTCCATGCAATATGTGCCCTCCTCAATACCCACCACCAGGCTCTCCCAACCCCTTACCCCCTCCCCTCCAAAACCCTCAGTTTGTTGCTCAGAGTCCACAGTCTCTCATGGTTCATCGCCCTGTTTATTTGACAATCAACTCACTGAGCTTCAAGTGTATGCCTGTGAATTATGACCATATTCTAACTTATGACCTTATGGACCAATATGGTATAATATGGACTATATTCTACCTTCTGAGCCTCCAATGAAGGAGAGAACGCAGAGGTGGTGGTTGGACTTCTGTCCATTGAGTCATAGGGCTCTCACTGATGCAGGCAGGGCTCCCATTGCCTCTCCTGATGCATGTATGGTTCAAGAGTTGAATAGTGACTATCACAAGGCAAAACAGAGTTCTAAGGCTGGACTGACAGGAGGTGGTGGTGAGGGGCCACAGGTGTGGAGTGGAGTGAGGAGATATGGGAACCAAAATGGAATTTTCTCTTTTTGGTAATTATGCCTGGTTGTAAGTAGCCCATTGGTCAACTAGGTCCTATGGCTACTCTGAGGTGGGTCACTTAATGAGCCTATTTGCATTCAGCTGGGTGGTTGCTGGGGGCCCTTTTCTCTTGCTCCAATTTCCATTTCTCAAACCTGTTGCCTGAAAGCAGCCTCTGCACAGTGGGGGGCGGGGGAGAGGTTGGATTGTCTCAACAGATGGTGGGAAATGATGGTAAGGAAGTGGGTATGAAAGAAAGATACAGCAGGAAGAAAACATAACCTGGGATGGACAGAGCCAGATGGGAAGGCGTACTGGTTGGGGAACTCACAATCACTTGGTGTGTCTGTAACAAAGTGTCAGTGGAAGAATGTATTCAAGAGCGGTGCTGCAAGGCAGGCTGAGGCCATACCCTGCAGGAAGTGCCGGGCATTGCGCTTGTCCAGGAGGCGATGGGAACCTGGATCCAGCCATGAACTAGCAGGCTCATAAGCATATTTTAAAGAAGTCGTTCCTGGTTCAAGGACTGTTGCGGGTATATGAAGGAACCAGTGGCAGGAAGAGCCAGTTGTGAGTGTCTGTGGAGGCCGGGGTGTGAGGGAGCAGCAGTGGGGATGCAGGGAGAGGATGGCTTTGGATAATACTGCAGACGTAGGAAGTGACAGGGTTGGTGACCCTTTGGGAGCATGGTGGTGGGAGGAGATACAGGTGTCCCGCATGATGTCAGAGTTTGGAATTAGGTGAGTGAGTGCCATTAATGAAAGGAGGGTCAGTCCACATTTGTTATTGCCGGGCATCCACTTGCTTTACTCAAGCAGCGGCTCTGATTTTCACCTGGGGTTCTGTCCCTCCTTCCTCTGCTCTCAGTCCCTGGAGACATCCCTGTGAACCTTTGAAGAGTGAGATCCCACCTACTGCATCTCTCTGGCCAAATATGATTGGTTCAGTGTTGAGCATGTGACCTAAGCGGTCCACCTGCGTGCCTCTGAGGACTTGGTTGAGGAGGCTGGCCAAAAAGAGGAGAGCAGAAGCTGCACAGTTGTGCTATTCTTTTTAGTCTGGTTAGGACATGGAAGTATGTAGTTCGAGGAAATGGTGGCAGCCATTTATGACTACAAATGGCTATCACTGTGAAGATGAAATTTAAAATCGAAGAAAAGGGAACTGTTAGAACAGAGATGGAGCAATGATCATTCCGACTTTGCATTGCATTGCATTGGTGCTGAGGCTTCCTCACCTCGCCAGTCCTACCCTGAAACCATTATGTTGTTTTTAGTTTTATTTCTATTTACATACACATTTGACTTTGGTTTTCTCTTACTTGCAACCAAAAAACCTTAGGAGAGTACGGAAGGAAGTGCCAAATTGATGCTTAAGTGTAACGACATTTGGTTGGAGTTATACAGTAAGGATATGGAAAAATAGATTTAATGATCAGAAAGTTGTATAAATGGAAGGTGTTTGTTGATCACCTTCCATATTGATCACATTAACCCAAGGGTATATTGACTGGGACTAGAAGATGTTTAAGGGTAGAAGTTGAAGAATAATGAAGTTTAATAGGTAGGCATAGTAAGAAAAATCAGCTAAAGTTGGTGAGAAATCATTACAAGAGAAGAAAGTTTTGGAAAATGTAGAGATTAAAACAAGGAGAAAAGACTTTAAAGAGGATTTATCAAAATATTAATTAGTGCTGTGTGTCTTTGGGTATTGGCGATTTGAATGGTTTACTTCTCTATGTCCTACCTTTTCCTAATTTTCAATGAGGATTGCTTCAGAAATAAAAAAATACATTTTATATAAAAATAAACTAAGCTTAAAAATATGCTTTTTATGGATTTTTCTTCCCTAGAGAAGAGTAACTTATTAAGACTTTCCAGAGTCATTGGGTGAAGAGGTACAGCTATAAAACCTGGAAATAGGACACATTCTGAAAAACTTTCAGTCTCTATGTCCGGAGAAGCAATGAGATGAATAAAAGAAAAGTTGCTCTTTTTAAGCTTAATTTTAAATTTACTAACACTCTGTCTACTGCTTTGGCACTATGCCTGTGTTTTCCTTATTTTATTTTATTTTTATTTTTTTAGCAACAGACTTAATAAATTTGGTGAATCATTATTCATGATCCTAACATGTAAATATGGCAGGTTCATTGAGTCTGTTTTTCAGGCAGTTTAAATAGTTATTGTTTGGTAAAAAATGATTTATTCTTTGTGGAACACCTAAGCTCTTCTGTAGTATAGTTTGGAAACCACTGATCTCAAGTTCCCAATCACTATTCATTTTTTTTTCTAATTCCATTATACTTTATAAACAGTACTGTATGTGGCTAAGGGAGTTCTATGAAAATTCAAAAGTGCAATAGAGGATAAAGAAGCAATGAGTCCCCAGGATGACACCCTCACCAAAGCCAAAACTCCCATTGTCAGTTTTGCAGCCTGAATAATTCTTAATTAGGATGCAGCCCCATCCTGGACTTGAATCTGGAGAACAGCCCCATTCTGACACGAAGGATGAGAGCTGTTGTCCCATGGGCAGGTCCCAGGGACAGGTTCTTGGGGAGGCAGAATGGGACACACTCAGGTGCTAAACAAATCTTTTCTTGCAAAAGAGGCTGTCTGAAGCCTCAGACTCACCCAAACCCGAGTAACACAGGTGGCCTGGGAAAGAAAAATGAAATGACCACAAAACCCTTTTACAAAGCAGCTGTTCAACCCCTTAATTCTAATCAGTTTACTCATTTTAACCTACTCTGTTGACAATAAAGTAAATGTTTACAAATGTCTAGAGTACTAAGATTTTGAAACATTTCTAAGTTTAGTTTTACATGTAATAAATTTTTTGTCCCATGCTTTCTCTTCCAATTCTCATAATCTATCCAAAATGATGTTTGGGTTCTGATCAGTTTTCATAGCAGGAGACTGATTATTTCAGTAGCTAAGGCAATAGGACCTACAACTTGAATGTAGTGAGCATGTAATAAACAATTCTTTATTAATAACTTTTTTCTTGTTTAATCTAAACTCCGTAATAACAAATAGTGTGCTCCAATTTTTGGTGGCTCTGTTACTCAGAGTCTAAATAAGAGTCTAAGACTCTGAGTAACAGAAAACCAAACCAATGTTGACTTAAAGCTAATAAACCATGTATAAGAACAAGTTCAGAAGCAGAAGGTTCTAGGGCTTGGTAGTTCAGTATCTCAACAGATTCCTGGTTCAGGTGATCTCTAACCTTTCAACCTGTCATACTGGCTTGTTCTTTTAGGCTGACTCCCCCAAAGGTAAGTGCCCACGTTCTAGACATCAAATGAAATCAACAAAAGTCAGAAGCAGGAAAAGGAGGAAGTATGCTAGTATGTCTCGGAATTTTTTTGTCACAAAGTCTTTCCAAAGCCCTCAGCAGATTTGCCCTCCTGGTTTAGTGCTTGGAATGGTATTATAGGGCCCCAGCTAGACAAATCATTAATTCGAGAGAGAAACGGTCGGCATCTTTCTCAGATTGGAGCCTCCGGGTCAGTAGCATCAGCATCACATGTGAACTTGTTAGCAATGCACATTCTCGAGCCCTATCCCACACCTGCTGGGTCAGGAACTCTGGGCAGCGAATTGTTCCCCGAGCCCTGGAGATGAAGCTAATGGGAGCTAGAGATTGAGAACCTCTGGCTGAGATTGATTACCGTTCACCTGGTGCGGGGGAGGAGCACAGCTTTCCCCAAATGCACGGTCACAGAACAGGATTTGGTTTACACAGAAGGAATGAACAGTGATCGAAGGGTAAGCGACCCACATTGGAGACCTCAATATTTAATTTTATGTTTGGTATGCAACACGGTAGTCCATTTTATAAGCAGGCTTTTAGAGATTTTTCTTTCCAGTGTGGTGGATTCAATCCTTAAAATTGAAATCCTTCAATTTTAAGGATTGAATCATTATGAAATCGTGGTCAGATGCCTCTCGAAATGATACCTCACTTATTTGGGAGCTCCAGTTAACCTTTTTAAACCTTCCGTTATGGTCGAACTCTATTACTTTTGCAGAAAATAAGTCTTCTAATAAAAGTATTCATTTTGTGATGGAGGCAGTTAGCTAATGGCTAAACACCTGAATGACTTTTACTTGTTAATGGTTAACTGAAGAGAATTGGGACAGTTTCACTGGAGTTTAGTTTTAAGATAGCTTAATGAAGAATAATTTCAGTAATTATAATTAGCTATCTGTAATATGGGCAGTTGCAATTCTCCTGCGGGAGACAGGGTGCTTTTGTACATATAAAAACTATTCAGTCTATTTTGAAGTTTTTATTAGGATGTTTTCAGGTGGCAGGTAGAGTAATGGAAACAGATTTATGACAGCCAGTGAGCACAACTCTCACTAAGCCTAAGCATTGCTCACTGCACGCCTTATTTGACTATTTCAGTGAATTAGAAGAAATCATTTGGGATCCCGTGATGTTGCCACAGCAACACTCATCATTGTGGAAATGCCATGGGGACAGAAGGAGTGAGACACTAACCAGATTCCCAGGTGTGCGTCTCTTGACCCAGGCTGTATGAAGTCTGCTGTGTAGTGGGAAATTTTGAAGCAGAATAGAGGAGGAGGGTGAACCCCATCTGCTGCTTACATTTTCCTTCCCCTCTCCTCTAGGACCTCTGCCTTCCATAACTTCCTGTGTTCTTTGTCTAGACCCTGCATAACAAATACCACAAACTGAGGGCTTCAAACAATATCCATTTATTACTTCACAATTTCCAGGGGTCAGGAGGCCAGACGCAGATTAACTGGGTCCTCTGCTCAATCTTCCAGGCTGAAATCAAGGTGTCAGTGGGGGTTCAGGCGGATCCAAGGCTCAGAGGCCTTCTCCGGGCTCCTGGGTTGTTGGCAGAAATGTCTTCCCTGCGGTTGTAGGACTGAGGCCTCCCCCTTCTTGCTGGCTGTGAGCTGAGGTTCCCTCTCAGTTCCTGGAGGCCTGCCACCATTCTCTGCCACGTACATGACCCTCTCACAGACACTCTCTACAATGTGACAGTTGCTCCTGCAGAACCAGGAGAAGAATCTCTCTTTTTTTTTTTTTCAATATTTTATTTATTTATTTGAGAGAGAGAGCATTAGAGAGGGGAGGGTCAGAGGGAGAAGCAGACTCCCTGCTGGGCAGGGAGCCCTACGCGGGACTCGATCCCAGGACTCCAGGACCATGACCCAAGCCGAAGGCAGTCGCCCAACCAACTGAGCCACCCAGGCATCTGAGAATCTCTTTCTTATGCTTCAAGTATCTGACTCCAAGAAGGGCCCAGTCCTTTTCAAAGGCTCATCTTACTAGGTCAGACCACCCAGGATAATCTCTTTTGATAAATTCAAGTTCAGTTGATTAGGGACTTTAATTATGTCTGCAAGGATCCCTTCACCTTTGCCCTGGAAGGTGACCTAATTATGGAGGTGATGTCCCATCATATTTATGGGTCCTGCCCACATCCAAGGAGAGGGATTTGTGTCCACTGGTTCCGGGAACCATGCCTGCATTCTCAGAATATCTGCCCGCCCCCCGCCCCCTTAGCTCCCATCTTGCTATTTCAGTTCTTGTTTAGGGTACACATTGCATGGGATTGTGTATGTGTACCCCTGAAATACAGTGATAAAGCCCATAAAACAAACAGTGGCAGAATTCCTGAACACATCAAAAAGAAACAACTCATGATTTTTCTCTGATGATTTACAGCTTATGAAAAAATTGAGATAATTGCAGCTCTGAAGGTTGCCAAGTTCATTCAGATGGGCTTTTTAAAAACGATCTCTGTGACAGCAAATCATGAAGGACCACATTGTCCTGGGTTTGACAGGCTACTCTGACATCGGCTAGGAGAAACATGTTAAGTTCTAGATGCTGGGCAGAGCAGGCAATATAAGCCATCTGCAGTTCAGTGCTTGTGGCTGAAATGTGTTCTCGGGCTCCAGCAGAACAAAGATCTCAGGACTTTTCTGGATGCTGGATATTCCAGTCTGGCTCAAGCTCCCATGGGGGAATTCAGCTGGTCCCTAAAATAAGGGAGTCCTAATAGATGCTACGTAAGGCCTCTTAAGCACCCATGGCACTGACTACCCCATTTCAATATTGTGAGTCCTAAACAAAAGTCAAAATTTCTTAGAGGAATGCTGCTCATCCAGATCCAAGGGTAGAAATAAAAGTCCCTTGACAATTCATTTCTTTGTGTTAGTCAAATCATTGATGAGATAAAGACAGAAGATAGACCTTGAATTTTCAAAAGCTGTATACAGGAACTGCTGCCAATTTGTCCATGAAAAAAAATTGTAAAGTTTAGCTTGCTATCTAAAAGAAGCAAACTTTAATGAGAGGTTATATGTGTGCTTTAATGAGAAGTTATATAAATTAATGGCTTGTCAGCAGCATGTCCTATAAGTGGTGAAGCTAGTAAATAAAAATAATGTAAAGTGTCTAAAGTTACTGTTTCAAAAATCTCCTTTTGGGAACATGTGGTTGGTTCAGGTTATTAGATAATCTGATACAGACAATGTGCTGCTAGTTCTGGCCTATGATACTTTAAAACAGGTATAGAGGTCTCTGGGTGGCTGGGTGGTTAAGTGACTGCCTTTGGCTCAGGTCATGATCTCAGGGTCCTGAGATGGAGCCCCACATCCATCTCCCTGCTCCCTGCTCAGTGAGGAGTCTACCTTTCCGCCTCCCTTTGTTGTTCCTCCTGCTTGTACTCTCTTGCGCCCACTCTCTCAAATAAATAAATAAAAATAACAAAAAATTATTAACAAAAGTATTAACAAAAATTAACAAAAAATAAAACAGCTATAGAAATATCATGGATGTATAATTCATTCCTTTTTTTTTCTTGACTGAATTTCCAGAGTGAAAATGGGTTAACTGACAGTACCTGTGGTTGTGACCGTATTTGGAAATGGGGTCCTTATAGATAATCAACTTAAGATGAAGCCATTAAGGTGGGTCCTGATCCTATATGACCATGTCCTGACAGAAGGGGGGAAGTTGGACATAGAGGCAGACACACACATAGGGAAGGTGACATGAAGACCCAAGGAGAACACTGTCTACAAGCCAAGAATATCTGAGGCTACTAGAAGCTAGGGGAGAAGCTTGGAACATATACTCCCTCATAGCCTGCAGAAGGAACAAAGCCTGCCCACAAATTGATACCAGACTTCTAGGCTCCAGAGCCACGAGACGGTAAATTTCGGTTGTTAAAATTATCCAGTTCGTAGTACTTCGTTATGGCAGCTCCAAGAAATAATACATGTGGGATCTTTAAATTTTTAAAATTCTTTGTACTTAAGTGATTCCCTACAGTTGTTTCATTAATCTTGCATGGTATGATCACAGTATTTGATTTGAATGCTGTTTTCTTTTGCAAATTTTTAAGTGGCTTTTAATCATTCTTCCCAGTCACAATGGATTTGTTTGGGATCCAGAAAATTCCCAAGTTTCTGCTCCTGAGTTCACTTATTGTTGCTTTTAAGATACCACTTATCATAGTTAGAGATTTTTGCACAGAGAGGATTTTTGCCTTCCCTGAGCATTTATTGTTGTTGGGAGCATCATTTCCTTCTTTTATCAGCACAGAACCTGAAAACATGTAGAACTATGCTGGAAAATTTCCTCTCATACACAGTTATTTTGAAGATGTTTGGAGAGAGAATATAAACATGTATTCTTTTTTTTTTTAAGGTGAATCCATAGGGGATGGTATCCGGTAGTTTTCCATGGGGAGGAAGGCCTGAGAGAGTGACCTTACCCAGCATGATGCCAGGCCTGAAGAAATACGTTTTTATTGCAGGGTGTTTCTAAAAAAGGGAACTTTCAACCACACAGCAGGAGCTCTGTAATACCAGTTCTGCTGTGGCAGAGAGGGCGGCTCTCGAAAGTAAATTTTTTACTCTTAGAATAATTGTAGACCATCTGCTAAAGCAATCTTCAGGAAGCACCTAATTGTGACTTTAAAATACATGTCACACTAGCAAGTGTTGTATGTACATATACACAAATGGACAACATGCACATAATGAGGAAAAATGGCAACACACAGGCAGTAATGACATTGGACTGGGGAGTTTTATTCTTCTGTTTTCTAAATTAGCCAATACATACTCTAGTCAAGTGGAAATAGTACAGAATTAAAGAATTTACATTAAAGGAACTTGAAAGAATTTCCCTGATAAGCCTCAGCACGCTGTGGAGTTTATGTCGTGTTTTCCCTTTTTAAAGCGTGACCGACTAGTCGCCTCTGGGACTTGGTCAACCCCGATGCCAAACCCGTCACGCCTGTGGGGTGAGCCAGCTTTGCGGGCGGCCAGGGACTGTCAGGTCTGGTGGAGACTGAGCAGAGGACTGTCAAGGCAACGCCTGGTTTTGTTGCTGCCCTTCGCGCCTCATTGTCTGGATTCCAAATGGACTCACTGCAAACTGACTTCGAGATGCCATGACGGTCATGTATTGCAAGAGAAACTGATGATTAGCATAACTTGGAAATTCAGAAGTACTCTTCTTGGACACACAATCCCTCAAAATAGCTTAAGAATTTATATTTTAACAATTTTCTCACAAAATTAGTTATCTTGATTGAAGCTGCTGAGACAGATGGGTGTAGTTACAGTAATCAAGACCAAGAGAAGGAAATGATGTTTCGTTGTTGCTGTTGGTTTGCACTTGTGTGTGTGTGTGTGTGTGTGTGTGTTAGTATTAAGCTGTAGGCTGGAATATCTTGGACTGACAATAATGAGAGTGAAACTAATTCTAAGAGGGTTATTGTGAGCATCCTATTTGTTTTTCCAATTTTTTTTGTCTTTTGCTTTCACCGAAACCCAATGGCAACTGCAAACACTGTTAGATGAAAAGGCAGGTTTTATGTTTGTGTTGTTTATGTGCATGTGTATGTGTGGGGTTGGTGGTCTGTTGTATTAGATTAACGTTTTCCCCTAATGTTCAAAAAAGAAGGTATCACAGAAATTTAATGCTGCTATTTGACAAAATTAATTGTCATTTCTGAAGGATTTCTATTAAAACCAGGTGGGAGAAGCGGGGTGGAAAGTGAGGGACGCAAGCATTATTGTGACAGTTCTTTACTGAGTGTCGCCAGTATGCAGGGACCTGGGCTGCCAGTTTTTATATGTTGTCTCATCTGCTCTCATAGCAGTGCTCCCCTGTGGATTTTACTGTCTCTGCATCACTGGTAAGGAAATTGAGACTAAGCACTTGTGTTCACTTTTGAAATCTATTAGTTATGGTAATACCAACTGCTGTAACAAATAATGCCTAAGATTTCAGAGACTACACATATTAGAAGTGGCTTTCTCATGTGTAACAAATCAATGTCAGTGAAGGTATTAGAAAGTCCTGCTCTACTTTATAATTTTATAGATAAATTAGCAGAAAGCTTCAAAACCTTTGGCATAGATCTAATTAGTTATCAGACTAGAATTAAAATTCAGATCTCTTCCGTCTCTGCTCATCATACGTATCACCAATTCATTTCTTTTTACCTTTGCTGAGTTGAAGGAAAGTGTGGAGTGCCCTCTAGGTTCCAGGCACTGTGTTAACTTCAGGGATGTGGTAGAGTACCCCGTACCACTTCCTGAGAAATTAATTCTTGACTCTGACAACCAAGGCTCACTTATTTTGGATAATGAACAGAATTGTGGTGTCTCTTGCTTGGGTCCTTGCTGTAAAGTTATCGCATTTCCTGTTGTCATTGTGAAACTCAAGATGATTTTGTTTTTTTCAGTTTGGTACCATTTAGCATCCTTGTTTGATGTATGTTAGAAGTTCTGTGGAAATACATCAGTAGACTTGTTCAATATGAATCCACCATCATTTTATCTACTACCACCAATCTCTTTTCTAGAAACTTGAATTTCAAGGCACAGTTTTGAGTTGTAACTGTTGTCTCAGCTCCAAAGAGACTTAGCAGCAGCTGGACTGCCTGAATGATAGATGGAGAAGTCTCTGCATTCGGTCAGTGGCAGTCGGCCATGAAGGTGGGAGATAGGGCAGTCTTTAATTCCCAAAGGTGCACGTGTTCTCCAAGGTTCCAGCAAGAAGCAGCCACACCAGGATGTGGGAGGTAGTTATTGGAGAATAAAAACTCTGTTTCTTTGGACCAGTCTCCCAAAAGTGTTCATAAGGATTTCCTTTTGGCTGGTTAGCAATCATCTACTGCTTATTTCAAGAGAAAAATGCAATTTTACTTGATTACTGATCTTGATGCAAACATGGCTGGGGGTTAGGAAAACAGGTTGTATGTCTCATGTGCCCTCAAATTTGTCTTGGAGCACATTCCCTCAAAAATATACTTTATTGATCTTGAGTAGGTTCCCAATTTAGTCCATCAGCAATACCCTTTTACTTTCAATCCCAAATGGAAGGCCAAAACAGTGTTATACTCCAAACATGGCTGAAATGTAATCTTATACAACTGGGTTGTGTGGGGTAGCATGATAACCATCTTTATTTACCATCATTTCTGTTGGTGCACCCATTTCAAAATATGGTTTTAATTTATCAGCATTTATATGTAAAGTTATATGACAAAAGAAATCAGCATAGAAAAGAAAAAATTAACAGAAACTGGCAGCATTAAAAGGGAATTCATGGGTTTTTTTAAGGTTCAACTGCTCATTTTACAGATGAGAAAACCTGAGGCCAGGAGAGATAAATAACATGACTGTGGTTAAATAATAAATGGAAGATGACTGGAATCTGTATCTTATCCTGGATCTAGTTTGCTTTCTATTAGTTTTAGTTTCAATGCTGAACTCTCAGGATGAGGGTCTATCTGATACAGGATCATTCTGAAAAGAAGTTCAAATACAGCTGAGGTGATATTGACCTACGGATCTTATTTTTACAAATACTAAATGTCTACTATTATTTTTTTCTTTCAGGCACTATTTGTTTTTAATTCCGCTACTATGTGCTACTTGCTCTATTACCTATTACATACTGACTGATTTATTTTGATGTGAGTTGTTTAAAAACCAGTTTAACTGTTTTCTGTTTTCAGCTAATGTGAATCATTTAATCAGTTAAAGCAATCAAACAGATTGTGTGTGTTCAAGATCCAGCCAGGCTTCTGGGAATGTCCAAACAGTATGTGTTTGATGTACAGTTAATAAACATAGAACTCTGTTATTCTTTGGCACTCATTTTCATAATCATAGCAATGGAAATTTAGCAGGGAATCGATAGTGGTGAACAGTGGTGTTTCACAGTGGTGAACAGTGGTTTTTAAATATGACCAAAAATTTCATGATACTGATTCCACTGATAGATGGGTTAATGTCACCTTTCCTTGAAGGTGGGTGGTCTTGTGACTATTTTGACCAATAAAGTTTACAGGAAATAATTCCATGTTACTTCTGAGATTAGGTCGTAAAAGGTTATATAGCTTTTGTATTGTTTGCTAGATGGTTCTCTCTTTGAGCCCTGTGCCACCATATAAGAAACCATGAGGCTACCACACTGTGAAGGAAGCCCCTTCATATCATTCTAGCCTGGGCATAAAATTTGTTGAGTGTAGAAGTTTCTGGATAATAGCTGCCTCCAGTTTTGTTGAGTCATCTCCTGTTATTTAGGTCTTTTCTGCTGAATCCTCAGGCATCATGGAGCAGAGATAAGTCATTGCTACCATATACCATTTGAATTCTGACCCCCAGAATGCATGTGCATAATAAATGTTAATTTCTTACCCGACTAAGATTTGGGATAACTTTTTGCAGCAGTAAGTAACTGGAATAAGACTGGAAACTGACAAGCTGGCAGCCAGTTGATTGGTGTAGGTTTTATTCCTTGAGAAGAAAAAAAAATCATCCTAGGCAATCTAGAGACATCTAATAATAGTTTACTTTCTCACTCCAAAAAAAGTTAATTTTTTAGACTTTCCTTATATTAGCAAAGAGCGTGCTAATCAGAAAAACAAATAGATTGCAAACAAATGTCAGCACAGAAAAGCTGACTTTCCATGGCAACTGAGATAAAGTCTTGTTTTTAAAGTTCATGCTGAAAGCAAAATAACTTTGCAGCCATCCTCATAATCTTGAATTGATTTATACACTGTTTCCTTCCTTTTAATCAATCTTTCTCTTTTTATATTTTTTTCTGAAATTAATGTTTATGTAATCTGATTCCTTGATTTTTTAAAAAAGGATTATTTATTTATTTATTTATTTGACAGAGAGAAGGAGATCACAAGTAGGCAGAGAGGCAGGGAGAGGAGGGGGGCGACGCAAGCCCCCTGCTGAGCAGAGAGCCCACCGCAGGGCTCAGTCGGAGGATCCTGAGACCATGACCTGAGCTGAAGGCAGAGGCTTTAACCCCCTGAGCCACCCAGGCACCCCTTGATTTTTTTTTCTAGAGAATTTGAATAGCCATAGCAAAATTTTTGTGAAGGATTTTATATGCAGAAGCATTTTGAGTAATGTTATTGATAAAAAAATTTGTATGGATATATTTCCTTCGATAATGTTTTAATGTTTTCTTAGCGGTCTTATATTAGATTACCATTAAAAAAAAGATAATTCAGCTACAAAGCTACCTTCAAACACTGAAAGTGAGTTGGGTTTAGTCTAAGCCCTGAAATAATAAATTAATAAGATAATTTGACATTGAACATCAAATAAGAGCTAGACTAAAATGTAAAAATAAAATAACTTTATGATTTCTTCTAATGTATATATTTTAGCAAAGAGATATAAGAATTTGAATGGTCAATAGATAAAAAGATCCTCAGTTGATTGGCTTATCCTTGAATTTAGACTTGAAAATAAACATATATATGTATATATATGTTTATATCTATATACAAATATATATATATTCTGTGTGAACTTGTTAATGACATCCATAATTTAAAAAGTGCTTACTTTCAGTGTTCTTCTGTCTGTTAAAAGGTTGTATTTTGTGGGAAGTAATGTATTCTCTTTACATCATACACATACGTTCCCTCCCCATAATAGAATGTATTTTATGACTCCAAAAATATTTCTTCTTCTGAAAAAAAAAAAAACGGGATTACAGTTTCTGAATATTTGAATATTTTGAATACTTATACATTCAGATATTTACCTTTTCATACTTGTAGCTAAATGCTCTCAACTACTATAATCCTCGTAAGGAAGCTATTTAGGTGAGAAGGAAATTTTTGGTTGAAGGAAGAGTGATCTTAGCCTTAGAAATGAAATTATTATTTGAGATCTTATGTCCACAAAGTTCTTTTGCCCTCTGATATTTTATCATTTTTATTTATGGAACCATTATAGTGCTCAGCTGCAAATCTTGCACTGCAACACCATTTCTAGTATGAAGATTACATTTTGAGATTCAGAAATGAAATCTAAAAAGTCAAAAGAGAAAAAGAATTGAATCCTGATGTATATATATGTGTGTGTGTGTGTGTGTGTGTGTGTATTGAACTTGTTTTTCTCCTGAAATCCCATTGGTTGTTGGTAGACAGAATTCTGAGATGGACCCCCCCCCCCCCGCCCAATTCTCCTTTCCGCTGTGTACACATACCCTTTATAAACCTCAGGATTATGATTTTGATGGATTTTTCTCCTTTGACTAGGCTGTTATCTGGCATAATTGACAGTTCTTTGGATGGGCCTGTCTGGGTGTCACATGCTGAGGCTTGTGGCAGTCTCTGTGGACAGAGAGTGGCCCCCACTAACAGCCAGCAAGGAAACGTGGGCCCCAGCCCATCAACCTGAAGTTTCTAGATTCTGCCAATAAAAATGAACTTGTGGGGTACCTAGATGGCTCAGTCGGTCAAGTGTCTGCCTTCAGATTAGGTTATGATCCCAGGGTCCTGGAATTAAGCCCCACTCTGGGGTCTTTGCTCAGTGATGAACCTGCTTCTCCCTCTCTACTGCTTGTGCTCTCTCTCCATTCTCTACCTCTCTCTCTCTCAAATAAATACAGTTATTTTTAAAAAATGAGCTTGGAAACAGATGTTTCTATAGCTCCTTCAGGTAAGAACTAAACCCATCTGATTTCAGCCCTGAGTAGAGAGCCCACTCACACCTTGAGGGACCTTCTGCAGACCCGTGAGTTAATAAATGGGTGCTTTTCACATCTCTAAGCTTATGAACATTTTCTCAAAACACCTATCATCATGTGAATTCAATATTTACATAATAATCCAAATGCTAATTTCCCTTTGGTGTCATATTTAGATATTGTCAGAATCAAACTCTAATACTGAGAGTCAGTTCGCTTTTGCTGTATCACTTCTTGTTATTCATCCCTAGAAAACTAAAACAGAAGTGTATTTATCAAGGGTCTCTTTGTAATGTTGTTGTCAGCTCTTAAGTCCATTCGCCAATGTTTTATTTTTTTGTTCCTTTGCTTTGCTTTCTCATGAGCAGGTCAGGATTTGACAGTGAGAAGCAGAATCGCAGCAAATCTTTCCACCCGGTAATGTCAGTGTGTGGGATGTTTTCCAGCAAAGACTGAAAAAATTCATTAAATTCTCTTCTTCATTAAAGTCTGTAGGATTGTGTTTTGTGTGATTGTGTTATAATGAACATGTCCTTGCTGTCTTTATCGCCATCTAAGTGTTTAGGGTAATTTGGTAGAAAGTTCCTCTGAGATTCTTGAAACAGAATTTTGAGCAAAAGATAGCCTGGGCCAAGAACTTGCCCATGGTGAGCAATGCTGTGCGAATAGCCAAGAAAGAAGTAGATTTGTGAGGTGACATGTTTCCAGTTCAGATTCCTCCACAAGGGAGTTGTTGGCCCTGTGCTTCCTGATCATTTTTATCTGCAGGATCAATAAATATTAAAAACAAGTTTTAACTAAAACAGAAAGAATATACATAATGTGTGTCATATAAACTGGGTGAGGGAAAGTCAAAACTTTGGTAAACGAAGGGAATCAGGCAAACATTTTAAAAATAGACAAAACTGCGTATCATAGAAGATAAACTACTTTTTAACTGTGGCCTGGAATCTTAGATTTTTTTTTCCTTTCTCAGGACTTGATAAGAAAGATTATCCAGCATTATTTAATCTAATAAATGACCTTTCAGCAGACTCTATAAGTCTAGCAGCGCTTTCCAGACTTCAGTGCATGTGCAAAGGAAATTTAGTGTTTCAAAATCCATTTAAATGTGCAGTTGAGGGGCTTCTACCCAACTTTTGATTGGAAATGATTAATTGGAGATGTAATGATATGCTAAAAGGCAAATATCAAGAGAGGAATCTCATAGAATTCTATAAATGCCTGATTCCAAGGGATGAACATGCTGGAATCATATATTCACGGATCAGTGTTTGGTAGTACCTGTATGTGTGAAAACATGTTTTCAGAGATGAAATATATAAAATCCAATGAATTTTGATCATAGGAAACACAAATGTTGGACTGCTAAGCAAAATATTATCCTCCTCCCAAAGAATTCCATTCTTCTCATTTTTAGGTCTGTATAACAAATAAAAGGTATACTTTATTATTATTATTATTAATAATAATATTATATGTTGATTTTTGTCAATAAAAAATGTGGGAATTTGTTCTTTCGTGATATAAATTACCTGTAAAATAGCTTTAATTTTGCTATTTGGCCCACAACACCTAAGTACTTACCGTTGGGGCCCCTCCAGAAAACGTGTTCCAGCCCCACATGGAGGACCACTTTTGATCTAGCTCCAGCAGCCCTCCCCAGTCTTGTCTAACATCATTTCCTCCTTGCTCACTCCTCTCCAGCCACACTGGTCTTCCTGTAGTTCATCAAAGCTCTTTCTGCTTCAGGGCTATGACAACTGCTCTGTCTTCTCTCTGCTAACATTTGTGCATCCTACTGGGCTCAGTTTAAATGTCATTTCCTTAAAGAAGCCACCTGTGACTTACCCCCTCCTTGCCAGCTAAGGCTGGTTCACCCCTTCTAATTGCTTTTCAAATCCTTCACTGCCTTTCCTAGCATATAAGAACATTCAAGTAGCTATTTTTTATACTAATATTTGCTTAATTTTTGGCTCACTCACTGGACCATACGCTCCATGACAGCATGAAGCGCGTCTATATTGTTCCCTGATATGTCCCTACTGGTGCATAATTAGCAGTCCTATTTATGTGCACAGCCTGGCTATCGTCATTGAAAATCTGTTGAATGAATGTTGTGACAGTCTGTGGCTGGAAACTCAACAGTGACTCTTGCCATAGCAAATGTCAGGAATATTTCACCAGAGCAGCTTGTAAGGGTAGCTGCCAGCAAAGTCTCAGTGTTCATTTTATGTATATATATCACAATCACAGTGATTTATATCTACCTTTACGGGGTGGCTAGTTGGTAAACAGAGTGAAGGAAAGAATATGTTTTAAAATAAGTATCTTCAGATTTGATTCATTTTTATATCCAATGGTCTATATTTAGCATGTTCTGAAGGGCTGCTAGAAGGGTCAACAAAATAAGAAGTTAGCGTGAAAATTAGTTAAAATCATCTTTTTCCCAGACCTTGTTTATGTCAGTTGAATTTTAGAGCATCTGTAGATTAACAGACTCTCATTCTAGGATTAGACGTATTTCAACTTTGCCAGATATTAATATCTGTAAATTAATTATAAACACTTTTTTTTTGATAGGGCAAAAGGGATGGCTCCTGGGCTCATATAAAAGAGTGGAGTTTCACTTTCCTTACATCAGAACTGTCCAGTGTATGGCTCTATAAAATATCTATGCAAGAGTACATATATGTGTTCTTGAATTAAACTCCCAGTTTAACCTACAGAAAATGGAAATTCATTTCTACCAGAATCTTCTCCTAATGCAGGCCCATTAACACTTGAGGGAGCAGTGCACAATCCAAAGGAGTCCCATATCCCATATGTCTATATATTTAAAGTTATACATCATGCTAAAATATGTTCAATAAAGTGGGTTCTCTCTTCTGACCTTGACAAATTTGTTTCCATAACATTAAGAAGACTAGGTTCAAATTAGAATTCTCAAGACTCCTTAGATTTTCTAAATGGAACATGGTGGCACAGGGAGCCATTCTCTTCCCAGCTCCTGCCTCCACTGGGAAGAACTTATGCCTCTGTGCATGGACACAAAAGTTGGCATGTCCAAGAATATTAATAACTGTCTCATTTGTAACAGGTAAGGAAGACAATGAGGAGGTGGGCAGAAAGGCAGAACATGACATGTATTAGTAAGAGTGCAGCCTGGCACTGACTCAGGTAGAAAAATGTGATGTCCAAACAAGGGATGATGGCCAGTGGGTTGGAACAGAGAACTGGGGTGGGAGGTATTGAAAATGGTCAGACTCTGGCTAAAATTTGCAGGTGAAGCCAACAGAGGTGCTGGTGGAGTGTGCATAAGTGAGACAGACAGGACTTCCAGTCACTTTGTCTGGGGTTTCTTACATAGGGCCTGTATTCGTTCCTAGGGCTGCCATAACGAAATACCACAAAATGAAGGGCTTAAAACAACAGAAATTTATTACCTCCCAGTTCTGGAGGCTGCAGTCTCAAATAAGGTGTTGGCAGAGCCATATTTTCTCTGAAGGCTCTAGGGAAGGACGTTTCCTTGTGTCTTCCAGCTTCTAGTCATTTCTAGCAATACCTTTCATTTCTTTTCTTTTCTTTCTTCTTTCTTTCTTTTTTTTAAGATATGATTTTTAAAGGCAGGGGCCTGAACCCACAACCCCAAGACTAAGAATTGCATCCTCACTGACTGAGCTGGCCCGGCACCCCAGTACTTGACGACATTTCTTATCTTACAGATTCATCACCCCAGTCTCTGCCTCCATCATCACATAGTTTTCTCCTTGGGTATCTGTGTCTCTCTTCTACCTTAAAGAACACCAGCATTTTGGATTTAGTATACTCCCCTCCTTCTTACCAGTATGACTTCATCTGAACTTGATTACATATGTCCAAACCTAATTTTCATTCCCAAGGTTATAGTCACAGGTACTTGGGGTTAAGACTTGAAGAAATCTTTTTAGGGGACACATTTAGATCCCCAGTGTGGTCTTTACCTGGACTGTGCCGACTCATGGAGTTTCTGAAATCTGTGTGTCTGTATACAAGTTCATATTTCAGGGGTGGGCCTTGTCAGATTTTTGAAAGTGTCTGGACCTCAGCAATTCAAAGATCTCAGTTTCCTTTTTAAGGAAGGTCTGAGCTCTAAAGAGGTTAAGTTAGTTGAAGAAGCTTTTGATCTAAATCGTGGTGAACTCGTGCAAGGATCACCTGACTCTTCCAGAATCATCCAATGACTTCTTTTTTGGTGTGAAGTGGAAGGAGTAATAATACAAAGAGGTGCTCCGTCACAAATAACATGCAAGACTGTCCTGTTTCCAGCCCGTCTCTAAAGTGTTCCACATGGGGCGCCCGGGCGGCTCGGGGGGTTAGAGCCTCTGCCTTCGGTTCAGGTCATGATCTCGGGGTCTTGGGATCGAGCCCCCCATCGCATCGGGCTCTCTGCTCAGCACGGAGTCTGCTTCCTCCTCTCTCTGCCTGCCTCTCGGCCTACTTGTGATCGCTCTGTCAAATGAATAAATAAAATCTTTAAAGAAAACTTAAAGTGTTCCGTATGTGACGTCACTTCAGGGCTGCTGTTCAGTTTTCGTCTACGGTAACAAACAGTGCAGTTGTATAGAACATGGCGCCACATCTGGCTTATCTTAGTGCATGACTGATATACTTAATCACTCCGATGGATATAGTTTGGACACATCTATGGAATCATAAGCTCGTAAGCTCAGCCAGGCCACAGGGCAAGAGCATAAGGCATCCCTGTGCTGGTAGATGACATCAGCACATTTTATTTTTTTCTTTTTTGGTTAAAGGGCTTTCTAAGTGGGCTTCTACTCTCTTACATGTCTTTGGCTCCATTTGTATTCCATTCTGTTCTCTCCTGGGGCTTCCTGATAAGACTGGCTGTTGGGATGGTAACACGCCCCCTCCCCGCTTCACGGTCTGAGCCCCCACATGTTGATTCTGTCTCTCAGACACTTACTTGCAGAACAAGCTGTGTGTCTCCAGTTCCTGAGAATAGGGCCAGAGCCCTGCCCTCCAGGACAGGGAAACATATCCGCATTTGGTTTCTAACAGGGGAGATAACGAAGAGACGGATAAAAGGGGAACATGACATTGATTACTGATAAGTAATGATGTAGCTGAGCACTGATTGAGATGGGGAAATGTTATATTCAGTGATTTTTCTTTCTCGATTATGTAGTTGAAAACATGACTTTTTTTTTTCTCTTTTCTTTTTTTGGTTTTCTTCTTCCCAAATAAATGGTAGAAATTGCCTGAAAATACCTGGGAGAAGGCAGAGCTATAATTCACTTTTTAAAACCACTAGCAGAGCACTGCAATTTTACTAATGTTCTTTTTTATTACAAGGGAAGAGGAGTGATTTTTCAAAACTAATGTGAATGCTCAAAGGAAACAACAACTATCCGAGACATCATTGTTTCAACTTATTATAATTACCGATCGAAGAATTATTCCCTAATTATATTGGTTGGGTGTGACTGTCCTAGGCTATCCTAAAAACACATCTCTTCCTCTTTTCTATTTGCAAATTACTGTGCTTCTGACCTACTGAGAAAATCCCGAAATCATCATGAAAGCACTCTGTTGATTAGACTCCCTGCCACTAAAAACATATGTCTCTGTGCTCAGCCTCCTCCCTGCTCTGAGATCTTGGGAGGGATGGAAGTCTTTCTGTCCAGGGCTAATCCCCCCTGGTAATTGGAGCCCCGCAGTCTCCTGGAGAACTTCCCAGTCACCCATTCCTGCTCTGCAGTTGTTCTGCCCCTGTTCTCTGAAGAATCTTTCTGTTTATGGGAGGAACATTTAAATCCTTACCTTCTTGTATAACTCACATCCTTCTGTTTACCTCTAGCTATCTCCCTGTGCCTTTCCTTCTCAGTCAAGTTTCCTAAAAGAAAAACAAAAAGCAAAAAGACAAACCACTTTCTACTCTGTTTTTACTTTTTACATATTTATTACAGTCATACACTCATCTGCTACCTCTGCCACTATCCACAACAAATCACTTAAAATCTAAAGTCATCAGTGGTCTCTAAATAACATACAGTACATGTTTTCTTAAGTCATAGTTTCACGTGATTTTTCTGCCAGATTGGACATTGACTTAAACCCTCTTTAAAACTCTCCTTGCCCTTGGCTCAGGCTCCTCATTTGGCCTCTACTGATGCCTGGTGGAGGGGAGATTTCTGCTGGCTGGGCTCGGGAGTTTGGGTTCCCCCAGGGGTCACTGCTGACACCCCCCCACACGAATGGAGAGAGGTTCCTCCCGATGGCCCACGTGAGCTCTGACACCCTCGCGTGTGGGGCTGTGGCTGTCCAGATGAGAGTGTCTTTTTAACTTTTTTTTTTTTTAAAGATTTTATTTATCTATTTGACAGAGAGAGAGAGAGAGAGAGAGAGAGATCATAAGCAGGCAGAGAGAGAGGGGGAAGCAGGCCACTGGCTGAGCAGAGAGCCCGACATGGGGCTCGATCCCAGGACCCTGAGATCATGACCTGAGCTGAAGGCAGAGGTTTTAACCCACTGAGCCACCCAGGCACCCCATCTTTTTAACTTTTTATTTCCACCTACAGCCTTGCTCAGACTGGTCACTCCACCTCTGTGGTTGAAGAAATAAATGTGCCAATCTCTGTATTAGCTTTTAGTCACTGTCATAATAGTTACTATAAACTTAGTGACTTACAAACAACACAACTGTATTTTCTCTCAGTTCTTTAGGTCAGAAGTGCACCCAGTATAGCCCAGCACCGCAGGCCTGCGTGGTCTTCCCTCTTTGTGTCCTAGGGCAAAGTCAAGGTTTTATCAGGACTGCAGTCCTTGACAAGAACCCACTTCTGAGTGCATTCGAGGTCATTGGCTAAATTCAGTTTCTTACATTTGTAGGGCTCAGGGTCCCATTTCCTTATTGGCTGTCAGTTGGGAGGTCACTCTTTGTTCCTAGAGTCTGCTCACAATCTTCTTCATGCCTTCTGCATGGCCAGCAATGGTGGGTCCCATTCTTCACCTCGCTTTCACTTTCCCTTCTGCTGCATCTCTCAGATGAACTTTTCTGCTTATGTGATTATATTGGGCAAACTCAATTTTTCTGTTGGGTTTTGGTTAATTTTTCTGTCTCAGGTCAGCTGATTCAGGACCTCCTTCAGAGCAGTTCCTAGATTAGTGTTTTATCAAATAAGGGGGATCTTTTGGAGTCATCTTTTGAATTGTGCCTACCATAGTCTCCTTGGGCAAAAATACATGAATGCAAAGAAAAGGTCCAAGATAACATATAATTAAGGGAAAGTTATCAGCACACCAAGAATAATGCAATAGCATTTCAGTGTTTTGAGTACCCTCATAAGTCATGTTAAATTTAGGTATTAAAAGAAGTCAGTAAGATACTGTCCCCTGGGCGGGGGGGGGGATAAACTACAGGACGACTGTAGTCTGTAGTTTATTTCTTGAATGTTAACTTCATGGGAAGAAGAGCAGATCCTTTCTTTCCTACTTGGTCTTAAGTACTTAGTATGGTTCCTGGTACCTAGTAGATGTTTAATGAACATTTGTTTTGGTTGGCTGACTGAATGGTTTTCTAAAATGTGAATGTATGAAATGAAAGGAGAGAAATACAGTTTCAAGCAAGAAAGAACCCTGTGAGCTACAATGCTCTAAACCATGCCTTTGGATTTGGTTTTCAAGTTGAACTTTTATGGATGATTAGGGGCATAACTTTGCTTTACAGTGGACCTGTTGGCACAGAGGTTTCACCCTGAGGAGAAGGATGTAAAGCTACGCCCAGATGGAGGAGGGCTCTTAAGGCTGAATAAGGGTGTTCAAATCTTTCATAAGGTTAACGTAAAGCCCACAAAAGGGTTTGAAGAAGGAAGCCAATGATGAAAGCAGATTTATGAAAGATTAATCTGATGGCAAAATGGAGGCAGAAAGACAATTGGAAGGGTATTGCATATCTGCTGTAACAAGCATCCCTAACATCTTAGTGGCTTAATGTAAGCGCAGTTTTACTCAGGTCATAATGTGGTCAGATGTTTGGTAAGTGGGCTCCATGTGGTGACTTGAAGATGTGTGTCCCCCCCCCCCGCCCCGGTGCTACCATCTTCTTCAGTTTCTTGGGAGTCCCTGGTGGACCCTCTGCATTAAGCTTCCCTAGGAGTGAAGCGAGGAAAGATAATGAGGTAAGGGACATTTATGGTCAGACCAGGAAATGGCACATCACCCTGACCACATCGTATTGGCTAGAACCAGTCCTGTGGCCTCAACCTTAGTAATAAGTAGCTGCAAATGTGGCAATTCCATGTGTCTCAATAGAAAATAAGTGGCCAGCACCTACCCAGTCTCTACTATAAAACTCTGAAAAACTCACAGAAGTCCGGGAATAAAATGCCTATTTAACTGTGTTTGGCTTCATGCTTTTCAAACTTACTTGATTATGATTTTTTATTTTTAGCACAATACCTATTGCCAATTCTCGTAACTGGTGTTATGAGGTACATAATTTGGGAAAATAATTCTAAGCATCTCTCTTAGAAACTTCTGGAGATCTATCAGCTTTTTTAGAGCACTCGGCTGAAAGTAAGGACTTAAGGGCTAAATAAATAAGCATTTCTAAAAACAGTAAAATTTATATTTACAGTATAGCTCCTTTTCGGATATCATATGGTCTTATTACATTTACCCAGAGATCTCAAACCAGGAGGTCTCTGAAACAAGTTTGATATCTGCTGAATATGAGGAGCGATCATTGCTTTATTCTTTTTTTTTTTTAATTTTATTTTATTTGACACAGAGAGAGAGAGAGAGAGATCACAAGTAGGCAGAGAGGCAGGCAGAGAGAGAGAGGGAAGCAGGCTCCCTGCTAGGCAGAGAGCCTGATGTGGGACTCGATCTCAGGACCCTGAGATCATGACCTGAGCCGAAGGCAGAGGCTTTAACCCACTGAGTCACCCAGGCGCCCCCATTGCTTTAGTCTTAAGAGAGTTTTTGGTGCAAGTCAGAAGGTGTTTCTCTTAATTTTTAAGAAAAATTCTTCAAACAAAATATTTGAAAGAATTTAAAGGGCAAAAATCTGGACTGCTTCTTTGAGAAGAAACCCTCAAGCAAAATAATGTAATGTTTATTTTTCTAGAGAAGAGAGAAGGTCAGGTCAGTTCTTTTGACGTACAATCATTTCACATTCAGAGACCATAAAAAAATGGGAATTAGACCTGGAAGAAGGGAGACAAGGGCATGAGGTGCAGGATACAGTGCTGTGAGGATTGAAACAAATGATTGATGTCTTGTTGATCAGGCTCTGAAGGTGCCAGTAGATTAAAAAAAAATAATAATGAAAAAATTAAAAATACAAGGAAAATGTTTGGAAATTTTCTTACTTTTTGATTTTGTTTTCTCATAAATATATGTAAGGATTTCTGATGTTCGTAGAAGTGGAGAAAGAGGATACGATGTCTCTCATTATTTTCCAAAAGATATCTGCCAACTTTGATACCTTTGATAATTTTCCATTCAGAAACTCTCAGCTTCCTGTTACTGAACCCCAAGTTTGGCTGCCCCTCTCTCAAATGCCCAATACTCAAGAGATGAGTTTTGATTGGAAAGAAATTTGAGCTTTATTCAGGACAGCCACCTGGGGAGAAGGTAGACTCCTGTCCAAAGCCAGCTCAGAAGTTTCTGCCTGGCCCAGGAGTTTTGAAAGGGGGTGTCAGAGTAGCTAATCTGAAGGTCTGTAACACTGCTTACGTGCAGACTCAATGGTGCCAGCTATGGACATTGTCGGCAGTGTTAGAAACTTGTATGAGGGGGTCTAGTTCTTCTTTTCTGATGTTTAGGATGACTTTGTTCTTTCTGCAAAAGAATGCAAGGTCTACAGATACACAGAAGGTTAGTCAGCTGTTTCAAGTGTAGTCAGACCTTTTGGGGAAGTTTGGTCCTTTACTCTCCAAGGCCAGTGGCCTGCAAATCTCAAAGTAAGTTAGTTCTTTTACAGATCAAGGGTCTTAGGTCAGCAAGCGAGGAATGTATAAGCTTAAAGCAAGATAACCCTTAAGACCAGTTGGAGTGCTGTTACATTCCAGCCCTAAAATAATCCACTATTCTATCCATAGATTTTATGCCACTTTGGAGAAGAAGTTCTGTGGAGACTCACTGAATAGTTGTTATGGGCCAAACTTTCTGTAATGGCCCACAATTATGAAGAAACAAATTTAAAATTTTAGCTAGGGAATGCTAATATAGACCTTGTTACATTTTTATATAAGCAAGTGCCCTTGGATTTTTATTTATTTATTTTTTGAGGATAGACTAGTAGACTAGGCATCAGATGCTCCCAGAGTTAAACATTAGCTCTATTTTGGGGCAAGAATCATTTCTAGCTATTTTTTTAATGTATTCATATTTCTCATCGTGGCTTAAAATGGTAGCATATTGAGGTCTATGATAAAAGTAGACAAAAAGGCAGTTGTTGGAGAATAAAATCTGATCTAGTCTCCAGCTGAAGTTGTAGTAATAAATGATTCACGACAGTTGGAGACTCCTAGGGCAAGCTCGTAACCAGCCAAGAGGACTTGTACCAATCAACATATAGCCCAAGTTTAAGGACAAGGGCAGGGTATATGCATCCTACTCTCTACAGTCTGTACAGGTCCAGTATTCTCAGTCCAGGACTTTGTAGATAATAAGGTATTGGCATTCTTCACGAATCATGGATTTCTTATTCCATCAGTGTTTTTTGCCATGATGAACTGATGCAGAAGGCAATAATGTTCACTCTGGAGGGATTTAGTGTATCACTAAATCACAGTATCACAGTACCTTCCTCATTTCTATGGTGAAACCAATTCTAGAAATAATTGAGGAACTTGATTATGGCAAGTACCCCTAGTTTTTCCCAAATGTACATAAGTCTTGTCATTCAAAATACAGTCCTTGGACCAGCAGTATTGGCATTATCTGAGAACTTCTTAGAAATACAGAATTTCAGGCACAATATTAGATCATTCAAATTAAAGTCTGGAAATTTAACAAGTCCCCAGGTAATATAACACACAGAAAATGTGAGAATTCACTATGGGTACATCCACATCCACATGCACAGTTTTGAAAGCTTGCTATCCAAGGTTTGGAGGTGAGAAAGGGAACAGCTAAGAGATCTCTGTGTACCTTGCTTTCTTGCAGACTTCATCTCCTGCCCACATTAAATACTAGGACAGTAGGTATTTCCCTAGAAGTCAGTACTGCGCCTTGCCCCACCGGTCACCAGTAGCTTGGAGGACAACAACAGAGTGCCCCGTGGATGAGCTTTCTGATAAGCTGGGGGCTCAGCTATAGAAGCAAGGGCGTGCTGGGTGTCAGTGAAGCCCGGGCTCATTGCTTTTCTCTTTACTTTTTCTCTGAATAAACAGAGGATTTGCGTCTCGTGGGCTGTCAATCGAACTCCTTCAGCAAGCGCCAAATAAAACAACAACAAAAAAAAAAGTAGGAAGGGGAGGGCAAAAATGAAGTGGAGAACAGTCAGAGCAAATATCAGACAAAGCAAACTGAGTGGCATATATATCACAGTAAAAGGTAAGAACACTGGAGGGGAAAAATGGATTTTGCAGGTTTAAAATGTGGTGCTGCTGAACAGTGCCAGTGACCTAACTGTCAAAAGAAAAATGGTGTTTTTCAGCTGTGGTTTCCTAGATTTAACCCTTCCTCGTTAGATAGCCATTTAAATTGAAGATGATTCTTTTTTATTTTACTCTAAATCAGCAAGTATTTTCTTACATTCTGATACTAAGTTTTATGAACCAGTTTATGTCAGGTGCAATAGCAGGGGGTTTCTGGAAGTTGTTTACCACTTGTGGCTATCGAAGGGGCACATTATATCATAGAAAATTGTGTTTTCATCAATATTTGCTACTTCATTATCAGGAGAAATAGACTGTATCCAGGGCCTCATCAATTTCACATCCGTGCCCCACCCTCGAAGCATCTTGATCTGGTTTCTCTTCTCTACTCTGGCCACATCCTTTCACCTATTCATCTGTGTCATTGTGGCTAGTCCTCTGAGGACAGACTGAAGAGTTCAGATTAATCTTGTCTCTTATTGTCTGAACAGCACCAGTGAACTCTAAAAGTATGAATACTCTGTAATGGCAAACTCAGGTTTTGTTTCAGGATCATAAATAATCATGGGAACATTGCTCTGTAAGGAAGGATTCTATGACATTAAAATTCTGTAATGCCATATTTTTAATTTGCTTAATTCTCCAGAATTCTACTTCCCCATTGATGAAAAGGAGCAAATGCATTTTATTTTAAACTTTTTCTAATAAGATTTGTTTTCCAAGGGGGGGTGGTAGATCATTGTACTTCTACCTAACAGATGTACTCAGTTCATCCTGGAGACCAGTAGAGAGAAATGGTATTTTGGGCCATGAAACTACCTAAGTTTAGCTTCAGAGGAGACCCTTCTTTCTGCTTGGGAGGCGGGGATTATTTCCTCCACCCCCACTCCCTTCCCCTCTGCTCTTCTCTTTGAAAAAGCCTCACCTGTGAGATTGCAGAAATTTACAACCCAAAGGGACCCATGTTTCAAGGTTAATGCAGTCAATCCTGACATTCTTCTTGAAAAATTACCCATTTCTGTACACGGGAACAGTTGGTGCTGGGCAGACGTCAAACATTCCTGTGGCCATAAAGCCTGCTTATTTTTTTATTTCTCCTCTTTCTTCTACATCAGAATAGGAGTCTTTCTTGGGGTCATTTATCACTGCTGCCTCAGAAATACAATAAGGAATATAAAATATATAAGGATACTGTAGGAAATAAATGTTTGCTTTCCTCTTTGCCTATGACACACAGAAACCACTCAAAGACAGTGGTCCAAAACTACTGAGCAGCACACTCAGGGGCCAGAGAAAGAAGAGCTCACAATCCTGCAGATCCTAGTCTCTTGATTGGAAATGCATAAAGCCATACTTCCTAGGTTGCATTATGCCCCAAATCGCTTGTGAATCGTGTTAAAATGCAGATTTTGATCTAGAAGTTCTGGAGAGTGTTCTGGAGAGTCTGCATTTCTACAAAGTTCCCAGATGATGTCAGTCCTACTGGCCAGGTGAGCACGTGGTGAGTAGCCAGATCTCAGATACAGACGGAGCGAAACTGGGCTTAGAGAGCCATGGTAGCTTTGCTCTTCCAGCTATGATCTGAAGATTAGCAGCAATGCCCTGCTGGGCCATTTTGGAACCTGAAGCCAAAGAAAATACGTGCTTCTCTATGCACTTAACAAATACCCTACCACATTTCAAACCATGTGGAAAATGTTAATAAAATTTCTACTACTGGGGCGCCTGGCTGGTGTAGTCGGTTAAGCTTCCGACTCTTGGTTATAGCTGAGGTCATGATCTCAGGGTTGTGAGATCCAGCCCCACATTGGGTTCTGCCCTCAGTGGGGAGTCTGCTTGAGACTTTCTCCCTCTCCTTCTGCCCCTCCTGCTCATGCTCTCTCTCGCTAAAGCAAATCTTAAAAAACCAAACCAAGTCTCTCCTACTACAACAACAATGGCAACAGTAGTAATAAAGGATTATGATATCTAAAGCCTTGCCATGTCCAACCTGTTCCTAAGCCACTGTTGTCCTCAGGAGCCCGTGTGGTGGAGTCTGCAAGGAAGCACGGGTTGGAAATAACTGGTTCTGTTACACAGTAGTGTGGAGCTGTAAAGCAAATAACAGCCTTTTTTTTTTGTTTAAATTTTGTGATATATTTTAACCAGGAATATCTTTACATTCATTTTAACTTTAAAAATATTGCGTTAGAAGATTGTCTATTTTTGGTAAGCAAGGTTTTGGGCATCTTAAAAATTTTGTACTTGAGGCAAGTCCTCACTTTCCCCACCCTGATCCCAACCCTGATCAGGAGCATGAGCGTTACCTAGGAGCTTCTAGAAATGCAGGCTCTCAAGCCCCATCCCAGACTTATTGAATGAGAATCGACATTTTAACAAGACTGTGAAACGATTCATGCACACGTTAAAGTTTGGTAAATGCCCTTAAGAGATCGTGCTTTCAAACAGGAGTTGCTCAGTAAGTGTCTCACCTTATCCTGGAAGAAGACTTTTGGTTTGATGTTGAATTATCAGGCCTGAGATTCTGTGAGTTTCTAAAATGAAGATGGTCCTAAATTTCCTTTAAATTTATAAAGCTTGTATGAAGTGTATTTATACAGCAACTAGCTTTTAGAGATAGCCATGAAGTCCTGTCTACTTTTTTTTTTTTTAACTTAAATATGTGCAGAAATAGATTTCAATCCAGACAGGTGGCTTTTACAACTAGCAACCTAGTCCCAGAAGAACCTTAAGGTAACAAGAATAGATCTCCTTTGGAGTCTCTTTCTATTTTTAATTTGTCTCATCATGAAGGATGAAGGACAACAAAAAATGCCCCGAGTTCTTTGATGCACTCTCCTTCTTTTGATTGTATCTTTGAGGGGATCTCTCAAAGGCATCAAATAAATCCATTGTCAGAATAATCTTCCAGTGTAATGAGAATGGAAAATTACACAGTTATCTTTTCTTGTATCAAGGATTGTACGGAGAGTTTGGAAAGACATTAAATGAAGTCTGTCCTCTGGGGAATTTAAACCCATGGTCTACCAATTGTGCCACCATGCTGTGGGAGGAAGTGAATACTCTGGCTTCAAAAGAACTGAGTAGAAGTTTCTAGAGGCTTTTTACCAGAAAAATGGTGGGTCTAGGTTTGTGGCTATTTAATGAATTTAAATTTCTCTGCACTATCTTTTGTATTACATTTACATGAAAAAAATGTTTTTCATGATGAAATAAGAAATGTATGTTTCTAGGATGACTTTATTGAAAGGTCTCCCTCCCAGTTAATCTTTATTTAATGTAACTCAATGACTGGTGCACTGGTTACACGGTCTCACTATGATGTACTGTTTATAAGGTGAAGGATGAAGACATATGTTTTAGTCAGTTATTGGTCATGTTCATAGAATACAAAGTGCATAGAAATTGAGCAATTTTGTGGTCAATATGATAACCAGAGGCCAGAGTGAGTCTCAGCCAGAAGACATACTGCCAGGTGACATGCATTTGAAAATACATAGCGACAGTTTTGTTTGTCAAAATGACTGAGGGGTACTAGGCATTTGGTACACAGGGGTCCGGGATGCTGAGCATCCTCTGTGTGTGGGATAGTAGCACCCAGGGAATAATTATACCACCCCGAGACAGACTCCAGGATGGCCCCATGGACCCTTTGCCTCTTAGGATTTACCCTCTTTTCTAATCCCCACCCTCTGAGTTCTGGAGTGACATGTAATGTGTTTCTAACTGTAGAATACAACAGAGGTGACAGAATGTATGCAATTAGGTAAATGTGATTATGTTATAAAAGATTGTAATGTCTTTCTTGCTAAGAACTCTCTCCCATTGGTTTTGAAGACGCTAGCTGCCATTTTGTGTTCTGCCCTACAAAGAAGGCCATATGGCAAAAGGGTCGAGAGAGGTCTCTGGCAGACCACCAACCAAAAATTGAGGCCTTCAGTCTGGAAGGCTACAGGAAACTGCATGCTGCTAACAATTGTTTAGGCTTAGAAGGGGATCCTTCCCAATCAAGCCCCAGGAGAGAACCCAGTCTTCACTGATACCTTGATTGCTGCCTTATGAGGAATCAAGCTAAGTTGTGCCCAGACTTCTGACCCAGAGAAACTGAGAAAATAAATGTATTTTGTCTTAAGCCATTAGATTTGCAGTAATTTGTTGATAACAAATACAAAGCTGTTTTAGTCAATTCAGACTGCTATCATACATTACTATGGACTGAGTACCTGCAGGAAGAGGCAGTTATTTCTCACACTTCTGGAGGCTGGAAATACAAGATTAAGGCACCTGCAGATGTGGCGTCTGGTGAGAGCCCGCTTTTTTTTTTTGCAGATGTCCGCCTTTGTATCCTCCTGTGGTGGAGAGCAGAGACAGGGAGCAGGCTCTTAGGTCTCCTTTTATAAGGGTACCAATCCCAGCCCTGAGGGTGTCACCGTCATGACTTAATTATCTCTCCAAGGTCTCTCCTCCTAATACCATCACTACTGGGAGTTAGGATTTCAATATGTGGATTTTGGGAAGACAGAAATATTCAGTATGTATCAATGCCCAAATGTCAATAGGACCCGCACTGGAAAATACTGCCTATACAATCCTTCAATATATGTTGCCTAAATTGATTAATTTTTTAGTGACATTTCTTATCAGACTTGGTGAATTTAAACTAATTGGATTATTGCACACCTAAGTCGTGTGGCATTATGAGTACCTGATATGAAGGACTTATCTTCATCACTGTGGCCCTGGTGCGCAGCTGAGAGCCCAAAACAGATACTCAGAAAGTTTGTTACATGAGTGACACGTACTCGGCCTGCAAGGGAAACCGTAAGTCTCTGTGAGTACCTTTCAGCCTGTATTAAAGAAAAGCACACAGGGTGTAAAAGTGAAAAAAACCACTGGCTTAAAAAGTGGTCCAGTTGTAGATTTATCCAACATCCGGGTCAGGAGTCTTTGGCTGTACTCCTGTAGTTTTCAGCTGGCTATTTGTCACTGCGTAATCATAGCCAGACTTGCCCATGTAAGGAACGCTTCTAGTGTGTACATGGATGTTTCCTTGAGGAATGTGATAATTCTGCCCTTCAGGCTCGTTTCAGCCTGGGACTCCTCATTCCTTTGGATGGAGGAGGGATGATGATGTGATTTCTCTGATCCCAAGGGAGACATTCACAGAATTTCACTGGACTGCAGGTGAAGGCAGGGGAAACAGAGACTTGTCATTTGGGGGACCCAAGGCTAAATCAAAAGAGGGAAATATCTATATCCCCTTCCTTTGTCTTTCAAGGTTCAACTGAGTATAGACAACATGTCCATCTAGTGGCTCCCATATTTCTAAGCTGCCTCTGTAGCTAGGGATGGTCACATGACCCTGTTTTAGACCGTATAGAGTGAGCACAACTTTGGGGTTGCATTTTTTTTGTAAAGAAGATGGTTACTATCATTCTCCCTCATCCCCTTTCAATTGGCTGAAACTGGAATTGCTTCCTGGAATGCAGAGTTGGGAGCAGCAGTGGGCTAGAGCAGTTCCCAAGGTTCATGGAGAGCCGATTGTGCACGCCCCCTCTCTGCTTTGCATTCAGTGATGTCTTCCTGGTAGCTTGAGTGTCTATGGCATGGAAATTGGCAAATGCTACAAATCAGGAATTAGGTGGTGTTTTTTTTTTTTTCTCGTTTGTTTTGTTTTTGCTTATTCTGAGAGCTAGTTTTACACTTTTACCAACAGTATCACCAGATGAAAGTGCTATGTTGAGGTTTGGGACCTTCCAGTCCAAATCTGCAAGGACAGAGCCTCCTCCTCACCTGGACTGCTTAGCTCTGGATGGCCACACAGATAAGAAACACCTGCCACCTCACTTCAGCCACCACCTGAGGAGTCTCCCGGCAGCTGCTTAGCCTGTACACCAAGGGCAGACACAGATTTCTGAGCTTGAGTTCTACACACTTGAGTTCTACACACGCCCTCTATGGCCTGATCCCACTCTGTCACCACTCTGAAAGCCACTGCACTAGAGTCTGAGAAGTTCATCTCCCTCTTGTATTTCTGGAAAGGAAACACTTGCCGGGTCTCGTATAGAAAATATCCCTGTAGGAGCCTCTGTCACGAGATTATGGCCTAGATCTTCCCAGACCAGCAGGTCTTTCATGTGAGTTGCACATTGAAGAGTCCTCTGGAAGCTGCTTCTGGTGGAGCCTGTGAGGGAGGACATGGCCCCATGGTTGGAATTTGCTCTGCAGTCCAACGGTGACTGGGAAGCCTGGGGAGGCTCTCCAGGAATTCCATCACTCTGTTGGCTTCTGAGTGTGTTAATAAAATTTCCATTTAGCAGGCCTCTCCCCTGGTTTCCTATCCCCTGAGCTGTCAGGGTAAATAACAATGCTTTGTACTTGCGCCACACTATATAGACTTTTCCAAGCACTTTTATATCTGCTGTGTAACTGGATTCTCCAAGGCAGCAGGACTCAGGTCAGCATATCTACTGCCTTTCAGATGGACATGAGGGTCAGAGATGTTCACTGCTTTTTCAGGTTCACACTGAGCAGGAAAGAACCCACGTCTCTGAACCCTACAGCTGTATTACAGTGGTGATTGCCTGTTCTTTGAAGTCATCAGGCCCAGGGTTGGAATTTTCACTCACACCAGTTGCTTAAGGGATCCAAGCTTTAATTTCCTCATTTGTGAAATGGGATTCATAGTTCTGTCTCATGGCTTATTGTGACAATCAGATAGCACTTAGCATAGTATATTTCACAGAGATAGCAGACAGTGGATGTTTGCCATTGTTATCCCCTGGACCTGGCACTAGCCAGGGCAGGGTGAGCCGTCCATTGCTATTCTTTTTCCAGACTTCAAATCTCTATTTGATCCAGGCATTACCTCTGAATTCAGAGAATGCTAAAGAAAAAGAAGGCTGGAGAAGAGGCAAGGTAGAAGAAAGGGTCCTATTCACATACTTATAAGTGACAGAATAGAGTTAGAGTTGTCAAAGGGGTCATAATGACCTTTGGCACAAAACCCAGGTCACCTGCTCCCACAGGATTTTCGCGCCCTATTGCAGACTAATTCATTGCACTTCTTTATTTTTCCCTGGCCATGTTCCTAGGCATCACTATCACTATCACTAGCCATGCCACACCTCCTCCCCTAGAAGAGGGGCTGGCTCCTTTCATGATCTCATTTCTGAGAGATGGTTCCCAGATCCTTGGAGAAACTCTGAGACCTAAAGCCGAGAAGCCCATTTAGCTTTTGAAAAGATCTACATATATTTCAAAGGGAGAAAGAACTTAACAATTGCAAATTTTCTAAAGAAATTGCTTTAAGAAAAGGGAGGAGGGAGGAGTTTCTTCCCTTACTTTCATTGCATTTGTTCTAATATCTGTTCATTTCAGAGGAGTAAAAAACAAAACAAAACTGTCCTTTCCTATAGAAGACTTTATTTAAAGATGACACCTGCTGACAAGCCAGCCCGATTGCCTTCGTTGGGTCAACCTGTTCTCTTCCTAGAAAATACTTCTTGATGGCTGAAGAACCTGAAGATTGATGGGTCTGGAATGCATGGATATGGGGTTTCGGAGCATGTAAAAAGGGCCTTGGACACACACACACAGAGAGAGAAATTTCCAGGCAAAACTTTAAAAGAGATTTGGTTGTTTGAGTCTGCATTCTCTATTTTATAAAGTATGATAGACAGTGATCTTATAAAATTAAGTATAATTACTGCAGTCTGATGGCAACTTCATGCACATAGCTGAGGGGTATCTAAGAGTCTGGCTAACTCTCAGCACCCACAAATCTACAGCATCCTCACATGCAGCCAGTGGGCATAAGTGAGAGAGAATGATGCCTAGTGCTGCAGCAAGGATTTACCCGGTGCTCCATGACCCCTCCATAGAGAAATCTCCACTCTTCGCCTTCCCTTCCCATGGAAGATGCCTCATCCTCGATAAGAAGATTTTTTTTCCTCCAGTCTTTTGTAATAATGATGCCATCTACTTTGCATTGCTTCTTGCATGTTCTAATATACTCTTTAACAATAGAACTCCTTTAGCGATGAAAACGCCAAGGCTCAGAACGTTGAGTTCCTTGCTGCAGGTCACAAAGCTACTGCAGAGTCAGGACAAAATCAGAATAAGTGGGCAGAATTCTAGGATATGCCCTAGTGGCTCTGACAATAAACATCTCTTTGAACCCTGGTTTAGAAGTCTGGTGAACAACTGCTGGCCAGCATCTCAGATGTGGTCCAGCCTCAGGGTTCTTAGAACTGCAGACCATGACCCATTCATCGGCCAGGTTATCCATCTTACTGACTCCCAAGCCACCTACATTTAAAACAAATGATACGGAGTAGAATATAAAATATCAGAGTAGTCACATGTAGAGAGGGTAAGTACTGGTTAGTGAACTTTGATTTCAGTTATAAATGTATGAAATGAAATTGTTCTTGTGAAGGCTTTAATATACAAGGCCACAAAACCTCAGTCTCCGCAACCTTTTCATTTTACAGATGGAGAGACTGAGGTCTGCAGGGAGTGAGGGGGTAGCCTGAGGTCACAAAGCTAATTATCAGCAAAGCCCTAAATAGAACCAGAGGCACTTTTCGTTTTACCATGTGTGCATTCTTCTTTCTTTGTCCTCCTTTTCGATCCCTGTGTAATACAGCACTGGGAGCTCAAAATCTCATCTCCCGTCACTGTTAGACAGTGGCTTAATAGGGCTTAGCTTTTCAGAACAGAAATGAGTCCTGTTTGTTTTGAAAGGAAAGCTAAACTGAACAGGCAACTGGATGTTGAATAAAGGTCTTGTGGGATCAGGGCAAAAACAAGAAGCTTGTTTGTGAAGCTTCTTGGGGGAGTTGCGAATTAAGAATTCCAGGTGGTCTTGAGAAGCAGCTGAAATTTCCCTGCTCTACTGGGCTCTACATGCAGGAGAAGGCAAAACATGCCTGAGGAACTGCAAAACACAGGCTAACCTTTGCTGGAGAACTGGAGCCTTTGCAAAGGGCAAGATAACCATCGCGTTGATTGCAAAGCTCTCTATAATTGGCAAAGGGAGGGAGGCAGTGGTGACCCAGCTCTCTGAAGGAAGATTGGGCATGATGAATTACAGATTTGATTTCCCTAGTGTGGCATGCAAAGCCTTGGGGCATGCCATTTAGCTGCTCTGTGTCTTAGTTTCTCATCTGTAAAATAGAGATAAAAATCCTTCATTATCTTGCGAGGCTGGATGTGGGGATTAGTTAGGTACAATATGAAGATGAGTAAGGGTTATAAATTTTTACAACTGTTAAAATAAGAAAAGGGGGGAAGAGCACGAAAAAAGAACAGAAGCCACGTGTTACTGTTCATTAAAATCAGGTCCTAAGCATCTAAATGACATGGCCCATGTTAGTTTCTGAAATTGTAAAAACTACCTTGCATCCATAAATGATATTTTTATGAATAAAAGACTTCTTCCAACTGAAAGAACTCCCAATGGCTGAAGCTGGAACAAGTTGAGCAAGAAAATAAAGTAGTATTTGACTATATCTCAAAGTATAAAGTAAATATCCATGAGTCTATTCTGACATAAATAAGTGAATTAATAAATGGGAGAGAAGAGATAAGTCTGTTCGGAATTCCAAATAATTCATGAGGATACTCTGCCCTCAAAGAGATGAAGCATAACTCATGTGTGGGCTGCCCGTGGAGACAAGGTTCCAAAGAGTACCATATGGAACAGGTTAGAGGGAAGAATAACTTTATGGTAGAAAAAATTTGACAGTCACTACCTCAGCAAGGCGATCAAAGTCAACATCAACAAAGACAAGTCATGCTGATAGTATGTACCCTTGATATCATGTGATGAGAGTGGCACTGTACCTCTTTGGTCTTCTTCCCAAAATGCATAAGCACAGCTTAGTTATGAGAAAACCATCAAACAAACCCAGATTGAGGCACATGCTACATAATGTCTGACCAGTACTCCCCAAAACTGTCAAGGTCATCAAAAACAAGTAGACTTTGAGTCTCTCAGCCAAAAGGACCCTAAGGAGACATGATACATACATGTAATGTGGAATCCTGGATGGGGTCCGAGAAGAGAAAAAGGACATTAGGTGAAAACTAAGGAAGTCAGAATAAAGTATGGAATTTAATTAATAATGATCAGTGTTGGTTCCTTAATTGTTACAAATATACCATACTAATGGAAAATGCTAATAGGGGAAGCTGAGAGGCATACAAGGACTCTTTTATTATCCTTGTACTATTCTGAAATAAAAACTTTATTAAAAGAAGACTTTTTAATCTAAAATTTATGTTGATTTTCAGGTCAGCTTTAGCAGATATATATGTCAGACTTGCCAAGTGACAGACTCATAGTCTTTGCTCTCAAAGATTTTTAAATATCCAGGAGGACACATGGGTAAGCACACACTGAGATATGAAGAGATACAGAATGGCATAAATGCTACACACTGTAAATGCTGAGACTATGGAGAGACCATGGAGAGAGGAATGGATTACATTTGGCTAGTGCTGGGGCATTTTTTCAAATTGTTTGCAGCATTGTCTCTACCAGTTGAGTGAGGGGTGGTGCCATGAGAAGGAGCCTGTTTGGTGGTGCATTTAATTTTGAACCTATTGAATTTGAGGTGCTTCTGGGATATCCGGTTTTATATATCCAGTAAGAAGTCTAGTCTGTGGGTCTTATCACAGGTATGGACTTGGGCATCATCAGTCTTTAAATGGTAACTGAAGAAGATGATGTAGGAAGTATGAGATAGTACTTTTGCTAAGATAATAGTATTAATCAGTGAGTTATAGTGTAGCCTAGACAAATAATCATTCTCAGGTGTGCCAGTTACTAACTGAAGCAGAAGCAAATTGAGCTTCAATTTCCTAATCAATAAAATGGGGATAGCAATACCCCTGGTCCTTTTCCTTTCAAATTGGTTGGGGAAGGGTAAATCAGAAGACATATGAGTCCTTTGTAATTTGTAAAGAGCTACAGAGATGTAAGACAACCATTTTGTTGCTGCTTAGCGCTACTGAACAAATTCACTTAAGAACTGGTATCTAACTGGTCTCTAAAGAACTGGTCTCTAAAGGCTCTGGTTTAATTGGATGTCATTATTACTTACTTTTTTTTTTTTTTTGAACAAGTTCTAAATATCACAGTAATTTGCAAACTATATAGGGAAATCTTTTCAAGTTATGGCTTTTAGCTCATCATCAACTTTCCTTCCTAAATAGTTGACAAGATTGCATTTCTTATCATCTCTTAGTATCATTTTAAGGGAAACCTACAAGCCATTTTTGGATTTTTTTCCAGTGCAGTTATGTTTTTATAACAAATAGGTTTTCTGTTTGTAAACCTTTCTAATAAGCCCTTTGCCCGAAGTTCTTGTCTGTTTTATTAGCATGAAATGGCAGGACATGAAACAGTGGAGGAAACCAATGCAGTTCTCAGTGCAGAAACCATGTAGTCTTTTCCAAATGAGAGCTGAGAGGCTAATTCAGCCAAAGAATATATTCAATTTGGGTGAGAATCAAGGGAATGAAGGAGCAAGAATTATGCCAGACAGTTGATTCCTGGCTTTCATACTGTGGCTTGACAGAGCTTTCTTCTCAATTAACATAGGTGTATGCACTCTCCAGGTGTGAACTTGACTGCTGTCCATGGATTTTCCCTGTTATTAACCTTTTCAAAGTTTCCTGTATTGGAATTAAGAGCTGGTCTCTGAGATTTCATTATGAGGAGGTGAAGTCTTTGACCTATACAGGCTAAGTGTTCACTTCCTTTTGCCTGATGCCCGTGTACTGCCCTGCCACCTAGCAAGTTCCAACAAAGGTCATGGAGAAAACAGAGGGTAGAACCGTAATGAAAAGTGAACCTTTTCTTCGTCCTTTGGAGAACACAGGTAATATTCTTTCTCAATTAATAACCACCTCCTGATGGAGTAGCCTTTTGAGTGACTCCAACAGCATACCTCTCTCTGAAGTTCATTTAGAGCAGCCCCCCATGTGGGAATCATAATCTGCCTTTTGAAAACTTTGTTTGATATGTATTTTTTTAAAAATCTGAATAAGAGGAGAATGAAAGTGAAATAAATGGAATTAAGTTAAAAGCTAGAACTTTTGTGATAAAACATAGGGTGTTTCAATGTAGGAAAATATTGATCCTGACATGTCTCTCATAGGGAAGAAAGATTTATCAGCTCTACAGTTCGCTTAAAGGGAGCGAGATGTACCAGGAAAGAATAATTTTGGTGAAATATTTATCTAATGAGTAGTTGAATCATATTCTTGTATTTTCTCACCTTTCATTGTGACCATCTTTTCGAATTTCAAATAATTTCAAGTCACAGATGATCTTAAGCTATGTTTTACTAACTTGTGTTTGAATCTCATACCTGCCATTGAGGAGCATTATGACTTCAAGGCATGTTTCGTAAGGTTTTTGGGGCTGATTATCTTCATTAAATTAGGATATTAATTTACATCTCATAAAGTTATTGCAAAGACTAAATGCAAAATATCTATTGGGAAGCTTCTTAGAAAGCATTACAAATATGTGCATTGTTGTTATATTGTCCTCTCACTTTCAGACATGACTAAGCAAAATTTGTAAATGCTCAAAGAAGAAATATCTTAAGCCGACCATAATTTCAGCTACACCTAACTTAACTGTGATCTGAGTGACTAAGATGTATAAGACTTGGCTCCGGTGGAAGGTGACCAGATTCAATGTTATCATGGTCATGGTTACCAAGGTAATGGTGAAATGGAGGGGAAGTGAACGCCACTCAGTAATTTGAAGAGATTCTGAAAACTTGATAAAACCCCGTGCCAGGCAGAGTGTGAACGAATAACTGAAAGATTCGTCTTGGTAGAACAAGAGGTGCCGGTGCTGTTGCCGGTGCTGTTAGCCGTAGCACTCCCGGTGTGACATCTGGGGGGCTGGGTGGAGAAATCCCCAAGGAGTCAACTGGTACCTCCTTTGCTTCCGGTTAGTTGGCCTCAGGGCCTTCCTGCCTATGTGTTGTGCTGGGAATGGCCAGCCGTCCTTGTAGCGATGGATGAAAGATTACTGCAAACTTTGCTTTGAAAGAGAGGAGAAGGCGAGGGGGTCAATGCTCAGAAATGGAGACCCTTTGCTCTTCTTTGCTCCTGCTTTGATTGGTCCTTCAGGATGATCACAAATCCTTATCACTGTTTCTCAAGCATGTGATGTGTGACAAGGAGTCTTACTGAAACCAGGAGGATCTGTTTATGGGAAAGATAGGATATGCTAATCTGTGTGTTCTACCTGTTCTATTAAACATAGCCTGAGGGACAGTGCTTACATCACAGGGTGACCATTTGAGCTAAGAAAGCTTCAGGAAGGCAACTGCCCGCTGCATTCCAGCTGCGGAGTGGTCATGCAGGCCTTGGCATTCTAAAGGCCTACACCCTTCTCCCAAACCTTCCCTATCAGCCCCTATCAGCCTCCGTGTTACATTTTAGCAAGCCAGGTATTATGGCTGATTTCATGCTCTGCATTAACCCCAACAGTGTTGTGGGTTGAATTGTGTCTCCCTCCAACCCACAAAGATGTTGAAGTACTAACTCCAGAACTTCCAGTGGCTTTATTTGGAAAGAGGGTCTTTGTGGATGATCAAGTAAAGATTAGTAGGATGGGCCTTAATCCAATATAACTGGTATTCTTTTTTTTAAAGGACAAATTTGGATATAGAGACAGATATATGTGGAGGGAATATGATGTGAAGACACAGGGAGCGTACCATCTATAAGCCAGGGGAAATCTGAGGCTACAAGAAGCTAAGGGAGATACATGGAATAGATTCTCTTTTACAGCCCTCAAAAGGAACCAACACTGTCAATACCTTGATTTCAGACTTATAGTCCCCAGCACTGTGAGACAATCAATATCTGCTGTTAAAGCCACCCAGTCTTGTTTTGTTATGGCAGCTGAAGGAGCAGAGCAGGGTTGGCTCCTTTTGCTTACACCCACCTTCTTGTGTGTGGCCCCCCACAGGACCTGCCTCTGGGAGGGTCAGAGTGTGGCTCAGCCCTCCCTTGAGCTAATTAGCCCAGACAGCCTATGGGTTGGGTTTGGGTTAGCCAATAGGAACGCGGAACCCCTGCCCGGGAAAGAATATAAACCCCGCCTTTTGCCCGCCAAACTTGTGCGCCAATTCTGGCCAGGGTGATAGGCTAGTTCAAACAGTTACTAAGCAACTTTCTGTGTGTTACAATCTCATTGGCCACTGGCCCCTCTAAAACTGTTGCGCTTTTTGAAACTCGCTCTCTTTCTCTACACCATGCCGCTGCGTCGGTGAGTGTGAGAGACAGAGCTCAAGCTACCTTGAATAAAGGGCTCTTTTGCTTTTGCATCGGACTCGGCTCCCTGGTGGTATTTGGGGATCTCAAAATCTGGGCATAACAGCAGCCTCAGGAATTAATACATCACCCTTTGCTAGAGAGGTAAATATTATTTAGTTACTTGTCTGCTTCCTTCATTGAGTGGAGTGTAAGGTGCCTACCTTGTTTGTCTCCATCATGGCACCTAGAACCATGCCTGGGAAGTGGTAGGTGCAACATAATCTATATTTGTTGAATTGTTGCTGTTGGGCCTAGCATGGGGAGTAATAGAATCCTGATTTGACTGAATCAAATGAAGCACACAGTCAATGTGTGATACTAATGCTAAGCACAGATTTGCTCTGGAATATGACCTCCAATCAACAAATAAACCATCCCCAAATGGTAGATATACTATGCTCTGATCTGCAAGGTATATCCGATAATTAGGATGGCCTTGCTGTTGCTCTCGTATAATCAAAACTGGATTATAAATATTTAAAACATCACTGGCATGCAAAATGAATACTAAGCACTTGTATTTAGTTATTTTTTAACTTCTCCAGCAAGTATATGACTTACCCTTGGAAAGCAGCAATTTGTAAGATCTATCTAAATTATTCTGGTGAGGTTCTGTATTAGTTTTCTATTGCTCCTGTAACAAATTACCAAAAATTCACTGACATTAATTTGTTCTCCTTACAGTTCTGGAGGTCAGAAGTCTAAAGTGGGTCTCACTGGGCTAATATCAAGATGTGGCCAAGGCTGTGTTCCTCATGTAGACCCAAGGGAAAGAAATAATTTTCTTGCCCTTTCCTGCTCTTGGAGACCACTTGCATTTTATGGCTTATGGTCCGGTTCCACCTTCAAAGCCAGCAATGGCCACTGAATTCTCGTGCTGTCATCTCTCTCTGGTTCTGACATTTTTACTGCTCTCTTACCCATTTAGAGGAAATTATGGTTATATTGGATCCACTTTGAATAATCCCGGATACGCTCTCTTTCTTAAAGTCAGATGATCAGCAAACTTAACCATTTGCAAACATAATTTCCTCTTGCCATATGACCATATTGGGGAGGCCATTATTATTCTGCCTGCCATAGAGTTGTAGGGGACTGGTGGCACCATTGTCTTATTCGGCCTGCCATGAATTCTCTCTGATGGCATATGACATTACTGTCAGGTGTTAGAGGGCTTTCTCATAGTTTGGCATAGCTTGGCATAGCTTGGCCAAGCTCGTGTCACACTCAAAACCCTAGTCTTGGGGTTGATTTATGAGATCGAAGTAAGACTATGGTTTTGAAATAGATCTAAGAACAACTCTTCAGCAAAATCTCTTATGCAGTACATTAATAAATAGTATATGGAAAAAAAGTTTCATGATCAAATCACACTGGGATGCAGATTAAGCAAAATGAATTCTGCTATTTTTTTAGCTGAAAGACTTGAAGGCCTTTATTAATGTGAACCGTGGTTCTCCGGGAAGGATACTACAGTATGCAGGGCCCCCATATTATTTGGCCTCAGAAGGCTTGTTTTTGCAGAGCATTTTGTGGGCCTAATGATCTGTGGAACACACTGTGAGGCATTCTGATATACAATTAAGTGTAGAGTCCTAAAAAGAATTAGGAACCTCTTTGTACTCCAGTATCTATAGGAAATCGGCTTTTCGAGTTCCCAACACTTAATTGCACTGACAGTTCCTAAAACAAATGAATCATTATCTGGGGATTGAAAAGAAGCTTGCTACTTAGAAACCTTCACAGCAGAAAGTTATAGGACTGTCTTGACATCCTCTTAATTCCACATGTTCAAAGCTGAACTTACCATTTTCTCCCTCTCTCTCCCTGATCTACCTTACTATTATGGACTGAATTGCATCCTCTCCACATTCATATTTTGAAGTGTTAACCCCCAGTACCTAAGAATGTGACTTTGTTTGGAGGAAGGATCTTTAAAGAGGACGTTAAGTTAAAATAAGGTCTTTGGTGTGAGCCCTATCCAGGAAGACTGGTGTTTTTGTAAGAAGAGATTAGGACACACACAGGGAAGAGGGAAGACCACATGATGCCACCAGGAGAAGATGGCTATCTGCCAGCCATAGAGAGAGACCTCAATTCTGCCAACACTTTGATCTTGGCCTTTTAGCCTGCGGAATTAGGAGATAATAAATTTATGTTTTTTAAGCCACCAAGACCCATACATTTCCATGGCAGCCCTAGTAAACTAATGTACCGACCTTATGAAATTCTTCCTAGTTTCTTATAGCCAATCTAAGTTTTGGTGTATTTTCTTACATATATGTCTCAGATTCACCCCTTCTTCCACTCTATTTCTACTTCTGCCGTGCTTTCCCAGCAGTCCTTAGTCTTCCTAACTGAACTGCCGCACCAGCCTTTTTCTCTGAGATTGGTCTGTATTTCTTTCTATGCTGTGTTCTCTCAGGGCCTCTGCCTGCTTTCCTAGCACATGAATGCCATCCCATCATTTTACTGACTTCAGGGGGAATGGCTCAAAACTTTGTCCTATTTGTAACAGTTTATAGCCCTACCAGCGCCCGCCCGAGTCCCCACTGGGATCAGCCCACATGCTGCTTTCTCTGTGCCCACATGCAGCTCTGCCCAGAACACTCTCCTTCCTCCTTTTCACCCATCCAAATCCATATGCCGTTGACCCACCTCACGTCTGTCTCCCTGATTCCCTTCAACAACTTGTCAGCCCATGCTTTTTGTGCTTCTTGCTCTCCCACAGCACTCATTGTGCTCCATAAAATGCTGCTCTTCTCAATAAAAACAAAGCAGACATCGCCAAGGTTGTCAGAGGAAAGAAAATGAGCTGGTGGGAAAGAGCACCCAGCCCCCTGGCCTGACTGATCTCTGAAATTGCCTTTACTCTTGAATTGCTACTTCTGTAGTTGGGCTGGCCTTTTCTTTAAAATGCCTTAAAATTCATCACTAATGTGGGATAGTGACCACTCATAAATAAGTATCTTCTTTAGCTCCTGCACAAATATCCTATAGATTACATGAGAAAATGTCTCTCTCTTTTTTCTTTTTAGTTTACTCATAGCTAAGAGACAAAGGTAAATGCAATTATAAAATATGATTGGCCCTGAGGGTTATCAACCAGGTATGTCAGCATGTGGTCCTGGGAGGAATCACATATTTCCAAGGTCAGTCCTTTTCTGGCCTGTGGCATGATTCTCTAGGAGAAATCTCACTTTGATTCCCATCATTCTGGTTGGTCACTTCAGAGTCCAGATCAAGGGTGAGATACTCGGCTTCTCTGCTTGCCCTCACAGCATTGAAGACCTGCCTCTACTCACTGATTGACATTCGCAGTGATTTCTCCTGTCGGGTAAACCCATGTGCTCTGCCTCCTGAGATGTAGCCCAAACACTTGCAGGACCACAGAAAGGTGAAGTAGCCCTAGGACACAAGAACCCAGCAGCCAACGAAACAGTGGACCTCAGTGGAGGTTTGTTCTCTTTAATGCACATGAGTCTTTGTTGTCAAGGTAGTCTGACTGTGACTGTGATACTTGTCACTTCATTGTCAGAATGGATTTGGTAGATGTATTAGTTTCCTACGTCTGCATAACAAGTTACCACAAGCTTAGTGGCTCAAAACAATAAGAATTTATTGTACAGCTTCAGAGACCAGAATTCTAAAAGGAGTTGGCAGAGCTGTGTTTCTCTGGAAGCTCAGGAGGGGGAACCCTGTCTTTGCCTTTTCTGGAGTCTACAGGCTGCCAGTATTCCTTGGCTTCTTGTCCATGCCCCGTCATCATAGCCAAAAAGACAGCATCTCCCACTGCCTTTCTGCTTCTGTTGCTGCACTGCCTTTATCCTCACCACATCTCTCACCCTCCCACCTCCCCCGATGAGGACCCTTTGATGACACGAGATAATCCGGGACAGTCTCCCCATCTCAGGTTTCGAAGGTCAGTCACATCTGCTGCTGCAGATTCCAGAGATTCAGATGTGACTGTCTTTGGGGGGCTACATTATTCTGCCTACCACAGAGGAGAAGGATAGCTAGGTGCCTCTTTCTCCCTCAGCTAAGTGCTACAAAGAGGACAACTTTCCAGGAAAGTAAAAACAGGGGTTTGTTTGTTTGTTTAACTAAGTCCACGGGAGTAGTTGAACTACCTTAGAACATTTCTATTAAAATCTCAAAACTTGTAACCTTGTAAAACTTGTAAATACTTAAGTATGTATTTATATATATCTATTTATATAAATTTACTTCTGTCTTGTCGGTTTGGGCTACTATAACAAAAGCACTCTAGACTGGATGGCTTATAGACAACAAACATTTGTTTCTCATAGTTCTGAATCCTGTTAAATCTATGATCAAGAGATTGGCAGATTGAGTATCTGGTAAGAACCTGCTTCTTGGCTCACAGATGGCTGTCCTCCCTCTGAGTCCTCACATGGCTAGAGAGGACAGGGAGCTCTCTGAGACCTTTTTTATAGGGGCACTAATTCCATTCATGAAGGTTCTACCTTTATGACCTAATCATCCCCCAAATGCCCCACCTCCTAATACCATTACATTGGGGATCAGTTTTCAACATATGAATTTTGGAGAGACACAAACCTTCAGAAACATCTGTGTAAGAAATACACAGATTTCTTATCTATCAAACTTACTGTCTCTGCACAAAGCACATCATAGTTTCCTTATAAAGTCTTACAGAATTATAATAAAATTTAACTTGTATCTTCTAAAAGAAGAGAAAGAGAGCCCAGACTTCATTTCTTTTAACACTGTTGACTGGGAACTGATGAATAAATAAGGAGCAATGAAGAAAATTGTGTTAAAAGACAGATGTACAAAAAATGGTGTTTCTCGAGGCTGGGAGCAAGTAGGTACCTTGGAAGAGTTTAGAAACTTGAACACAAGGATGTATTTTTTCCTACTTTTTTTAAATGAATACACACTGGGGAATATTATTTGTAGGATCTCATGGCTCCACTCTGACCTGCAGGATAAATGAAACAGTAAGTACAAAAGTTTAACAATGATTAAAAAAACAGAATGCCAGTATTTAAACCTGTAGATTAAAGATTAAAAGTTTTGCCAGAGACAATTAAGTGAGACACCTGCTTCTATACAAGAAAATGCTGCGGAGTACAAGATGTTTTATAGAAAGTGCTTGTAAAAAGGCTTGTTCTGGATAAGAATTTTGGTTTTTGCTTAGTAAACAGGATAATTAGAAATGATTAAGGAAATGCACCCTGAAGTTTATTGGTTGATAGTATTTACTTGTCATGGATTTCAGAAGAAAGAAAAGCTTATCAATGTAACCATGTACAGTTTTTAAATTAGGGACTGTTATTTGATCTTACCCAATCAGATGAACTGACAGCTTGCCTGGGTCTCAAAAACTGCCTGCGTTCATTACCATCAAATTTATTGGCTTTGGATCATGTGACTTGGCGTGACTTTCTCTCCACCTGTGAAAGTGTTCAAGTCATGAAACAAAGAGGCCATTAGATTGCAGTGGCTTTAATGCCCTGGTAGCCTCTGTAAGCAAACCAAAACCTCAGCCAGAGTCAGTGCACTTGAATCTGAGAAAATGAAATGTAAGAACAGCCACTGCAAACAGCCAACTAGGCTTTTTCTAATAAGGCACCCTTTTAAGCTACAGCCAATTAAATAATTTCCTTGCTTTGTTTCTGCGTCTTCTTAAGAAAAGCCTCCCCCCTCAGCTCCTGTCTGTGGAGTGTTCTTAACCACTTTCGGTTTTATGCTGCACAGTTGGAACCCATGTATGCTCAAAGAAAGTCTTGAAAAAAAAAATTTTTTTTATTGTGCCTCTGCTTACCTTTTGACACAAGTCAGAAGGAAATGGGATCTGTACTTTGTGTGGACACCTAAACTGTTTAATTCAGTCCTGAGAAATGTTTATGTTCTTTTAAATCCATGTATAGTTCAGTGGTGTATCTTGTGGAAGGATGAAGTGTTGTTAAAAAAAAAAAAACCAACAACCCACAAAACTTTGGGGAAAATACGACTCTTCACATTACGAGTTGTGTTACAGTATATAAGTTTACCATGCTTGTCCATGTTACTTTCTTTATAAAGGGAAAATAACTCTTCTTCCAAAGCCAATTGTGAGGATTTTCTGAGACAATTTAGCAAGAAGGGTGCTCCGTGCAGGCTGATGATATTACAACTGACACTGAATATATTCCTTACATCGTATAGAAAATTTGGTATTTCTAGGTAGGATATCTATAGAGATAGGTCCTAAAAGAGTGAAGGGGTCCCTAGTTGGGATCCCCCTTCCCTGTTCACCTTTCCCCTGATTTAGCCTCACTTTTGAGGAAGGCTATGACTTGCAGGCAGGGAGAGAGGTCACCTGCTGCGTAGACTGCTTGGTGATAAGCCTGATGTTGGGAAGCAGAGCGCATAGCCTCCCTGGGTGACAGATTTTTCTCTCAGATACCTAATGCTGCTGGAAGATGTGAGATGTGCCTGTCCAGCTTAAAAAATAATCTTATAACATGAGAGGGCCTAAGAGTTTTACTTATTTCCACTGGGCAGCTGGAATAATGTATACAGTATGCAAACTGACTTTTGAGATGTCCATGTTCTCCAGTGATAGAACCTGGGGAGCTAAGTTTGTCTGAGCCTTTTCATTTTGGTCAATCTCCTCTCTGTTTTAGATCGTACGATAAAAATACACAGAACATATTATTAGGATCCAGAGGGAAGTCTAGATCAAAAGTTGACTGGAGCTTGCTGTTTTCATCTTACCCATAAATGAGTTTACAAATATTATGTTTTCCCCTAAAAACCTTATGGTGGCTTCAGGATCTTTTGTCACAGAACCATATTGAAGTGTTGGTAGACTGGAATGTAAAGTGTTTTCAATCTTTTTTTTAATTAATACTTTATTTATTCATTAGTTTGACATCGATCAATATTCATACAGACTCTGTTCTAGATGTGAAGGAAACAAGTGTGAAAAAGAGCTGTTTTGTTTTGTTTTTGTTTCCTGTTTTGTTACCATTGCTCCTTCTGATCCTTTTCTGTGTCCTCTTGCTCTCCCTGACTTGGATATTGGACAGTCCCACAGCCCAGTCCCTGGGCCTCCTCTCTTCATCCCTAGGTCAAGAGTTGGCTTTTTAAAAAAAATGTCCAGACAGTAAATATTTTAGGTTTTTGCAGGCCATATGGTATTTGTTACAGCTTCTCAGCTCTACCAGTGTGGCACCAAAGTGTGTCCATGGACAATACATGAAGGACGGGACGCATGGCTCCGTTTTAATAAAGTGTTTTTGCCGGAACAGGGAGGTGTCCTGATTTGACTGCAAGCCACGGGTTTGGGGACCTTGATCTAGGTAATCTCAAACCAGTGGATTTAATGCCCTCTAAAGTACCATGATTCATATAGGCATTTCTCCAACTCCAGCCATGTATATTGAGTTGCCCACTTGATATCTGGATACTAATAGGGCTCTCAAGCCTAACATTCTTTTTTTTTTTTTTTTTTTTAAGATTTTATTTATTTATTTGACACAGAGAGAGACAGAGCACAAGCAGAAGGAGCGGCAGGCAGAGGGAGAGGGAGAAGCACAAGGAGCCTGATACGGGGCTTTATCTCAGGACCCTGGGATCATGACCTGAGCCGAAGGCAGATGCTTAACCATCTGAGCCACCCAGGCACCCCAAGCCTAACATTCTTAAGATAGAATTCTGATTCTCTCCTCCCTATCTAAACCTGATCCTCTCCACCATTCCTCATCTCAGTAAATGGCATTTTTGTCCCAAAACTTGGAGTCATCTTTGATTCTACTTTTTCTCACATCTCTTTATCATTTTATCAGCAGTGCCATTGGTCTACCTTTAAAACGTATCCCAAATCTGACTGCTTCTTAAGGGACTGTTCCTGAACCTGTTTGCCTTCCCATTGCTCAAAAGGCTAATATGCAAGAGATGAGTTTTGAATGGAAAGCAATGTGAGCTTTATTCAGGAGGGGAGAAGGTGGGTCTTGTCCAAAAGCCAACTTTGAGCTTTCTGCCTGGCCCAAGGGCTTTTAAAGGCATTTAGAATAGCTGATCAAAAAGGGAGTACAGTGAGTGGTCTGTAATGTTTCCTGATTGTGTGCAGACTACAAGATGCCAGCTACAAACGTGACTTCCAAGCCTGAGGTTGTGTGAAGGGGTCAGGCTCCTGTGTCATGATATGTAGGAGGACTGTTCTTTCTGTAATGGAGGGCAAGGTCTACAGATGCACAAAAGGAAGTGAATCAAAATCATTTGTATAACCTAAATTTTTTTTTTTCTAAAAAATTGCTAGACTAATCAGAAAGCTGAGGTGGCTTCACACAGACTTGCTGGCCTCTGCAGCTTGGGAAAGTTCTGGTCTTCCTGTCCTCAAGGCCAGTCATCTGCCTGCTCTGGATCACGGACTTAGGTTAGCAAGTTAACTTGAAGCCAGTTAACCCATAAGACCAGTTGGAGTGCTGTTACAGTCCCTGTTCCTACTCCTTGTTCCAGGCCATCATCCCTTCTTTCTTTGACTCCTGAAATAGCTTCATGAGGGGTCTCCTTTTCCCACCTTTAGCGTAATCCCCAGCCAGTAGAAAGCCTGCACGAGCTTCTCATTATCTCTGGAAGAGAGCCCAATATCTTTATCATGGTCCTCGAGGCCTTATGTAGTCTGGTCCCGGACTACCTCTCTGCTTTATTTGCATGGTTCTTCTCCTTGCTTCTTGCTCTCACATCATCCTGGCCTTCTTCCTATGCCTTTACCTTTTGGAGCGTGCTCCTATCTTAGCACTGTTGCACTTGATTCTCTGTCTGCAGGTGACTGCACTCATCTCTCTTTTGCTCCCCCAGTGAGGTCTTCTCTGACCACTCACCTTGGATGAAAGAATACCCTCATCATTATCTCTCACCTTACTTCATGGATTGCTTGAGAGCTAGTGTTGCTTGTGTATTTATTTATCATTTGCTTTCCCTACTAGAGTACAAGCTTCGCAAGGTCAGAGACTTTGCCATTTTGTTCACTGAGGTGTCCTTGTTCCTAGAACAGCTTGAGGCATGTAACCCGTGCCCAGTAAGTATCTATTGGCTGTCTAAATATAAAGAATGAATGAATGAGACATATTCTATAAAGCTTCAAATCCAATGGGGTGATTCAGAGAAGTAAATAGTCAAATAGCATAGGAAGATCTGCCACTGGAATGGAACAGAGGACTTTGGAGCTCCATTTCTCTCCTAGATTGTGATTGCCAGACCGTCTTTCCAAAGTAGGTCATATCTTAATGGAGAACTTAATGATGACGAGGAGTTAACCACCTCATGCAAGGCATGGACCTCTGGGGGGGCTGTGCCTGGCTGAGAAAGGCCAGGAAAGCTGAGCCAGTGAGAGACCAAATGGGATTTTTAGCACTGCCTTCCTCTTACCTGGATGGATATTTAATACCTACATTGT
>CM052809.1:129069929-129152697 GCA_028533885.1 Nasua narica
TGTTAGGATTGAGCAATCACACCGGTAATTTTAACAGAGATATTTCAGTACAAAGAGTTGTTAACCAGGAATAAAGAATTGTTGACTAGGAAACTGAAATGGAAAAAAAAAATCTGTGAATCTATCCTAGTGTAGCAACTGCAGAAGACGGGGGCCACCCCTAGGGTTTGGAGAAAAGGAAGAAGTTGGAGCTATTCATGTGTAGATGACTAAGCTGCTTGGAGGAAGGGTCCCATTGAGCGGAGACCCAGACCCGTGGAGGGAGTGCTTGATGGTGGGTGCTTATGATGTCTCTAAGGGGAAGCAATGGGGCCAATTGTGTAAATATTGGCAAAACTGCAAACTGGCACCAAATGACCACTACCAGAGCAAAGGGCTGCTTGCCATGGTGAAGAAGCACTGCTCGAGAGAGGAGGATTGGAGCAGGAGTCCGATGGAAGAACAATGTCCCTTCTCACTCTTCAAGCCTGGCTGTCTCCCTCTTGAGCCTTGGGCAGCACCCAGCAGGGAGCCACAGGCAAAGCAGATCTGGGTTAGAGAGTCCCCATTCAGCATCACAAAACAATATAGAAGGTTGGCTTGTAGATGAGATGCTATCTTAGTAGCTGGCCCAGTGGGGGAGCTAATGAAACATGGGTAAGATGATCAGAGGGCATGGAGCCCAGGTAGGACAGTCATCCACCACAAAGCAAGAGGCTGCTACAAAGCCTATGCACTCCACTCCAGGAGAGGAGGGCTGAGGCATCCTTAGCCTTCAGTCTACAGCTGCTGTGTAGAGTGGAGCCACTGGCTGGGAGCTGTAGGGCACACACATAGCAGGACACCTTGCAGCAAGAGAGGAAGCATGAATAGAAAACTTAGTATCATGGAGGAGGTTATGTGTAGGGGCAGACAGTCTGTTCATCTTAATAACCATGAAAAGCAACAGGGAGGGGAGGAAGGTACTGTGGTAAGTGCTCTATTATATGCTCGCAGCCACGTTGTTTAATCATTAGGATGTTGCTAGGATGGAGGTGTTTTTTGCTATTTTATAAAAGAGGAAAGAAAGGCTTAAAGAAGGGCCTTAACTTGATCTGGATTACATCATTAAGTAACCTGTGGAAGAAGAATTTGATTCAGATGTCTGTGTTTACATATTTGCCTCAATATTATCACAAGGCCTCACTGTGTAAGTTACAAATCACAAATAACCCATTGCAGTGATGGATGCTTATGGCAAGAGCCTTGAAAGAACAGCAAAGCTATGATTCTGTACCTTCTCCTCTTTCTCCTACGGACACAAAGTGAGGAGTCCTGGTAGGCAGCAAGGGCAAACATGGAAGCACCACAGAAATAAAAATCAGGAGAAAATGTGAACTTCTACCATCCAGCAAACAGAGGCATTCCCACCAGAACTCCCCTTTTCTCTTAGGTCCAAGGAGATGAGGTCCCTGGCTGGAGGAGTGAAATGACTTAAATCTCGGAGTCCTGGAGAAGACAACTTTATTGGGGATAATTTTTGGGGGGGAGTTGTCATCTTTCTCTTTAATTGGTAATATTAGGTAGGGACCCCAATCTTGGGCTGGCTTTATCTTCTGCAAAGGGAGCAGAAGCTAGAAAACTATGGTTGGGCTGGGCTGGGCCCTAAGGAATAGCCTCTAGGAGACTTGGTTCTACATAACTCTCTGGGTTTTAGGTAAAGACGACTTGCAGGTTTCTCCATTGGCCAGCCCAATCCATCATGATGGGTAGACCTTCCTGTATAGTCACAAGAGCCACTGGCCTGAAGTTCCCAGGAGCCTGAATATGGAGGTAGATGCTGAGGGAGTATGGATTTAGCACAGAAAAATTCCCTATCTGGCTTGCTAAACTCCATTTAAGAAAGCAGGAAAGGATGAGTCACGTTTTAGAATGGTTTCCCAACCATGTATGTGGATTATTAAGTTCAGATACAGCTAGACGAGAAACCCATGGATGTGGAATAGTTTAATCACCAATGGTGCCAGGGTACTAAACAAAGTAAGTTCTCTAACTGGTAGGAGATATTTATTAATCCCTGCTGTATTATTTTGTGTGTAATATTCACATCTCCCTACCATCACTTATTCCTCCCCTTAAGTGCACCTGAGTGGGGAATTTTAGGGCAAGGAGGATATTGCTTCTTCATCTTCCTTTCCTCTTGAGAGGTGGCCTGTCTACTGATATCAAATGTTCTCCATCATTTGCAGCCATGAGTTAGCTTAGCAGGGAGGCCCTGTCCCTGTGGTTCAGGCCTGGAGGCCAGGAGTCCTGCGATGGTTCACATGTGAGCCATCCCACTGTTGGAGTACAGCATTTGGAAGTTACTTATACTAGACATAGGGCAAGTTATCCATATCAGCTTTATCAGCAATATTGGTAATATTTTTCTTATCTTTCTGCCTATTCTGTGTTTGTTTTAAATTGGTTTAAAAGTTGCAAGAAAGGGGGTAGAATTTATCAAAGCTCCTTGAATATGAATTATTATTCAGTTATTAGTCATATTCCAAAACCCCCACATATTCTTTCTTTTTCAGATCTTACTTTGAAATGTTTTTTTTATAAATTTATACCAAGGATATTAAAAAGAAAAAAAGAAAAACAACACTTCATTGTTCTTTATGGACAATGTGTAAAATTATCTGTTTTCTTTTTTTTAATTTCAGCCCACCTATATAAGTTTTTACTTTTTGATTCAATATTCAGAATTCTTACCCTCATATGTAGGAACTAGTTCATAACCCTGATTACAAAATTGTATTTTTCCTTGGTAATAAAAACTGTATATAAACCATTATTTTACCAAATCATAGATCTTTAAACCTTTTAAAAAGCAAATATTTTTGTGTTTTTTATGAATATATTGAATATCAGTAATATAAAGGGCCTATGATCTAGGGTAGATTATGCAAAACTAGAGGGTTTTTTTATTATTTAGTTCCTTAAGCATTTCATGTATTTGTGAAAAGTATATTTATTTATTTATTTTTTTAATTTTTTTTAAAGATTTTATTTATTCATTCACTAGGAAAGAGAGAGAGAGTGAGAGAGAGCACGTCAGAGTGAGAAGCGGACTCCCCATGGAGCCGGGAGCCCGATGTGGGACTTGATCCCGGGACTCCGGGATCATGACCTGAGCGAAGGCAGTCGCTCAACCAACTGCGCCACCCAGGGACCCGTGAAAAGTATATTTTTAAAAAATTATCAACATGGACGGGACTAGAAGAGATTATGCGGAGTGAAATAAGTCAAGCGGAGACAGTCAATTATCTTATGGTCTCATAAGATAACACTTATGTGTGGAGCATCAGGAAAATCATGGAGGGCATTGTGAGAAGGAAGGGAGGGGGGAATGGGGGGAAATCGGAGAGGGCGATGAACCAGGAGAGACTGTGGACTCTGAGCAACAAACTGAGGGTTTTGGAGGGGGGGTTGGGCGAGCCTGGTGGGGGTATTGAGGAGGGCACTGATTGCATGAAGCACTGGGTGTGGTGCATAAACAATTAATCTTGTAACACTGAAAAGATAAAATAAACATATTTGGGGAAAAACAATTACCCATCATCTCATTGTCCAGAGGTGATCCCTGCTAACATTTTTTTATATATCCTCCTAGGATGTATTCAATATAATGAGCACAGAACACACAAACACCCCACATACAAAACATGCACAAAACACACACACACACACACACACTGTCTAGTTTCTTTCAGAGAAAGAAATTGAATGCTGGAGAGGTGGTTATCAGACTAAATCAAGTCTTTTGTTGTCAGTGTGAGACAAAAATCAGAGCCCTTACATCAGTTTTAGAAATGACTCAAGAAACCTTTTTTAGTGAAATATCCTTAAATATTGAAGGATCAGTAAATTGGCATTAACTTTTTTTAAAGTGCAAACTGAAAGTCTGTTTTGACTAGATGCTCTCCAAGGTTTCTCATTAAAATGATAAACACCAGAAGCAGGGTGGTGCTTTAGAGAAGGCTCTAGGAGAGAAAGGTAAATCTCACCAGGATTAACACATTTCGGGGAGTCATGCACCAGTGCACTTTGGAAAAGATGCAGTTTACCGTAAAAGACAAACTGCAAAGGCACTGCTCTTTCTCAAAAGAACAAAGGATGAGAGGAAACTTGGATTAAATTAGGCCAATTGGGAGATTATATCTTAGATGACATCTGACAGGGAATTCTGTGTGGAAATGTACTATCACTAGATGTGGAATTATTTTATAATTTGTATTTTTCAGTTGGATCACATAGAGAAAAATGCCGTGTTTGAGCCTGGCCAAATGGTGTTTAGAGCTGCTACATGCACATAGTCCCTCTCCCTACAGTCTACTTCCTCACCACATTTGAGTCTCTAAACCAGTCTACATCTGATAATTGTAGGCAAAGATTTCTAAATGAAGAGGAAGAAACCCAAATACATCACAATTCAGTTACATTGAATTCAATGTGCTTTCTAAGTCTTGCGTTTTTTTTTTTTTGTCATATATTGAAAGCTTTGTAGTTAAAACCTGATTTTAAATAAGCAGTGTTTCAAAAATATATGAGATCTTTATAATGGTCATTCATAGGCCTTAATTTGGATATCGGGCAGCCTCCATTCATTTTCCAGAGGCTATTCACTGCTCCAAAAGTTGTCGCAAGAGTAGGCAGGTGGTGTGACCACATGTAGTGGGCGTAGCATTTGCTGGGTTCATTAGGCAGAATTACTCTCTTCCTCCAGGGTTGAAGCATCTTTGATGGGCATTTTGACATGAATGCTGTAGACAGTGGATTAAATAATCTCTTCCATCACAAATGGAGAATGATATTTTGGTTAATTTAAAGCACATATATATTTTTAAAAATGCTATTTATTTTTTCTGAGAATATTTATAAAAGAAATACATATTTATTACAGATTAGAAAATTACAGAAGAAAAAGCTCTTGTGAGAAGCTTTAGTTTTGAATGGTCATACCACTCCTGGATCCCTACACACACACAGACACGCACACACGCACACACACTTACAAGTTTGTGGTCTATACTATTTATAACTTTTTAAAAATTTTATTTATTTGACAGATCACAAGCAGGCAGAGAGGCAGGCAGAAAGAGAGGGGGAAACAGGCTCCTTGCTGAGCAGAGAGCCCGATGCAGGGCTTGATCTGAGGACCCTGAGATCATGACCTAAGCTGAAGGCAGTCTTTAACCCACTGAGCCACCCCAGTGTCCCTATAACTTTTTAAGTCATCCTTTATAATGTGAATATCCATGTCATCAAACGTTCTTTTAAAACCTAAATTTTAATGGAGGACAAATATTCCTTCCTAGATATTTTATCGTATTTATGTTTGAGATATAGGCCATCCTACCTATAAGTTGTTTCTCGTTTTTCTTCTTTGTAAATAACTCTATGACAAATATCTTTATTAATATTAATAGATAGTTATTTATCTTTGATTCTTTCCTCACAGTAAATCACTAGAAGTAGAATTAGGGAGATAAACATTAAAAATTTTTTTAGGGATCTTAATGAATATTGGTGTATTTCCTATTAAGAAGAATGTAGTCATCCTTAAAACTACTGCCATTAGCATATAAAAATCATAATTCATTAATACTGAATATTATACTGAATTATAAAAATAATTGCTTATATGATGGGTTAAGAATGACACCAAGTTTATAGTCTCTTTAATATGTACATAAGCTGAACTCTAAGAAATATTTTCAATGTCCATGTATATTTTTTCTTTTGTGCATCAGCTTTTCGCATTTGGCCAAACTTGCTACCAGAATAGTCATCTCTTTATGGAAGAACATTTTATATATTAGGAATAATGCCCCATTGTCTGTTATTTATGGTGTACCAATTTCCTTCCAGTTTGTGCTTTTCAGATCTTCCTTTTGGCAGCTTTTGTTGCATAAACATTTAAAAATTTTATGTCATCAAGCCCATCAATCTTCTATGTTCTCTTTCTTTAATTCTATGCTTGGAAATGCTTTCCCTACTCTGAGATGGATATTTATGTGGTACAACGTGTAAAACATTGTTTAATAATGGTTGCTATTTTTAGTGGTTATATTTTGGAAAGGTGTAGTGAGGAGGCAAGTGAGTGGGGAGGGGAAGCAGGCGTGGCAAGTGAGCAAGTTTCCGGCGGAAAGGTGGGAGAGGAGAAATGAGGGAGCTGAGGAGCAGATGCTCCTGAGACTTTCACTTCTGATTATGCTCAGAAGGCTTTTTCCTGTTCCCATTAAATGCAAGCAGCAAAGACTGATGAGAGGAAGGAAGAACAAATCAGTGCACTCTGAATGATTGTCCTTTGGGAGGACGGGGAGGGTGAGCTGCATCTGTCACCATCGTGGCCTCTGGCAATCCTCTCGGGTGCCATTCCTCCCAGGGAACCGCGGGTCTCTGCTGCTCCGTCTGCTTGCTTCTTACCTGGCTAGGAATGGGAGGGGGACCCCAGGGGAGAAAGATAGGTGTATGGAGCACAAGGTAGCATCTGGAGTTGGGTGGTCTGTGAGAGGGAAAAATCATTCTTCTGTGTCCCCCACCTACCTCCACTTCCTCATCCTCCTCCCTTTCCTGAGCCAGAAATCAAAACATGTGCTCTAGGATTTAATTCATGATAAGGGGTAGAGCACTAGTGGGAGCTTCAAGGTGATAGAGGGACCATCACTCAAGAATGAAATGTAAGGGATCAACTAGAAGAAGCTGAAAAATCTGGGTGTTCTAGAACTTGAGCCCCCAGGTGGCCACGATCTGTGCCTCCCATGAGGCTGGTCTTATCATCCTGATCAGTCCCCAAAGCATCATTCAAGACAAATAAGCCTTGATCTTGGCAGCTATGATCAGAAAATGATCTATGTGCTAAGGAGTTATTCTTGGGATTATGCACAGAATCAGTAGAGAAAATGAGAATTGGGGAATAGAACAGTGTTAGAGTAAATATGTCACCTTTAATTTCCCTTAAATGGCTGAGGTCCTTTGCAAAGCATTTAGCTGAATTCCACTTTAGTTTGAGAGTGAATGAGGACCTTTGATGTTGGAAGGCAACCATCTCCTGTATTTATTTGTACCTATTGTGTTGCACAAGGGTAAGGCAAAACTCAAGACCAGTAAAGGACCCAGGAAAGGGAAAGGGATGGTAGTAGTGATAGTGAATGTTACAATCCATATCTGTCAGTATCTGATATTAGACATAAAAAAAATTCTCCATCTATTTCCATCAGTTCATTTATCTGACTCAGCAGAGGATACATCTTTACAGTAATTAGAGTGTATGTTCGGAAGGGTCCGATTAGAAACACAGCTTCCTTGGAGAGGGACAAATTCACCCCGGGGTTCCTGCATAGGTATCTCCTCCCAAAGGCAGTTGTCTTCCGCAGATGCTGCTGGTGGAGAAACCCTCCAGCCACTGCAGTCTGGCATGAGTAGGTGTAACCAGCCCAGGGTGCGTGGCACTGGGGATTCCTCAGACTGTTTCCCAATAGTTCTCTTGACTTCCGACTCAGAGCCCTACTCTGGTCAAGCCCAACATTCTGGGTGAGTGTAAGAACTGAGACAGGAAGTCAAGAAGCAGACTTCTGCTGGGCGCCAGAGAGTAGGCACATGCCTTTTGCTTTCCAGGACTGCTAACTGAAGAGCAGAAAGATGAGCCTTGTAGCTGCATAATTTATTACATATATCGATTTGACCTGAGGAAGTGGGAGAAACTATAGGTCAGCAGAACCTAGAAGCTCTCGAAGAACACAGACTCCTGGGCTGTTTTATACATAATTTATCTTCTTTATGTCTTCCTTCTTTTCTATAGCTCAAAACCTCCATTGTCCTTCCTGACCTTCCTCCCTGGTACAGCTGACTGGACTATTAGAACTGTGTCTCTAATTACTGTTTCTTTAATTTACATGTAGATTCCTTATTATAATATCATTATCATAAGATAAGAACCCTGTTACCCTATCAGGGTAACATAGAATGGAGTAAATATGCCCTAAACTACTCTAGGGCTATAACCTTACTTAGTGTTCCCCTACTCTTGTCTCCTCATACTTGCTTTTGTGATCCCAAGAATGCGAACTATTTTTTCAATTCTGCATGTTTTCTCTCCTTGTTTTGTCTCTCTCTGACTTGACATAACCTGGCTCATTAGTACAATTTCCCTTGAAATTGATAATTTAACTCCTCCGTGCCCTCTGTCTTTCTCCATTGAATAGAAGACTATATTTCTTAGACATTACTTCATATTGGAATCATCCCTGGGGGTAAACCCCAAGCTTCAGCATTTTCTTACAGCTTTCCAGGTTATTTAACTGTACTGCCTATGTATTTGAGAGCCAGCGGACCAGAGGCTTGCTATTCTGGCCTGTGTGTGACGAAGTGTGTGCGTTGGAACAGCAGGAGGGACATCATTGGAACTTATTAGAAACGTAGAATCTCAGGCCCCACTCCCATCCTGCTAAGTGAAAGTCTGCAGGGAAACAAGTTCCTCAGATGAATCATAGGCACATTGATAATTAAGAAGACTACAGACTCTTTCCAATCAATATGTCACTATCAACAGTTGTCTCCTTTCCATCCTCTTCAGCCAAAGATAACAGGAATACACCTAAGTCAAAGCAGGTTAGGTTTATTTAGCTTTTTGCAAGGTGGAAAATTGCCCATCAGAGGAACCATGGGGCATCTAGGTAAGAGGAATTTGGGAGAGGCTTATTATAGGATTGGGGTTGTGCCCTCTGATTTTAAGAGTGGTGGGAACCCCTAGGTGAAAATGACCAACATCCAATCTCCAGATTGCTTCCATCTTGCCTTTCCGTTAGTATCTAATCCAGAACTTGTCTCTGTTTTCTTGAACTCTTCAAAGGACGGGCATTTATGGCATGCACAAAACAGTGAGGGATGCTGGTCAGGGAGGGGAAGAGCCCTGATGATTGTAAGCATGCTAGTATTTTTACAGCAGGCAACTAACAGGCAGCCATATTGCACACGGACTTACACGGAGCTGTGTAATACAGTGCTATAAAGAGTTTTTTGTAGCAACAACTTGAGACATTAAACGCTGCCCCTGACCACTCTTGCCCTGACTGTGAATGTTTGGGCTCCAAGGAGACCTTGCCACCCTGACCCAGCACTGCTGAACAAGCAGGCAGCCTCACCTCCAAGGAGAGCAGAATGTGGTTGCCAGGGGCTGAGAGGAGGGGAAGTGAGAAGTTGCTAATCAATGGGTATAAAATTTCAGTCACACAAGATGAATAAGTGCTAGTACCATGTTTTTACCATGTTTTGTACCTGTAGTTAATCGTATTGTGTTAAAATACTAAATGCTAAAAATCTAAGAAGGTAGATCTCCTGTTAATTGTTCTTACTACAATAAGATCAAAACGAAAATAATAAAAGAGTTTAGGAAAGAAGAGGAGAGGTCTTTAGATAGAGAATGTTATGGAGGGTGTTCACAGAGTATTCCAGTGTGGGAAGTTACCCTTTTCCTTACTCCACAAGGAAGGAGCCATTGGATATATCTCCCCTAAAGACACTGGTGTTTCTGAACCGAGGGCCTGAGGTCTAACTTCACCTGATGACTGCTCAGTGGCAGTACCTGTAGACAAACTCCAGTGGCGTTAGGGATGTTCTGTGGAAGACGGTAGGGTGGCAGAGCTGCTTAGGAGATGACCCTGGCCATGTCCGGAGACCCATCTCCTCCCTGTTTTCTGTGGGAACTGGACTCTTAGGTTTCCCATGCAGCAGATTAGCTGGACAGGTCTGGATGTCCAGGCAGCTTCCACTGGCCCTCCCAAAAGACAAAAAAATTCCATATGAAAGCTGTGAGGTGGACTCCCTGCTAGGGGTGAGACGTTGGCCATTCCATGGTACTATGTAGACCAACATGAGAAGATTTCCTAGGCAGTGCTGCTTGATGGTCTTGGGCTAATTAGCCAATATCGATAAGAAAACCGGCCCTGATATCCTGACTTTCTGTAACTGGACATCATTCGGAAGTGGATGTGCACCACACATGCAACCTCACCTTTCCCACAGAGGCTGGCTCCCCTCCCCTTTCTACCAGTAGCAGAAAAAATTAGAAGCTCAGGCGGAGAGGGGCAACATTCAGAGTGAGCAGCTATTATTAACAGAGAAAGATGGCTGCTTTCGGGTCAGAAATAGGCAATCCCACAACAGCCTTGTGGTGCCTGTGGTTTACCGCTCCAGCATCACTGAACTTCAGCATCAGCTTGTCATATACAATCCACAGTGTTTGTAGTCTATCACTTAATCAGCTCTCAGGCTAACTAATCATTTAGTAATCAAGTACGTATATTTTTTATATCACCCACATAGCCATCCCTGCAATTTTTTCTCAAACATCTTGCTGAAGTCAAGACCTGGTACCCCAAAAGAAAACTGTATGGCTGGCTGCTGGTTCCTAGGCATTGCCCCTTCTCTGCAAAGTGATTAACAAAAAACTCAAATGCTGTCTTATCAGGGACTTACACGGTGGTGATTGTCGCTGTAATGACTGAGTTTGGCTATCCTCCCGGCACTTTACAATGATCTCATTTTATTGACCGTCAGACCTCTAGGTGGGGACAGAGCCCCAGAAACTCTTGGTGGATTTTGAGCCAGGCTTGGAGACTCAGAACCAGGATCTGGGCTATAGTACCGGGTGGAGGGTGTGGCCTGAGGGAAGGTGTCCTCCTTGTGGCTGTTTTTTCCGTCATGCTTCGTATTCCGGGGCTCACTAGACTCTTTTTGTGCTTCTGCCTCCTCCCTGCTTTCCCACACTACCTTTTTGGTTTCTTTCTCACTAGGATATTTGTGATGATATAAAAGTAGTTTCATTTTCAAATGTCTCTCATGCTCTTTCAGCTGTGTTTCCTTTTAAAGTCCTTGCAGTGGACCAATTTGCTCTACTTGAATTTTTTGAAATCTATTTTTACTGGAGTCTATGGAACAACTGATGATTCTCAGTGTTCTTTCTTTCTCTTTTTCTCTTTCTTCTTTGGATTAAAAATTCCATTTCTAGTCTAACAGAGTGATTTGTAACATTCCCCTAGATTACACAGCATCACAAGATTATAGACGTATCATGTATTTTAACCTTATTATTATATATAATTAGTTGTTATAACTTCTAAAAGAGGATTTTCCCCCTCTAAATGATACCTTCTTGGAGCAGAAAAGTCTCATGAGAGGTTTTAGACCCTGGACTCCGGGGCCCAGCTGCACGGTTTCAGTGACCAGCTCCGTTTTGTATCAGCTGCAGGATTTGGGGAGTTTCTTTACTTTCCATGTTGCAGTATCAGCATCTGCAAATGGGAGCAAAACAACATCAACCTCAACCATCAACATAGATATTGGGAGCACTAAATGGGTTATTCCATGCAAAGCATTTAAAACAATGACTGGTAAAATTTAGCACACCATTGATGGATTCCATAAATGTGTGTTGAGTGCCAGTCAAGTCCCAGCCATTGTTCTAGATACCAGTAAAAAACAAACAAATACATAGGTATCTTAGCTGGTGTTGACAATTGTTATGAAGAATGATGAAGTGGAGAAAGAAGATAGAGGCATACAGATACATTTATATATGAGATTTATTTTAAGGAATTGGCTCATGGGGGCCGGCAAGTCTGAAACTCAAGGAGGACCTGAGGTTATAGTCTTACGTCCAAAATTTGTAGGGCACGTTTTCAGGCTAGAAACTCAGGCAGGGTTTCTGTGTTATACTTTTGAAGCAGAATTTATTCTTCTCTGGGAAACCTCAGCTTTGTTCTTAAGGCCTTCGACTCCTTGGATGAGACCCACTCACAATATTGAGGGTAGTCTTAAAGTCAACTGATTATAGATGTTAATCCTATCTACAAAACAGCTTCACAGCAGCATCTAGACTAGTGTCTGACCAAACAACTGGTCACCAAAGCCTCATCCTGCTGACATATAAGTCAGCCACCAAAGGAGAGGTATGTATGTGCTCTTTTGTTAGAGGGTCCTGGGTGAGCTCTCTGAGGAGGTGGCGTGTGAACTGAGGTCCGAATAAAGTTAAAAGTTGGAGCATGCAGATACTAGAGACACAAAACCAGAGAGAGGAGCAGCCTCGAGATGGAAGCATCTAAATACACATTGGCCATCATTTGCAAGGGTCTTGATAATAACTATTTATTTATTTATTTATTGGTAGGTTACTCTATTTCCATTATTTCTCAAAACTTTTTTTAGATTTGTACTTCAAACCAGTCAGCCATTTGCAGTATCTTACTAAAGTACCATATACGAGGATGTATATGGCTCACGTGCCATTACTTGTAAGTCCAGCTTCTCAGCTAGCATCCTAATGATGCCCTCTAGCGTTGTTCACTGACTTTGCTTCTGCCACCGGAAGTTTTATTTTGCTCTGAAATTCTGGTACAGAGTAGCTGCATTTTTTTTTTTTTAAGATTTTTATTTGAGAGAGAGAATGAGCTTTGGGGAGGGGCAGAGGGAGAGAGAGAGAGAGAGAGAAGCAGACTCCATGCTGAGCAGTAAGCCCAATGCGGGGCTTGATCCCAGGACCCTGAGATCATGACCTGAGCTGAAGGCAGACTCTTAACCAACTGAGGCAGATGCTTAAGCAACGTAACCAAGGCTCCACCTGGGCGCCCCCAGAGTATCTGTATGTCTAAAATGATAAATAAGCCATCAAACTCATGTGACACTTTAGAATTATTGAAATTTGTCAGGAATCCTCATAAATACACATCACACACCTGAGCGTGCACACAGTCACATGCCCACACACCCGCGTACTTCTTCCTCCCTGCAATGGTCTTTTCTCTGGTCTTAAATGACCTTATGTGTTCCAGAAAGATAGCTCTTGCTGTCTGAAATACTGTTTGGCTCAAAAGGCATTGCAGATTTGGAGATGTCTTTCCAGGGATAAAGCTGAGGATAGGGTAAGTTTTTTTGTTGTTTAAATTGAGAGAATGTTTACTTCTGTGGTAGTTCCGCTGCCGAGACACTGTGCTTTCTGCCCATTAGAGCTTTCTTTTATGTCTTCTCAGCCTGGTTTGCCTGTGAGGTGTTGTCGCTCTGCGGTCCGGGGGACAGCTGTGCACCCTGGGAAACTTGAAAAGAGTGGTAAACGGCAGTGGAGCCTTGTTTTATTCTGTGTGGCATGTAACCTTTCACATTATTCTAATGAAAATGACATTTATGATTGCAGCCTTCTGTGAACTTTCAAAAGGCAGTTGTAATAAAATTGCTGCCTGGATTTTAGATAGCATCTTTAACTTTGAATTGCGTAACAATATGACAGAGCCAACGATGTAGTGAAGCAAAGTTTTCTTTCACCACTAAGAATGCAACTTTGATATTAATGTTTTATGTCCAACCTGAGTTAAAATCTGTAAAGTTCTAGAAAACAGAACAAGTTTTGAAAAAATGGAAAGATAGGTCATGTCATAGGAATTCTTTTTTTCCCTCTGGATGAGGTTTGTAGCATAATTTTGTTTCTTCAAAAGGATTGAGATGGGGCCCACTGGAGGTGACCTTAAAAACTCTGTGAGCCTTTTGAAATTACCCCTTCAATTTGAAATCACCCCTTCTAAAGGATCAGAATTTTCTGCCTTAGTTACCGGGAATCTGATGTTTCCCCTGAGTCAAAGGATATGTTGAGTTTTTTAAGCAGGGACTCCTCTGGTATTATCCAATCACAGTGACCATCCACAAAGTCTCCATGTTTGTTAACTTTTCACAGACATCTATGGTAGCATCTTTTTTTTTTTTTTTTTAAAGATTTTATTTATTTGACATAGAGAGAGACAGCAAGCGAGGGAACACAAGCAGGAGGAGTGGGAGAGGGAGAAGCAGGCTTCCCGCTGAGCAGGGAGCCCGATGCGGGGCTCCATCCCAGGACTCTGGGACCATGACCTGAGCTGAAGGCAGAGGCTTAACAACTGAGCCACCCAGGCGCCCCCTATGGTAGCATCTTAAACACCAAACTGTAAGCACTTGTTGATACTAAATATCATTTAATGAAAACCGTTTTCATAGTACTTTAAAAACAGAGTCAAACTCACCTGTATCTTCCCTATTTTGTCAGTTTAATATTGTCTGCTAGAGCTGCCATGAATTTTTCAATGAGATCAATTCATTGGCCTACCTCCAAGACTTGCTTTAGATTTGATCACAACAGTCATGCCCTCCATGATACTCACAGTTGTTTTGTGATTGGCCCTGATATTCCCAGTTGTTTTGTGATGCCCTATAGATGCTTCTTTCCTAAGTTCAGAGTCCCCCTAGAAAGGGCATGCTCACACTTAATAATTCCAAAGGCCTTTGACACCTGAGATACTTGGCATTCTGTGAAATAAGATGTATTTTTATGCTGTTTCTCATTAATTCTTACAGAAGCACCAAAACGGTTTTCCCTGAATGTTTCTGGTAAATATTGAACTCATGCTTTTTCTCCAAGTCCTGAATTTTGTGAGAAAGCTGAGTAACTAGAATAAGACCCGAAGCCTGAATCATGGCCTCTAATTTAATATTTGCAGGGAAAGTTCTACCTCTTCATTTAAACTGGTCACAAACCCATATTTCTTCTCTCTCTTCTCTCCTACGTTTGTCAAGAATAGCTCTCTTCAAACTCAGCCAGAAGCAAACCAAACCTCCTAAAGGAAATTATAGTGAGAAGGGAGGGGAGATGTGACAGTTATCAGCTCACTATATGACAAGAGCATCCATCATGTCTGCTTTGAGAGCAGGGTCTGGGTAGAGGGAAAAAGGAATAAAGCAAATAAAAGTACGGAGGACTTGATTGACATCTCAGTAAGCACAGCGGTTGTTAACCTCTGACTGGGACCCTGTCCCTTTTGCCCTCCTCACACCTGAGGTTGTCATCGGATTTTTTCCTGGACCAGGTGGACATGTAAAGCTCTCCTCCATCAAATCTCCTTTGTGTTCTCTTTTATTATTTTAATCTTTTTGTGCTTAATAAGAACCTTTTACGATCTTACCTGGCATGATGTTTAATCATCAAATAGTTATTCAAAGATCTGTCATTCACCATGAGAATAATATGCCCCTGGTTGAGACTGGTCCAAGAACAAGAAAGAGAGGAATGACACAGACCTGAATTCAGCCTGTGGGCTAGAGGCAAACTCACCTCACGGACAGCCTACATGGGGCCATGGTAACCAATGTGCAGAAAGATAAGGAAAAAATATAAATTCTGTCATAAAGCACTGAATTTGAGAGTGTTTTGTTATACGATGTTATTACAACAATAGCTGAGGAATACAATCACAAATTGAGAAAACAATAATGTTCTTATGACACATATTTTAATTTTGACAAATTGTTATCAGACTTTTGTACAATTTTAGTTTTCCACAAATTCATCTCTACTATAACTCTGGAAGCCAGAGACAATACCTATTTGAAGAGTGGGGCTTAATAAATATAGAACATTAAATCAATGCCCAATAAAAATTTACTGACAGCGAAGTATAAAATTGTCCTACTTTCTTTTTATGAAAATTCTGCTGCTTATATCAGTTTAGCTGCTAATTACGAATAATTTCTTTACCTTTTTTACAGTTATGATCGCAGTTACCAGAAAGTTAGAGTTACTGGTTCTAACTTTCTCAGTTAGAGCTCTGTTTTCAGACAAAATCTCAAAGGGCTTTACAGGTCTGATAAGGTCTTACCGTCTAATTAATTCGCATCTCTGTGAAATACCAAAGCTAGGATAGAAAATCATATTGCACATTTCTTTTCTGTTTATGCTGGTTAGCCAGAAAATAGGTCATTCCTCAGCTCTGACTCAGTTATCTGCCAAACTCCACTCTACCTGTTGGAGACAAATGGACATATTTCTTGACTGGACCACTAGCATATAACAGAATTCGGGGACGTAATAGTTAGAAAGCTTCACGTGTGTTAGGAAAAAAAATACGGTATGGTAAAAGCTTAATTACTTTAATTAAAGAACGCTTTATCATGAAATTAGTTTGTGCTCCTCTTGAAACACTGATTTATTTTCTGTTTTACACTAGCATTTATTAAATGAAAATCTATAGTGGATATGCAAAAAGAAACTTTGGTATGATGCAGAGGGATTCATAGCAGTTATCTGTTGTGATACAAGGACATGGTGGGAATTGGGTGGATTTGGGACAAAGATTGGAGGGATACTTTTGATATCTGTTTTTTAGATTTTCTATTTTTGAATCATGTGGCTGTATTCCTTCTTTAAAATTTTTATATAATTTATTTATTTATTTATTTCTAAATTTTTATATAATTTAATATAAAGTTTATGACCTAGGACATAAACTAAATTGGGGAGCTCAGGTAAAATTTGATATCTTTACATGATTTATATAATTTTATATGTTTAGCATAATGGCTAGTATCTTATGACATTTAGTAAAAATTATCTGAAAGTAGTATTTCTTGGTGAGATGAAATCTTGACCCTTAGAGGTATACCTAATGTGTACTTGCTGACATTGTCATTCATAGTTATTACTTCATTTTACGCAATGGTATAATTGATGTTTAAATGCTATGAAGTTATTACTAGGGAAGAGAATTAGCAAGAAAACAAATGATTTATGAACTTGATTGCATGACAAGCAACTGGTTTTTTATTATTATTATTATCATAAAAAGGAGGAATAAAAAAGCCTATTGGAACTCTGTATTCAGCAAAATTCTTCACATGTTGTTAAACAGCTTATTTTCTCTTGGCTTGAGGTCATCTCAGTTGGTGTCAGTTTTTGTCATTTTGTAAAAGTAAGCTTTGGGAAGGTCCACTTTCAGAAAGCATCCTCAAATGGAAATCTGAATTTTCAATGAACAGGCAGAAATATAGGTACCTAATTCGGTTTCATGTTCTTAGCATGTTAAGAGTGTGTTTTAAACACTCCCACGGGCAGGTGCAAGGGGTTAAGGGGATGGTTAGCTCTGAGAAGGATATAGTGAGAATTAATTAGCTAATGGGTGAAAAGTGCTCTTTATGTGTTAACTGCCATTGATTATGAGTTGGGGTTATAAGAAAAAAAAATATATATAGCTGCCTCTGGTATGTTGCCTTTTATTTCTTTCTTATAAGCTTGAGGACCTTTCTTCCTCATCCTTTTCCAGTTAATTTTGTCATTACATTGAAGATCTTCTTGCGTGAGATTTATTTTTTGAATGACTTAGAAGATTAATTCGGAAGAACAAACTATATTACTTTTCCTCTTGAGCATGTAGAAAATGAGGTCAGCAATCGAAGTCTCAGCTGGCTTAGTTTTATGTTCTGTGAACCCAAGAGGCTCTGTTCTTGAACCAAGAGAGCAGTCTTCTGGCTTCTCTGGAGAAGTATGAGGGCACCCATCACCATTATCTTGGCTCTAGAGCGTCACTCAAGCGAAATGAGAGAATGGCTTGAAGGTTTGCCTTTCCATTGCATTGTAGTGTCCTTTCCTCAGGCATTCAGTTACTTAAATTACAGAATTGGCAGTGGCTTTTCAATTTTAGAAAGTAATTGAATGCAGTCTTATGAGATGTAGGACCTGTGCTGCTCCAGGCCCAGTGCAGTAGAGGAGAGGGAATTCACTGGTGGTTGGGGGTGGGGGTACAAGCTGGGGTGGGTTTGTTGCTGCCCTTGAGATTTCTGCTTTGGGTCGTTACTAAATGAGATATGGTGGTCCACTACTAGAGCCCATTTATTGATAATATTGATGGTAATATTAAAGATAAGATAGCTGTAAATAAGGCAGTTTTGGAGCTTGTAGTAGTGTCTTTTTAAAAATATTTTAAAATATTTTTTATTTATATATTTGACAGAGAGAGAGAGACAGAGATCACAAGCAGGCAGAGAGAAAGAGGGGGAAGCAGTTCCCTGCTGAGCAGAGAGCCTGATGTGGGGCTCAATCTCAGGACCTTGAGATCATGACCTGAACCAAAGGCAGAGGTTTTAACCCCCTGAGCCACCCAGGTGCTCCTTGGAGCTTGTAGCAGTGTCTTAGCTCAGGCGACTATAGACCATAGACTGTGTGGTTTAAACAACAAACATTGATTTCTCATAGTTCTGGGATAACACTGAAGTCCCAGAGCCCGATGCCAGCACGAATGGCTTCTGCTGCTGGTGAGGGCTGAAGACTACCCTGTGTACTCACATGGCAGAAAGAGTGGCTTTTTCTTACAAGGCAGTAATCCCACATAGGCTCCACCCTCATGACATAATTACCTCCCAAAGGCCCACCTGCAGATACAATCACAATGAAGTTAGGGATTCTCCATATGGAGTTTGGGGAACACAAATGTTAGGTCCACTGAAAGCAGGAAAACAAAAACCCTTTCAAAATCTCAAATGGTACTTTATAAGACACACACACACACACACATGCACACACATGTGTATATGTCACAGTGGATGATTCTGTGGAAATGAGGGCAGGAATTTAATAGTGGAGTCTTCCAGTTGGCAATTCTAGTGACTGAAATGTATGCATGCATATGCAGCTGTTTTAATGATACAATCTTGGGGCACCTGGGTGGCTCAGTGGGTTAAAGCCTCTGTCTTCTGCTCAGGTCATGATCTCAGGGTCCTGGGATCGAGCCCCCACATCAGGCTCTGCTCGTGGGGAGCCTGCTTCCCCCTCTCTCTGCCTGCCTCTGCCTATTTGTGATCTCTCTCTCTCTCTCTGTCAAAAAAAATAAATAAAATCTTTTTTTTTTTTTTTTTTTAAAAAAAGATACAATCTTGACCAGGACAGACTTTTTGTGCCCTCACATTGTCTAAACTTCAGGCAAATTTCTTCCTGACTATATAGGCCCCTGACCTCCCTTTTCTTAGAGCACTTTCTTTAGAACAGTTGCAATGATAAATTCTTTTTCTGCTCCTTGAAATGTGTGTGAATCTCTTCCCAGCCTCTTTCCAGTTTTATAACCTAAGGAGTCTCTCCTGGACAGGAGGAACCATCTCTTTGAAACTTAAACATCAAGTAAGGTAGCATCTCTATGCCCGTCTTCTGTCTCTATGGGAGGTAGGAGCCTAACTTGAGTGGATGCCAATTAGCAAGCGCAGATGGTGTAATTACAGCAAAAACCATTTGCAAAGCCGGCAGTAACTCAACGTGCTCAACACATCCCATTGATCAACCTCACCCCTACTGCCTTCCAGTACTTTTCCACCAGCTTACCCTAGTGCTTAAAACTTTCCTGCCTTTTGATTCAGTGGCATTAGTTCAGTTAGTTTCTGTTGCCTATTGCAAAAGCTTGAATAAAGTCTTCCTTGTCTGCTTGTGCAGTTTTTTTGCTTTGAAATTCTGCATGTTCGAAATTGTAACAAGAAAATCCATAGAGATAGAAAGAGAATAAAAAAGAAGACTGAAGAAGCTTTTGGGAGACTGTAGATAGAGAGTGTGCCATTACTATATACTGTAGTATATACATACTAAAAGATAGGTGGCAGTCTACATTTTAAACATAATTCTGGTCAGAAAATAAGCTTAAATCCACCACCTAGAATATAAGAGCTCTGAGAAAATACAGAATTATAGCAGTTGTAGATAATATGTTGCTCTATTTCCTTAAAGTTCCTCAGGAAATACCACATAGTAAAAGATGGTTTGAAAGGAAGAATTGCTAGAGACTTAAAACTATAGGAAAGAACCATTGTCTCCTTTTTTTTTTTTTTTTTAATAACAGAGTATTTTTTGTACCTAACCATTGTCATGTGTGCTGATATAAAAATACCACATTTGCTGCAGTGGACTGCAGATATTATAGGATATATAATTAAAGAAAAAACCCTGAATATCTGTAGTGAATGTTGTACAGTAAAATAATTAACCTCTTAGGATCACATCAAGATACTGTTTTAAAAAGAGATTTCCAAAGAGCCATTTTCTTTGATCCGTAGCTACTAAATTTATTTCATTACCATATTTTGGCATAAAATATCTAACAATGTTTCCCTTTTTATTTTCAACGAACTACTGTGATACGGGTATAGAACTAGGTTTTGTGGGAACAAAAAAGTAGCCGTTCCTCTTCTTAAGACCCATAAAAATTAATGGTGGAAAGACATATATAACCCACAGTTTATGCTATGTAGTTAATGACCTAGGAACCTATACAGGAAACTTAGATTCTACCAGTCCATTATGTCCCCCTTGCCACCCTTTAAAGTAACCCAGCTCACCCACATAGATGTTCATAGATCTGTTGCAAGTAGCTTTGTACATTCATTCATATAACGAATAGTTGAGCACCTACTATGTGCCAGAGTTGTTTGGGGTGCTGGGATATAGTAGGGACCAAAGAAGATAAAGTCCCTGTTGTGTAGTGCATGGGATAAATAATGAACAAATACAAAGTATGTTTATAATATACACAGTGATACACACTGTGAAGAATACAATAGGGTGAGAGTGATGGGTGACGGGGCAAAGTGGTCATTGAAGGCCTCTCTGATAAAGGCCACTGGAATGTAGAGCTGACGGAGGTGAGGGCACAAGCCTGGAAAAACTGGGAGGGAAAATTCATGTCCTGAGTCAGGAAGAGTCTGTGTTTGGAAGAGCAGCACAAAGGCCAGTGAGGCTGGGAACAGCCTTCCTCTACAGAGCAAAGAAAGACAGCTACAAAGGAGAATTGAAATGGTAGTTAGAGGCTGACTGAAGTGGCCTTGGAGGCAAGGCGAGAGTTCCAAATCTGATTCTAAATATGATGAGGAGCCTTGGAGAGTCAAATGGTATGCTCTGAACCAATGAACATTTTATAAGGACCACTGGCTGAAGAGGGAACAGAGGAGGCAGTCAAGGACCTAGTCAGAAGGAAAGTATTGAAATCAACCAGGTAATAGACGGTGTTGGCTCAGATGAACATTTCTCAACCTCAGCACTATTGACATTTGGGACTGGCTAATGCTTTGTTGTAGGGACATGTCCTGTGCATGGTAGAACGTTGTACAGCATCACTGGCCTCTGTTCACAGATGCCACCGGCACCCCCACAGTTGTGGCAATGAAAAATGTCTGCAGACGCTGTCAAATGTCTCTCGGAAGGCAAAATCACTCCCAGTTGAGAACCACTGACTTAGACCCAGATGGCAGTGGTGGAAGTGATGAGAAACGTTGGATTTGGGATTTGTATTAAAGGCAGGCAGACTGCATTTGTGGTCAACTGAATGTGGGGTGTAATGGACAGAGATGAATCAAGGAAGATTCCAGAATCCCTTAGGCGAGGAAGCTCTTTGCAACTGAGAAGGAGACTGAAGGAGCTGATGGCTGGGAGCTGCCTGCTGGGAGCTAGCAGCTAGCAGCTGGGAGCTAGCAGCAGCTAGCAGCACCAATTCCTGAAGAGGATTCTGGGCCGCAACATCTCATTCAGCACTGTAAGCGTCTTTGGTAATTTATGTCTCTTAGTATATGGAAAGACAGACTGGACCCCCCAAATTTGACTGTCAGGCCCAGATACTACTTTTGGGACAACCCTATGGTCTCAGGCACAAATTCCAAAAGCAAAAAGTTTCTTGTATTTTCTGTCCTCAGACTCTGGTCTGTCAGTCAGACTCATACAGTAGGAGTCAAAATCAGATACAAACTGAGGTGGGGCAGTCAGAGAAGATCCACAGTGTGGGTTTTACCCAGGCAAGGAGCAATCTTCTCAGGCACTCTCAGAGGGGAAAATGCTGGGCCAAGATATGTGTATGCAGGTATAGTCGAATTCAGGAATTTGGATTAATATAGGATGATTACATGCTTTTATTTGTGATTAGAAATAGCTCTAGATAAGCCTGGCTTAACAATGGGGTGTGAATGGCCTTGGGTGCTGTGCTGAAGAGTTTAAATTAAATTCTACAGACTCAGGTGATACTTCTGCAGTTGGGGATTAACTGTCTTTCTGCGTTTAGAGAATGACTCAGGGGGAGGTGCAGGGAACTTGTTGGTGCAGGACAATGTGCTGTAATTTTACATGTTCATGGTTTTTCACCAGGCAAGAAATAAGGGATAAATAATGCTGCATCATGCAAATGCCACATAAGAGGGACATACCCAACCCTTTAATGGTCTCTTCCATCCCTTCTTCCACTTGACCTCGTTACAACAAATGTCAGTGAAAATTCACTAATTCACTGATACATGAAGAAAAATGGCATGCATTGGATGGACAGTCACTTAGTGTTCAATTGCTCGCCCAAACCCATGAGAAAGAGTGAATTGTGACTTTTAGATGTCAAAATATTTTGTTGTGACAGAAGGCACAAAAATAGAAAACATACCTTTTATCTATCACTTGTAGATATTTCAGTGAAATTATGGAATAGCGCATATCTAATATATTCTTAAAATTTAGGAATGAAGTATATTTGACATACAATGTTATATTAGTTTCAGTTGTACAATTTATTGATTTGACAATTCTGTATATTACGCTCTAATATTTTTCACATGAATTCACATTGTGACTCCCTCCTACCCCATTGTCTAGGAGTAATAATAAATCCAATAACATGATTTACATTTTATTGAATATTTAACATGTGCCAAATACCTCGTGTATGTTATTTTCATTAATCATCATAAGAACATTTTGAACTAGGTTTTGTTTTTTTCTTTAGTTCAGATAAGGACGTTGAGACTCAGGAGAATGAGGTCACTTTTCAAGGTCACATGTAGGGTACTAGCAGACCAAGACTCAAATCCATATCTACAGAATCCAGGAACACCAGATTTTAACCACCTTACCTTCTTTTCAGAGATGAGGCTCTGAAATGGAATGGAGAGGGGGAGAGACTTCTATTGGAGGTAGGAGGAGGGCAGCAGGAGAAGACTCTCTCTCAGGGGAGAGTCAGTGACACTGGAGGTCACCTTCCTTGATTAATTGGATTAATGCTGAAGCCATTTACACAGAAGGGACATGGAGACGGAATTGTTTGGGTATGTGCGATTATGCAACTGCTTTTGGCTTATATTGAACGTTTTGGTTTTATTCATCTAAACAGCATACCTTGTAAGGTCCATTTAACATTCCAGTCTTAAAAGGAATAAAGTTTGAAACGTCTTAGGGAACTATATCCCTTCAGTATAGAGTCTGATTTCTATGCCAATGACATTTTTCAAGAAGTTATGTTTTTGACCTATGCTCATCCAAACTCAAATTATTTCCTAATGGTTTCATGTTCTTGCTAAGGTGTCCATATTTCTCCCTAAAGCACTAGATAGTTATGCTCTTTCCTGATTGATGTCTTGCCTTTTATCAACCAGACTAAGTGGGAGACAAGATGGATTGGAGCAGAGTTCATTCTCTAACTAGCTGGGGCTCTGTGAGATATAAAACTTCAGTGCTAAACATTGTTCCAAATTCAGCAAGTTTACTCACTTTGGAGAAACACATTATTAACACTTGCATAGAATGCCTTTGAACATGCATCAAAATATTTTAATAATTTAAAAATAAAATCCAAACACTTAGCTATACAAAGCCCTTTATATAACATTTTTGAAACGAGGCTAAACATGGAAAATAGTTTCACTAAAACCTTGAACTTTTCTCTGGTCATGCGTTTTCTGTCTCTGTACTTACAGCTTCTCTACTCCACATCCGTACCCTTCACCCCTTCACCACACACACGTACACCCCCCCACACACACGTCTGGAATGTTCTTCTCTATTTGCCTTGTGAACTAGTTACTCTTCAAGTCTTATCAGATTATCTTCTGTGTCATTTTTCTCTCTCCTACCCTCTATCAAGTTATAGCTTTCTCCATTTATGACTGAAAAAAGCTCTGTACACACTTTTTTAAGGTTCTATATTTGTGCTGTGTTCCCTCTTAAATCTCCCATTGGACGTGGCACATCATGTATGGGTCTAACTTTCTACATTTAACTTCTCTCCAAATGTATAACATGTAGGTCAGCTGTCTGAGGGGCCTCTTGCTGTTTGCATGTCTCATAGGCCCCAAAAGTGGATACTCAGAAAGCAACCATGGCACTACCCTTTCTTCATTTGATCTGTTGGCTGTGTTGGTCTTGCAGTTAGTCTGCAGTTAATCCATAAGTTAGTTCAGCAGTAATTTTCAAAGTGCTCATTTACATCACAAGGAGCAGAAGCCAAAATGAAGGCTGTAAGTGGTCCTCTACAGTGCCCGGTCCCCTATCCTGGGAGACTGACTGGGGCAAATAAAGAACCATCTTATCACACCCGTCGTGACCTCCAGCCTTCGTCGATGCTTCATGTAGAGTGTTCTGTCCTCCACTTTCTCCTTCGTTGCTACTCATCTGCTTCTATTTCTACTGCATATTCTTCAGTTTCTCTAGCTATGTCTGTATGCCAAGATCCAAACACTCATCTCTTTTAATCATTTCCCCTTCATGCTTAGCTCATCCCTAGATCTCTTCCCTTTAAGGTGCCTGTTCACGTGGATGCCTTCTTCGGGAGGTTGACCCGAGTGCACTACTGAGTTTGCAACCACTCCACCCTGTGATTCTGCTTGCTCAGCTCTATTTTCCATAGCAGTCATTACCTTCTAACTCACTATATAATTAACCTATCGATTGTATTTATATTCCATTGCTGGTGTCCTCCCACGAGTCTATTTCTAGAAATTTTGCCTCTTTTGTTTATTAATGTATCTCACCTGCAACACTGTAAATATGCAAACACTGAACAGTGAGTGAACAGTTCATTCCTCTTAGTGCCGATGATACCTGCTCTCCCACTGGGTGCCCCCTCTGCCAGGTAGTAGAGATCCTTGGTGCTCCTGTCTTCCTGCAACACTGGGCCAGGGCTCACTGTACACCGACCAGGGCTCTTAGCGTATGGCTTCTGTCTCTTGATTTCCTCAGGAGTTAATGTAGATTATCTTTGTGTGTGGGGGGGCAAAAACTATATTTTCTGAATGCTATTTTCATTAAACCAAAAATTGATAAATTATAAGGAAGCTTATGGTGTATTCAGGAGTTACTTTTTTACCCACCATGTCTCAAACTTTGTTCCTTTGAAAAATAATATAATTATTTCCTACTTGGTAGGGTCAGCTTTCTAAATATTTGACCTTATTTCACTAAGAGATTTGCCATATTTGAATCTGTTAAGTCCCAAAATGGAACTCATCCTGGTCAGATTACAGGTCAGTGGAACAAAATTAGGGATCACCTACCCCATTCCAGACACTATACTGAAAACTAGGGTTCCAAGACGAATAGGATATAAGTTATGTGTGGTATCAGACAGTGGCTGAATATGGCTCAGGTATAAATACACACGGAAGTACGTAGTTACATATATAAATACGTGTGTGCAAATGTAAATGTAATAAAATGCTTAAGTGTCCCTCTCTACTCAAGCGTGTTCTTAGGCAACAACTTCAGAGTTTTTTGAGCATATAAAACATAATCACATGGATCAGCCAGGCTTCTTACGGGGGAAAGTAACTTGGGAAGTGTGCCAATAATTGCTTTCAGTAAAATCCTTGTTTTGGGAAGTGAATTTGAGGGTCAGTTGAGTTATTTTATGATGTTCTCTTCATTTAGAAATTTACATCTTTGAGATTTAGTCACAGAAGTGACTTTTTGTGCAAAACAAAATGACACGATCTCTTTACCATAGCATTAGCAGTGGATGTCATCAGCGGGCTGGGTGTGTGTTCCCTGTGTGTGAAATGCTGTATTTCACAAGGGATCACCCCAATACCTAATCCATTGTTCCTGAGCTGCCTCCTCTTCTGTACTTGTCAGTGCAGGCTGTCTTAGTTCCTTTCCACTCTGAGCCATGCAATTTTACATAATTATAAACACTGCCTCAACCTCGATTGCTATGACATGAAATCTCAAGCTTGAAGACAAGATGCATTTATGTCGGCATGTTAACTTTATTATTGAAAGCAAGAGCAGTTCCAATGTTATTCTTGTAGACAAGGAAATAACTCCCTCCCCTTTTCATCCTACTTTGTGTTCTGAGCTAGTATTTCTCCACTTCTTTCTTGCTTCCGAGAAACTCTGCCCATGTCTATAGGATTGTTTAGCCATCTTGAGAGAAATCAATATGGAAAACACAGTGAAAACTCCCCCCCCCCTTTGAAAGTTTGTTTTCCATACTCTCCGCTGAGCCGATTGCTTAAAAAAGCACGTCTTTTTCTTGCTCCACATCTCTCAGGAGCTAGAGCTACTATGTAGAACTTCCTGGGGAGAGTTAGGAAGGGCCTCTCATGCTCAAGCCATCCTCTGCTATTACTGGCAAGTCATGCAGCACGAGGCTGTGGTGCTTGTGGAGAAGAGACACTGTAGCCTCACCCACCAGGGGGACCCACTCCATGTCCAAAAGGGGAAGGGGCCTCTATGTATCTGTGCTTGTGACGCTGTGACCTAAGGCATCTGCCTCAGAGATAACACAGAGACGCTTGGGGCTTTTGGGGCTTAGAATGCAAAATTGGGACATGAGGTTATGAGGTCCTGGGTCAGGCACTTTTTAAATTTTTTATTTATTTTTTAAGGATTTATTTATTTACTTGAGAGATAGGGAAGGAAAGTGTGAGCAGGGGGAGGAGCAGAGGGGCAGGGAGAGGGAGGAGAAGAGAATTTCAAGCAGACTCTTCTCAGAGCACAGAGTCCCATGCTGGGCTTGATCTCACAACTCTGAGATCATGACCTAAGCCAAAACCGAGACATGGACACTCAGTCAAATAAGCCACCCAGGCATCCCATGGGGCAGGAACTTTAAAAGGCACACGCTCTTCAACTGTTATTTATCGGTGACATATATGTAGGTACGTACAGCATATGGTAGGCGGGGCCATATTCATAAAATAACATAAAATCAATAAATCTTACCTGAAAGTGCACAGGTATTAAATTCAGAGTCAGAATTCAATCAACCTAACCCCAGGCCCCAAAGCATATTGCTCTTTTTTGATTTCCTGTGGCATTCCCGGGCCGGCCTCACATACTCCAGAATATGCCTGTCTCTTTGGGTGTTTCCAGGTAGTCTGCCCTACTATTTGACTAGAGTTAACATTTTTTTGAGTGAAGGTAATATGCTCATGTGATTGGACTAGAAACTGCAACGGAGAAAGACCTAGATAATGCTGTCTTTGCTGTCATGGAGCTTAGAATTGAATTTGCACTTAGGTAGCTCAGTTGGTTAAGTATCCAGCTCTTGGTTTGGGCTCAGGTCATAATCTCAGGGTCATGGGATTGAGCCCAGCAGGTGCTCCATGTTCAGTGGGGAATCCCCTTGATCTTTCTCTCCCTCTCCATGTGCCCCTCCTTCTCATGCTCTCTCACTCTTTAAAATAAATAAAAAAAAATCTTGAAGAAAAAGAATTTAAGAAGGTAGAAATGAATGCAGGGATAACAGGAAGCACATAATAAGTTGTCACACAGGGAAATGAGAATCATTTATTTTGGGAAGAATAAGGAACTCTTTGTGCAAAAGTGATATTTGATCTGGATCACGAAAATATAGAATGAGTTTTGATATGAGGAAGAAATGAGGATCATAGTATTCTAGGAATAGGTGAAATTATGGGCTAAGACACTTAGCAGGGAAACTTCTGGATATAGTTTGGGGATGGATGTTGGTTTATTTTGACTGAACACAGGGCAAGAGAAAAGGCTGGAGATTATTGTCAAATTTTAATGCCCCATTAAGGACCCGGTGGTTTATTTACAAGCAAAGGGGAACTGTGGAAGGTTTCAAATGAGGAGAGTAACTTATTGAGAATGATGTTTTGGAATACAATATTGGCGGCTCCCAATTGGAGGGCAAATGTAAGAGAAGTGTGTTACCAAACTGCCTCTACTTGTGGGTGAGTAGTTGTTTATTCTCTCTCATACCTGAGAGAGATGCCTCCATCCCATTCTCTCTCTGCCTTCAGAGAGCATCTGTGAAGCAGTTGTCTCTGGGCAGGGTGTCCAGAAATGTCTGGGAGGAGGTGGAAGGGAGAAGAGGTCAGTGGATGGTCTCAGGCTGTGCCTGTAGCTCACTGGCCAGGTTCCTTGGTATCTCCAGATTCTGTGGCTGCCTGGAAGTTGCAAGGCAAGAGGTGAGAAGTGCATGCAGAGGAAAAAAGGCAAGATGTTGACGGGCAGTAGCCACCAACAGTGGGAGAAACTGGGAATACTATTGCAGTGGGTTCCTTGATTTATAGCGGCAGCAACAACCTAGATCCTTTGTCACAAGAACAGCATAGACATTCCTGTTTTTAACCCTGTTTTTACCCCAGTTGCAAAGAAAGGCAATGGCCCCAGTCTAGGGTGGCACTTAACAAATAATGAACAGCACTGAAATGTATATATCATGGTCAGGAAGATATCCCTGAGAGATAACTGAATAAAGGAAGTAAGGTAGCTATCCACGCAGAAATCTAGAATAGAAGGCTTTTAAGCAGGTAGAAAGGCAACACGAAGTCCTTGAGATACGACTGTGTTTAATATGTTTGAGGAATATCAGGGAGTCCAGCATAGCTGGAGTGAGGGAGAGGAGGGTAGGAGAAAAGGGGGAAAGAGAATATGGATTCAGATAGTATATGGATCTGTGGGTGATAAGATTTTTATGGCTTACTCTGAGTGAGATGTGAATACATTTGAGAATTTAAAGTAAGCAGAGGGATTGGCTATCTAGAGCTTTAATAAGACTGCTCTTGATACTGTGTTGAAAATAGATTACAGAAAAGAAAGGGTAGAAGAAGTAAGATTATGTGGGAGGTTACTGTAATAAACCAGGCCAGAAATTATGGTGGCTTGGACTACATGGATAGTGAGATGTGAGAATTGTCAAACTCTGGATTTAAGGTAGGACAAGCAGGAATTTAAGACAGATTGGAAATTTGATATGGAGGAAAAAACACATTTAAAGAATATAACAAAAATAGAAAAGTATAAAAGCTTAAAAATATATACTTGTTGTGGCTATATATTTCCTGGTATGGGGAAGGCTGTAGGAAACACTGGTTTTGGTAAAATATTAGAAGCTCAGTTTGAGCATTTAAGTTTGAGACATCTATTAAATAACCTATGAAAAATACTTTAAGAAGATTATCAAAGATAATCTTATCAAAGACATATTAGCAGATAATTTGGAGATGTGGGTTTGGATTCTGGGGAAAATTTGGAGCTGGAGATATATAGGTAGGGACCATCAGGGTCAGGCTGGTCCCCAAGTTACAAAGTTGTGATGACCTGGGAGTGGGTGCACGGGGGACATAGGAGAGGGTCTGCAAACAAGCTCTGTGAACCCTAACATTTGAAATGGGGTTGGAAAACACAGCAAAGGAGACTAGGAGGGAGATAGGGACAGTTAAGGACCCTGTGATGACTGTTAGATTTAGAAAAGTGGCAATGATGGTGAGCTCAAAAGGACGGTTTCTACAGAGGGGTGGAGGCAAACACATGATGGGAATGAGGTCAAGAAAGAATGGGAGGAAAGGAATTGGAGACACAAGCAGGAAACGAGTAAGGTCAGTGAGGTGTATGCAGGCAGGTAAAGATGATAATTGAACATGGGACTTCAGGTGCATAGGGAAGAAGAGAGGAGGATGGCGTGGGTGGATAAGAGTGAAAAGGTGGTTGAATCAATAGGTTGTAGGTCCTGGTGGGTTGGAAGAATTGTTAGAGATCTTAGTGTGACCTTCTATAAGAAAATACCACAGACTACATGGCTTGAACAATAGACATTTGTTTCTGATGGTTCTGGAGCCTGAGAAGTCCAAGGTCAAAGCGCCTGTACTGTTCCTGGTGAAGACTTCCTGGCTTATGAACAGCCTGCCTTCTTGCTGTGTACTCATAGGGCAGAGAGAGCATGCTATCTGGATTCGCTTCCTCTTTTTCTAAGAACACTAAGAACTAATCCCTTATGGGAGCCCCCACCCTCATGACCTCATGTAACCCAATGACCTCCCAAAGACCCACCTCCAAATATCATCACATTAGGGATTAGGTTAGGACTTCAAATTATGCCCTTTTTTGGAGAAGGGGCATAAATATTCAGTTCATGACATTAGATTTGGGTTAGTAGAGCGTGGGCTAAAAGGAAAGAGGTGGTGATTGTTGTGTGGGGATTATTGAGATTAAAGTAACAATAAGGGATGTCTATGGAATAAGTGGCAAAGGTGGGGTTAAAGGGAAGACCTTTGGAGGAGAGTAATTCAAGGAATTGAGAATCCAGGCTATTGGAAGGATGACCAATGTGGGTTTTAAGTTATGATAGAAAAGTACTGGGAAAGAATGACAGTAGCCAAAAGCTAACCTTTCTAGAAAGAGAGATAAGTAGACTGCAGGTGTGGAAAGTGACTGCCACAGGGACGGAAGTGTCGGATGTGTCGGATGAGATCTCTTAATGCTGGGAGTCCAGCATTGGAGGAGTCTGCAATCCAGGGTAGGAGGGAAAATAGTCTGGAAATGATCATGAGGACTAAGAGGGGCTCACACTCCGGCTGCAGACTCCACAGCACCCAAGGAGTAGCAGACAGCCACTGTTGGAGAGGGCTGGAAGGAAATCCGTGTCCTTAGGGGGAGCCAGCTTCAGACCAATTAAGAATATAATGATAACTTTCAAAGAAGATGCTGAATTTAAGGAAAAGGGTTTGTGATTGAATTAGAATTGAATTAGTTAGAATTTCAGGGTCATAGAGAACAAAAAGGTTTCAGGAGGTGGAAGGTGGGAGATGGAACCAGATGAGGATTGAGATGAGCCTATGGAACCAGATGAGGACTCACCTTCAGGGAATGAAGAATGACTTTGGTGTCTTGGGTCTTTTGTGATGTTTGGTATGAACAAGGATAAAACATACAATTAGATGAGTCCAGTTGGCCCAAGGGACAGAGTGATGGAAGTGCTGTGGGGGTTGAACAGAGGGAGGGGTGCAGAGGCAACTTGACAGAAGCAGGAAGAGTTCTATCCTCCCATTGGAGTCCCACATAAGTGTACCCTTTGTGTTACTGGATTTAGCTCAACGGTGGTCGGCAGGACTGGCCTTTCTCTAAGCGCAGGCATTCCCCTGACTCTTTTGTACTGCCTTATACATCCTAAGTGCTTAACAGATATTGTTGAGTGAGTTAAAAATACCAGGAATGAGAATGATATGGGTAAAATTCAAGCCAATTAATGATAAAAAACATATACTTCAGTTCCATTGGGATCGTAATCAATAGTCTGATTTTCACATAGGCACTGGGGAAAGGTAGTCAAAAATTTGTATTTCAAGGCATAAAAGGAGCAAGTGAAAGTAAATTTTATGCAAAAGAAGTGCAAAGCAGAAGCTTGAGGTTTTTTTAACCAAGTTATAGTTTTGTGAGATGCACATTTTTTCCCCTGAGGGCATATATATTTCTTTTCATTTTTGTTGTTTTGACCAAAACAAGATGAAGAACAATTGTCCTAAAAGAAAAAAAAAAAAAACTGCTTTATCCAGCAGCACAAGCTCTGGAAGAAGGGGGAGAAATGAAAAAAGGGCAAGTTTTGGCAATGCACAGATCTCTATACCTTTTTTTTTTTTTAATATTCCATTCATTTATTTGACAGAGAGAGAGATCACAAGTAGGCAGAGAGAGAGGGGGAAGCAGGCTCCTCACTCAGCAGAGACCTTGATGCGGGGCTTGATCCCAGGACCCTGAGATCATGACCTGAGCCAAAGGCAGAGGCTTTTAACCCACTGAGCCACCCAGGCACCCCCTCATTAAAATGAATGTCTCTTGGTATTTGGAATTTTTCCAGACAAATGGAGAGTTTCCTTTGGGTTCATATGTCTTTTTAGAAGCTGGTAGTTTTCCTGTGATTTTTTTTTTCAGGGTTTTTGCTGTCTTTGCAATGAATTTCTAACAGCGAAGCATCTGCTAATGGAGAAGTGTTTCTTGATGTTCACCTGAATCAGATAGCAAATGGTTATGTACAGACAGTTGCTCTGTCCTCTGTTTAGAATAGTGGATTTTGAAGGGTTTGAGGAACGTTTGGAGATCAAGGAACTCAGTCTGCTCTTGGCTTCCCTCCCCCCTCAACTCCTCTGGAACTTTGTTCAAAGTGGGCCAGAGAAGTTGGTTAACTTGTACTCTAGTACAGTCACTTGTACTCTACACCCATTTCGAGAATGCACTAAGCTAAGAGGCTTGATGATTATGTACATATGTGAACTTGAGGCCCTTAAAGATGTGGTGGTGGTGTGGGCAGGTGGTAGTCCCTGAACTGCAGAGGAGAGACGAGTTTAAAATTATACTTTTACAAAAAGTGAGGCGAAATTCCAGCCTGGCTTTCTTCATTCACTTTCAGTCCTCAAAGCTCCCTACTTTTTAAACCTGCAGCGGGAGCTGTATCAGCTCACATTTGTGTTAGGTCTCTGGAGGGAGAAAGGATCATGACACACCAAGAGAAATTATCATGTATACTTGATTTGTGATTCAGATACTTTATGACTTTTTCTATTTAAAGAAGCAAAAAGTATAGCCGAAAGTTGATTTTAAATATATCACGTTACAGTCACCCATATATGAAATGAAATTTGTTGTATTCATAAAGTTGCTGCGGGTGGTGTGCTGTATATTGGATTGATTCTGAACTAAAACGAAAACTTTCTGAAAAACAGCTAATAAACTTAAAACTTTTTTAAATTTAAATTCAATTTAATTAACATATAGTATATTATATGTAGTATTGTTACTGTATTATTATTAGAGGTACAATTTAGTGATTCATCATTTGCGTATAACACCCAGTATTCATTACATCACTTTTTTGTGTTTTAACATGAAAAAGAGTTTTGTAATTTACTTGATAATTTTTTAGAAATCTTTTTGGAAACAAATATGTAAAAACTAAATTAGTGAAGTATGTTTGCTAAAAACCAACTCATTGGAATTAGAGTATTTCCTTAAGCACTAATAATACTGATACTGTATGATTTAGAGTAGCTATTATTCTCTTATATCTGATTATTATATTTACCATGGAAACATAATTGATTCCCTCCAAATCATATCTATCTAACTACCTTTCTCTCTCTCTCTATCTATTCAGATCTTTAAGGATATTTTTAAACCTTGCAGTCATTTTTCTAGTGCTAATGTTATCCAAGTAATAGCTTTTACCTAAGCTGATGGAGAGAAATTTGAGAAAGCTGAAACCACTGGGGTTCTAGTCTCAACTTTTCAGTGACCTTGAAAAAGGAAAGCAACATCAGTGTGCTTCAGATTCTTCATTTCTTTAAACATAATGCTAATACTCACTGTCTTCAGAATTAATATTGCCAGCTTTTACTAGAATAATTGGGGAATTTGATTAATAAGAACAAAAGAGTTTTCTGAGGAAAGAGACTCATTTTGTGCTCCCAGAAGCTTCCTGTATGAGGGCAGAGGTTACACTGAGCACAGGTGAGTGATATGAAGACTCATCTGGGGCTGCCCTTCCACCACTCTTCTCCAGGTCTTGGAGATGTTTCAACACCTGATTCCTTTTGATTTTTCCTCTAAGAGCTGACAGTGTTAGCCTGGCCAGTTGAACACTGCTCTCTGAATTCCCCTTTCCAAGTTGCTCTTATAATAATTTCCCATATAAATGTCACTGTAACTTTTTTGAGTCACTTCTCAGAGTCCGTGGAAGGGATGTGGAAGAAGGAACGGAGCATATGTGAGTGATTAGGGAAGACTGAGTTGTTATGCTATTTTTTGTTCTGATTTGACAATTACTCGTAGTTTATCAGTATCTGTATTATATCTAGCAGCATCCTAGGTGTCCCGTGAGAGTCTAAAAAGTCTTAAGACATGGCTTGTTTCCTGTGTTTTCCTCTAGGATTTTGATGTTTTCTGTCTCATATTTAGGTCTTTCATCCATTTTGAATTTATTTTTGGTCTAAGAAAGTGGTCCAGTTTCATTCTTTTGTGTGTTGTCCAGTTTTCCCAACACTATTTGTTGAAGAGACTGTCTTTTTTCCATTGGCTATTCTTCTCTGCTTTGTTGAAGATTAGTTGATCATATAGTCGTGGGTCCATTTCTGGGTCTTCTGTTCCCTTGACCTATGCCATAGCAACTTCTTACTAGACACATCTCTGGAGGCAAGGGACCATTAGGACTTTATCAAGATAAAAAGCTTCTTCACCTAGAAGGAAACAGTCAACAAAACTAAAAGACAACTATATAATGGGAGAGGATATTTGCAAATGACATATCCAATAGAGGGTTAGTACCCCAAATCTATTAAGAACTTATCAAACTCAACACCCCCAAAATAAATAATCTAGTTAAGAAATGGTCAGAAGACATGAACAGACATTTTTCCAAAAAAGACATCCAGATGTCTAACAGACATATGAAAGATGCTCAACATCACTCATCATTAGGAAAATACAAATCAACACCATGATGAGATATCACCTCATACCTGTCAGAATGGCTAAAACTAACAACAGATGTTGGTGAGGATGCAGAGAAAGCGGGACCCACTTACACTGTTGGTGGGAATGCAAACTGGTGGTTCCTCACAATTAGAACAACCCTATGACCCAGCAATTGCATTACTAGGTATTTACCCAAGGGATACAAAAATACTGATTCAAAGGGCCACATGCATCCTGATGTTTACAGCAGCATTATCAATAATAGCCAAACTGTGCAAAGAGCCCAGATGTCCATTGACTGATGAATGGATGAAGAAGAGGTGGTGTAGATGTACATAATGGAATATTACTCAGCCATCAAAAAGAATGAAATCTTGCCATTTGCAGTGATGTGGATGGAGCTACCGTATATTATGCTGAATGAAATAAGCCAGTCGGAGAAAGACAAATGCCATATGATTTCACTCATATGTGGAATTTAAGAAATAAAACGGATGAACATAGAGGAAGAGAAAAAAAAGGCAAGAGAGAGGGAACCAAACCATAGAGAACAAATTGAGGGTCCATGGAGGGAAGTGGATGGAGGGATGGGTTAAATGGGGGATGGGCTTTAAGGAGGGAACTTGTGATGAGCACCTGGTGTTGTATGTAAGTGATGAATCACTAAATTCTACACCTGAAATCAATTTTACCATATGTTAACTAACTAGAATTTAAAGAAAAACTTGAAAAAAAAAGAAAAAGACACGGTTTGTTCTCCATGAACTTTTCCAGCTACGTGGAACAATAAAGCTAACCCCTAAGACATTATATTAATTGTTAAGCTATATACATCTGTATATAAAGGGTATGGGATGCCCTGTACTAGGCTCCTTTCTATGCTGTACGTCATTTAATGCTCACCAATCCTGTGAGGGAGGCATCACTTTGCAGATACTGAAACTGAACTCTTGACATTGAAGGCTTTCCTACCGTCAGATAATAAAGGAAAAAGTAAGGGTAGCACATCTGTCTATATGACTAAGACTTACTCTTTTTCCATTAGTAAGAAAATTACTAATAATTTTTTAGGAGTAAAACTGAGGTGGGGCTGTCAGAGAAGATCCACGATATGGGTTTTACCAAGTCAAGGAACAATCTTTTAATCTTTTAAATCTTTTCAGTGAAGATACAACTGAGTTCCAGAGGAGACTACTGACAACTCAAGAATCCCACTAAATGGCAGAGTGTTTCTTTCCAAGGTAACTTAATTTTCAGAATAATGGAAACATTCATATGTTCTTGGGAAGGAATCTCCAACTCAGTTACCAGTTCTTCAACTTTTCAAGTCACCACGGCAGAGAGTAGCAAGTCTTAATGTGAGTCCCCAAACATTTACATACTTCAGAATGGAAAGGTGTAGGAGCCATCCCAGGCAACCCGGACACTTCTACAGACCCTGAATTATATCTCCCGCTAGCACCATCATTTCTTTTCTAGAGAAGCTGAATGAGCTCCCAGAACTGAGATGCTTCAAGACTCTTCCCCAGGGGCAGACCTCCCGGTGAAGATGCGGATCAAGAGATCAGGAAAATGCACAGTGCTGGATGGATGAAAAGACGGCTTTGAAAACACGGATTACTCTGATTTATACTTCACAGTGATACCATAGGACACAACTGCAGGCAAGGAGTTGCTTGATGTGGGACCTGAAGGCATTGACCAGACTTCCCCTGTGTGGGCCCTGGGGGAACAATGACCAAAGGATCTCTGTCTCCAGGACCGCAACAGCTTCCCTACTTACAGAAACCCAGGGAGATGCTCTACCTCTGTAACCTAAGGATAATGATACTCTGATTGTTGTAACTATTAATTGTAATTTATGTTTAAAGCACTTCATGGTTCACAGTAAATAGTGGCTCATTATGAGAAAACATTTCCTACAAGTAATTTTAAGTGTATTGGAAATTTACCAGGTGTTGATAGCTGTAGAAATGTATCTTCTATAACTTGACCTCGAGAATCTCTAACTCTGGCAGGTGAAATGCTCCAGGTGCAGCAAGATGATGTCTTCTGAGGCCAAGAATGCCGTGGAGTGCTGGTGCATTGATGTATCACATGCTGATTTTTCTATATTATATGCATTCTCAGCTATAGAACAGGACGTGATCTGTGGATGTTTTTTCTTCGTAGCCTTGAATTGAATAATTTGTCCCCCTGAGGCAGTTCGTGCCACTCCGATTGTTGCATGATTGGGGTTTGCTGTCAAGGGTTAGACGGCACAGTGCGTGCCATGACACCCTGGTGTAACAACTGTGCTCCCGTAGTAACAACTGAAATATAATACTTAATTGCTTAATTATTGTTTTGGAAAAACATACCATAATTCTTTAAGAAATGAACATTCTATTAAAATACTGCAGTTATAAGAAAAATGAAATATTTACAGAAAATTATACAGGAATGCACACACGCTCAAAAGGCACTACTATTGCAAATTAAACCTTAATGAATTGCTCTTTCATACAGTTTAATTTTCTCCAGTTTATTCCCTGGTTTAGAAGCATCGGTTCATCTTGACTTTCCAGATTTCTGGTCAAATTGTTTTGCATGCCCAAATAATATTTCAGTGTTCCAGATCCTTCCATTCCTGGAGGAAAACATGAAAACTTCCTTATTACAGGTTATTCATAGAAAGGTTTCTATTTTTTCATTTAGGTTCCTTGTTCAGAACGTCTTCTCACCTTGCCTAGTCACACAGCAAAAAGAGAAAAATAATGTCACTACATAAGGCCAGTTTTTCCATTGTACGCATGACATGTGGTTTTCTTTTCTATTAGTTTCCTCTCTTTTATCTTTTTTCCCCCTTATTTCTGTTCTATTTTATTCCCTCAGGTAGAAATGATTTGGCCCTCATACATAAGAATTTCAAGCCCATTTGAACCAAAACTTAAGTCATTCAAACAGGTGCAAATCCCCCTGTTCTAAATGGACCATTATTCTTTTTTCTCAAGTCATCAATTGTAAAACTTCATTTGCATATAATGTAACAAAAATAATAATCTTTAAACCACATAGTTTTTTTTTTCATAAGAAAACTCAAATTATCAATGTAAATAATGTTAGGTGAAGAATTCAAATGAAGCCTATCTTTGGAGAACAAAATTTTATGGTTGGAAAGGCATCACTCTGAGAATGAAGGATCTAAAGGCAAATGGGGAGAAAGCACGTGGAGGGGAATTATTTGGTGTTTGAACCCTTTGAGAACAGGTCTATGTGAATGTGAAACTCAGCTTCTGATTTTTTTTTTTTTTTTTGTGGTCTCTTTTAATAAGAATTCTGAAGCATAACAATATAGCGAATGGTGGTAAATATCAGTTACATGGCTACATAATGATGATAAGCATTACTTATGGGATGGCTAGACAAACTGGGTAGGATATGCAAAGGGAATTATGGGAGGAGAAGAGCAACAGATAAGGGCTGGATTTAGTCTTGAGTGGAGAAGACTGAATCTGTGATCCAAACATCGTATGAGACACTTAGTCAGAAAAGTAACTTACACACTGGGTGTGATCACAAACAATGAATCTTGGAACACTACATCAAAAACTAATGACATGCTTTATGGTGACTAACATAACATAATAAAAATTTAAAAAATTCCATGATATATTAAAAAAAAAACTAACAAGTCATAATTCAGTCAGCAAATATATTGATGTTATTGTAATGTCTTTTATTGTTTTCCTTATCTTTTTTTTTTAAATATTTTATTTATTTATTTGACAGAGAGAGACACAGCGAGAGAGGGAACACAAGCAGGGGGAGTAGGAGAGGGAGAAGCAGGCTTCCTGCTGAGCTGGGCTCAATCCCAGGACCCTGGGATCATGACCTGAGCTGAAGGCAGACCCTTAACGACTGAGCCACCCAGGTGCCCTGTTTTTCTTTTCTAAGGTAAGTCATTCTTCCTACTCTCAAAAGTCATACATGTTGTTGGAAAATCTCTAATATATACAAAGTGATTTGGAAGGGCCCTTGGTTCAGTTACTTAATCCCTCTGATCCATCTGCTTTCTTGCCTGAAAAATAGGAATAACAATACCTAACCTTAACCCTGACCCTGACCTTGTCTCATCTAGGAGTCATTATTCCTAATGATTTTATATGCCCCTGAATTCTTCTATGTTGTACTTTATTTCGTAGTGAGTGGAGGGTATAAGAAGATCACTACAAAATTCAGTTTTGACCATGAATATCACAATTCTGTGCCTGCGCATAACAGGTACTCAGAAATATTTGTCCATTAAAAAAATAAATTTTACCCATTTGTAGGATAAAAGTAACATCTAAGAATGCTTTGATATTTTCAGCTATGCCCAGCAGTATTATCTTTACTTATGAACAACTGTGAGATCATTTGATCAATACACTGACTGAAAAATGAATGCTCATAGTCTGTAAGTAGAACTTTGTAGTGTTCATCTAATACATATGTGCTTAGGTATTATTATCATTTCAACTTTTACTTTTTACTGAATGTCACAAGGCCAGTCTCAGTTTACCAAGGAGAAAGCCATTTAAACAGGAAGACAAAAGATCTGGTTACCCTAGCAACTGGAAGCTCTGCCATCACAGCTCTCTTCAGTTCAACTTACACATCTGTGCATTTTTCTTCTTTTATTTTTTAAGTGGGAATGCAGTTTTAGAATAATGGCTGCCAAAAATGGGTAGTAGCACAAATCAGAAAGCCATTTACATAGGTAATTGGGATGTTCTTACATTTTCTATTCCATGTTATCAAACAGTTGCTTTGAATACTTAAGGGTTAAATAGCACTTATCTCTAATTATTTTTAGTAACTTTGTGAATTAAAAAAATAAGACCCATGTATTTCTGGAATTTGGTTAATTAGAAAGATAGCATTACTTTTCTGGTCAATAAAACAACTATTGTCACTGTTTTTGAAATACATAATTGTATACATATAGATATGTGTACAGTCTTCACATCCCATTTGAAATATTCATTAACATTGTTGGTATTTTAAAATGTCCTGTGTTTGGGAAAAAACAATTAGGGGCTAGCCTAGATGATGGTGGTATTCTCTGCTAACATCAAAGATATCTGCAATGCCTGTCTTTACAGACTGCATCAAGACTTACAAAGTTAAAAAAAAACGACAGTCTGTGCTTACTGAATATAATATACTAAGCCTTAGTGCTTGGATAAACCCTTTAGTTTGGGCAAGGCAATTAAATACTAAAGTTCTGGTATAATCCTTCTGGTGATGTGTTTAATGAGGCACAAAGGAAATGACAGAGATCTTAAAAATGGTTTTCAGCAACTGTCATCCTTTGCCCCTCATTGCTGCAAACTCCTGTTATTCTTTGTTTATAACCATGTTGCCAGGTCTCAAGACCCAGATCCAGTGTGCTGGGTGAGAGAAAGAGCACCACGGTATCATCACATCATGTGTGTTGGTTGGCTGAGTTTATTAAATAAAAGTAAACTATCCTGAAGAAATCAGCCTGTAAACATCCAGGAGTCAAAAGTCTGCACTTTAAGCAAGTGCATTTTCAAAATCAAAGACTTCAGTAAATAGCTCTGAATGAGGAAGCTTGCATCCCACTTACGAGATCAGGAAAACCAGGTGCCCACTGTTTACATTTTTCCTTAGCCACAGTAGTCTTTTAAAGAGAATCTGAGATGAATATCAGAATCTACTGTATATCCTTAATGGTTTGTTGTGCTTGGGTCTTTGCAAACTTAGTGATTTCAGTAATACTCAACCTGTTATTTGTCACCTCACAGAGTCCTGAAGAGAAGATCTTTCAGTTACTCAGTTATAGATTGAATGGATACAAGAAGAGGCAAATAATTAGGAACTATATGCCTCAAAATAGACACATAATTAGGTTGCTTCTTATCTGACATCAGTAACTGGGCTTTTTTCTTTTTCTGGGTGTTTTGACACAAAATATGCTACAAATAAATATTGTGGTTTTCAAGAGATTAAGCTAGAATGTGGGCATTAATTCATATAGTTAAGGCAAGGGATCTGCAGTAAATTACTGATCAATGTGAAGCCCTATTCTTTTCTACTTTTGTGAAATCTATTTGTGTTACGTGAATAGCAGTGTCCCAAGGACTGTGTCAATGATCTTGGCCAGGGAAATACACTGAATTGAAATAGCTTAACTTAAAAAGATGAATATGTTTTTAGTTGATGATTTTACAACATTTATAGTCACACAACATGGTCATGTTCACCATCTTTACTAAAGGAATTATCTTTCTGGTTAACGAAGCAACTAGATCTTGGATTTTCTCTTCTCAGATGAGTAAGAGCAAAAATGTCGTAAATCTTCCTAAGCCTTATCTAAATGTGATGAGAGTCTCGGATAAATAAGTACATTGTGTCCATAAAGCCACTTTCACATATGTACATGACTGTGTTAGCTTGATCCTTAAGTCTGACTTAAAATATTTCTGTTACAAATTTCAGGAGAATTAGAAGTTCCTGATGTCTTATTTTAATTACTGTTAATTAGACTCTAAAGTTGGAGCAACGGTTTGCTACAAAAATCCATGCAGACTCAACCTTGAAGTTGAGTTTCATGTATATCTTAAATTTTCCGTTAATTGTCTAAAATATGTTATAGCTCTTAGAGGGGACTTTTAAGCAACTTTTGTAGTAATTCATATGCTTGTGTTTTGGTGGTTCCTTGGGATGTCATAAGCCTTGACTATGTCTCTTTGTAGGTCTGTGTCTTTGCCAGGTAGTCATAGTTCCTCCCTGATTTAGCCTTCATAGCTCTTCTCTGTCCAGTGAGTTTCTGCTCAGTTTTCAAGTCACAGCTCAAATGTCATGTGTTCTTTGTGTCTCCCTTGATTTCATCAACTTGTTGTTCAATCATTTGTATTCCCTTAGCATCTATGTTCTAGCCCTCTGTGGAGGATGCGCTTCTTACAGGGATCTGTAGGCACTTTGTGTCACACTCATTTGTAAGCTCCTTGTAGACAATGACCAGAGACTACTTCTGTATACCCCTAATGTGTAGCTCAGTTCTGACACAGACACAGTTCAGTGTTAGGTTATGGGCTAGTTATGTCCCTCCAAAACTCCTATGTTGAAGCCCTAACCCCTAGAACCTCAGGAAGTGACTGTATTTGGAGGTCATTAAATAATGTTCTTAGGACGAGCCCTAACCCAGTGTGATTAGTGTTCTAATAGGAAGAGACTAAGACACAGAAAGGTAGATCATATGAAGACATAGGGAGAAGATAGCCATCGATAAGCCAAGGAGAAGGACCTCAAAATGAAACTAACTCTGCTGCTGTTGGTGTGCTTATGTTCAGGAGGATGAAGGCCTAACTTACAAGTTTCACTGCCAACTGGTTTTAGAGGAAATTTGGCCGCTAATGGCTTGTAATTTATTTTGGTATTTTTTTCCTGCACTTTATTATAATTTTTAATGCTTATCAAACTGCATCATTGAGTTGTTGCTAAATTTCTCCCTGCCCTAAGCATTTTTGCACTGTATATATAGTGAATAAATATATATATTTAAAATATAGCATTATTCTTAAATTTCTGCTTATTATAACCATTTGATGACTATGGAGGCCATGTCCACATAAGGTGATTGTTTTAAAATTAATATTGAATCATCTGTCTCCAAATACTGTTAATAGACTTATAAATGCAAACTTTGTGTCTTATCATGCGAACTCTTTGCCAGATTTTTCCTTCTGCTTGTTTTGAATGCTCAGTGACATTGGCATTTTCAGGAACAGTGTTAAAATCTTTTTCCAACTATTTTCCTGCTATTAAATGTACAGTACACAACAAGAAGTACATTCTTCCAATGTGCTCTCCAGAAAGTAGCTTTGAGCATGGCACATCAAAAGCAAAATGAGTTTGGCAATCTTAAAGCAACATCTGTTCAGGGATTTTTTCCCCCTCACACCATGAGGGGGAAAAAAAAGAGAAATAAATGTATACTACCTGGCACATTAGAAAAAAATCAGAGAAAGGTGTTGTGTGAAAAAGGAATAAAAGGGAACCCAAGACAGAAAAAAAAATACATGAAATTATTGCTGCTCCAAAGACAAATTTACATTCTATATCTATTCTGTCTGTGGAGTAGCGTATACAGGTGGCAACAGAAATATGGGCTGAATCACAATACTTTTCTTGTGTTTCTCTGTCCTCACTAAGCATCAATTACCATTGGGCAAATGATTTTCTCCCAATACACCTGAGCAGTCATATATTTTCATTATTCTGCACTTTGTTTCAATGGCCCAACTGTAGAGGAAATGCTGTGTGTGCCCGCTGTGATGTTCATTGCAGCAACTGCACCTGTTAGGAGAATGTTTCTGTTTATTACAAACATTTGGCGAATATTGAGGCTGTGTCCACATAAGGTGGTTGTTTTTAAATTAATATTGGATCATCCGTCTTCAGATACTGTTCTCTTCAGTTTTTCACAATTCTCACATACACACACAGTTTAAAAATGTGAAAGGGGAACATGTTTTTCAAGCAACACAAACCCAGGAGGACGAATTTGAAGTGGAGTTGTCTTGCCCATGTTCTCCCCCCGCCGCCCCCTGTGCACCCCTTCTGATGCTCAGAGCTATTTCAGGTTACTCACACTGACTTATTCCTGAATCTCTGAGACAATGCGGTTGAGCTTGCCTTAGTGCTTTGTAATTTCCCTTCTCCCATTTCTTCCCCTCTTCATCGCCCCTCAACCTTCAAGCCCCTTCCTCTGAAGTCAGAGGAGAAGGTTAAAAAGAAAGGGAAAGTAAAATGGTGCCAGTGTCTCCTTTTTAGAGCCATTGGTAGCAGAATAGAAATAAACTGATATGAGGGCATCTGGCTGGCTCAGTGAGTAGAGCATCTAACTTGATCTAGGGGTTGCAGGTTAGAGCCACATGTTGGGTGTAAAGATTACTTAAAAATAAAATCTTAAAAAAAAAGAAGTAAATTGATATGGCAGAAAGGGAACCATTAGGTAGATGTGGGGTCCATCACCTCAGTATCTACTTAACAAGCCTACAGATGTTTAGTTTCTGTCCTTCCATTGTTATATGCCTTACCAAGAACTCACCAAAGGCAACGCCCTCAAAGCTCAGTTCTACCTCTTGTTTCTGTTCCTCTGATTTATTCACACTTCTGGAAAAAATACCTTCCTGAAATAGAGATCTCTTCACATACCTTCCTTGAATAAAAGTGTCTTATTGCCTCCCACCGCTGTGTGAAGAAAATGAGCTTTTGAGTCAGACTTGATCCTAAATCCAATTCTCTTATTTATACTGGTTGTGATTCACCTCAAGAAAGCTGCTTCACGTTTCTGAGCATTGGTCTTCTCAGCTGTAAAATGGGAAAATCATCCCTTCCTCGTGATTTGTGAAAATCACAGTAGTATATACTAGGACCTAACCTAGTGCAACAAAGGTTTAGTAGCCACAACTTACATTATCAGGTCTTCTCATTCCTCCTAACTTTGATCTGTAATCTCAATAAGCTCTCTAGTCAAACCTTCTTAGAATTGTCTATGCTTATTCTTTAGGAACAAACAAAATCATAACCTCCTATAGTGTGTTTATTTTTTCTATATTTTCTTCTCTTCTCCATTCTCCCACCTGTCCCTATCCCTCCCTCACCCATACTCCTACCTGTCCCTATCCCTCCTTCACCCATGTATTCAACTCCTGACCTCCATTTTTCACTGGGAAAATAAGACATTTCATAAGAAAAAATATGAGGACCACACTTCATTGAAAAAAAAGGAGTTTTATTAGACTAGAACTCTTTCCTTTTCCTGCCAAAGATACAAATATAATTTCCCTTATACACAAATTTTAGAGTTACCCTCCTATTTTATGAAATAATTGCCCCTAGCCTCTGGAATATAAACTCCTCCACCTGTCCTCTTTGCCTTTCCCAGAGGTCATGGTGTTCTCCAGATCTTTCCCAATAATATAAAAATATACTCTACTACCTCCCATTGTAGGTTCGTTGACCTCATATACTCACAAGCCCTATTTCTCTGCTATGGAGGTCAAAGCAGACCTCCAGAAAGGAGCTGTCTGTGCTTACCATTCCTTAGCCCTCACCGATTCACTTATGGTTTTCTCCTCAATCCACCCTTTTGTTTGTTTCATTTAAAATCTTTACTAAATGCTTATTACATATGAGTCTTTGGATATCAAGGTGAAAAGCTCTACTTCCGTCCTCTAAGTAATCTTTTAGTTCAGTAAGAAAGTAGATGGGACTATGTTATAATAAATGTTCTGTTATGTATTGAGTGGAAATGCCCACTGAATTCCAGTTCTTAAACTTTACCATATTTTTCACTTTTTTGGATATAATTCATATGTAGCATGGAATAGGCAGGCATTAAGGCATGTTGAGATGTAAAATATATTGATTTGATACACTTATATTGCAGCATGATTGCTATTGTAGCATTAGCTGACACCTCTGTCTGATCACATAATTATCATTTCTTCTAGTGGTGGGAATAATTAAATCCACTCTTAATTTGACTTTGGCTTCAGTGAAACTGAAGCTTTCCCAGGTCATCAAAAAATGCGACATTGCTAAATCTAGTAGGCACTCACCTGTCTTTGTGTTACCTGACTTCTCATAAGCTTTAGACATAGTTCTTTGAAATATCTCCATTCTGTTCCCATGACACCAAACCATCTCGAATTTTGAGTATCTCAAATACCTAATCAGTGGCTCCTTTTCTTGCTCCTTGTTATGACTTCCTCCTGTTCTCTCCTATCTGATCATGTTGTATGCCTTTGCCACAAGGTTCCTTTCTCTGTTCTTTTCTGTATGCGGCGTCCTCATCTGTTCCTGTATCTTTGCATATCATACGCCCCGTGACTTCCAGATATATTTCTCCTGTCCCAGTCTAGCTCCTGATCTATCTTATATATCCCAACTATCCATCTAATTGTTTCACACCCAATTCGTCACTAAGTTTCATCATTTTCTTTTTTAATTTGTTTATTTATTTACTGGAGAGAGAGAGAGGGAAAGAGAGAGCATGAGAGGGGAGAGGATCAGAAGGAGAGCAGGCTTCCTGCTCAGGGACTCGATCCTGGGACTCCAGGATCATGACCTGAGCTGAAAGCAGTAGCTTAAACAACCGAGCCACCCAGGCGCCCCGAAGTTCATCATTTTCATCTTCAGAATAGATACAGACTTTGTTCTCTTTCCATCTCCCCCTGACTGTGCTAATCTTTGCCCTTCATAACTGGCCTACCTGGTGTTCTTGCTCCTCCTGTATAATGTATTCCCTACATAGCATAGCAGCCAATGTCATATTTTCCCCCATTGCCCCCAAAACTTTCCTCCTACTCTCCTTCTTTATCTTATTATTTTGTGATAAGAACACTTAATACAAGATCCTCCCTCTTAACAAAATTTTAATTTTACAATGCAGTAAACTATAGACACTGTGCTGTATAGTAGATCTCTAGAACTTACTCATCTTGCATAACTGAAACTTTGTACCCTTTAACCAATACTTGTAATACATATACTTGTAATATATTTTTGTTTGCTTTAAGTATTTATTTACTTATTTTTAGAGAAAGAGGGGGACAGAGCAGGGGGAGGGGCAGAGGGAAAGAATCTCAAGTAAACTGCCTGCTGAGCGGGGAGCCTGACATGGGGCTTATTGCTACAACCCTGAAATTATGACTTAAGTCAAAATCAGACACTCAACTGACTGAGCCACCCAGATGCCTCAATACTTGTAATATTTTAAAGTGTAATATTTCTAAAATATAAATTTCATTGCAGACCGTGATTCTCTTGGTGGAAAATATTCAGTGACTCCCCTTTCTCTTCAGAATAAAACCTGCTTTTTCCCCATGGATTTAAAGTCCCCATATGATCTGTTTTTTGCTCTCTTTCCTCTTAACCTGCTCTGTAGACCTCGTGGCCTCCTTTCAGTTCCTTATACTTGCTCGTCTGATTCCTCTCCCAAAGACTGTTTTGTCATTGTTGCTCCAATGGGGAATGTACTTCTTTCTCTGAGAGACAATTCTCCCTGGGTTCCTTACATTTCTGCGCATCTTGTAATCACAAGCACTGCTTATCTTCTTAAGGATGACTTGGAACAGATTGATATTAATATATTACTATTATGACATATTAATCATATATTAATTATTAATTAATTAAGACAGATCATGAGCATCCATCAAATTGTGGTTACCTTGCAACCTATTAGCTTGCAAGGAGGGTAAGAGACTCTTCAGAGTTCTTGATAAGTTTTGACAAACTATTTTTAAAAATTACCGATTTTGAATTGAATATAAAAATATTCACTTCAGGGTTCTTTCCAAGGACATATTTAAGTTAGTTACTATATTATATGATTTGCAATAGCTCCCCAATATTCTCCTTCCTTCTTCTTCCAAATACCACGTGCACTCTTTCCAGGAATGTATGTCAACCTACATATTCATATGTTTAGGAATATACGTCAAGGAAGACAATAACTTATTTTGCAAAAATTGCTGCAGTCTAGAAATTAGTGTCAACATAGTGAAAGGTTTTTCATATACTTCTCTATTGGTTTTGCAGGAAGCTCTGCCCCACAGCTTATTATGTATTTAGTATGATACCAAAATAATTCATTCTGTATTTAGTGGAATCAAGTAGATCATTTTCATATACACATGAAAATATATACATTTATATATTTCTGCTTTCAAAATTAATTATTTTGAAAGTATAATCAGCTCTTATGTATATTTTAAGGTGTGCTTTTAAGATTATGATCTGCTTTATGGTAATTTTGTCTTTTACAGGCAAATAAATTATGGTTTTCATTTTAGAGATTCAAAGAAAGCTTTTAAGTATATCCATAGCTAAATAAGAAGCCTGGAACAACTAAACCTCAATAAATATAGCTCTTATTACCAAGTCTTCCTTTGGAATTGATTTGACACAAATATTTTAACATACATCTCTATTTTTTTTTCAGGCTACTGGTAAAGGTTAAGTTCAACATTTAAAAAAGACAGATTTTTCTCATCCTGTCAGGTCTAACTCAAAATATGCCTCTTCCCTAAAACTCCCTGTCTTCCTGTAAGAACAAATGACTACTTTTCACTTGTCCAGTATCCACTAGATTTCGGTTTGCCTTTATTTAATAAAGTGTACCAACAAATATGAACAAGTTGAAGTGGCCTAAGCAAGACAGGTGCTTCTTTCCGTGGGTAGCATGGTTTCTCTGGTAACCACCAGGGCCTCAGGTTGTTTAGCAGTTATTGTTCTCAGTATGTGACTTTCTCTAAGTTACCTCATGGTGCGAGGCGGCTTCTAGAACTCTGGCCATTGTGTTTTCTGAGTATTCAGAAGCGGGAGAATTTGAGCTCCTTTTAAACAGACTTTCTTAGAATTCTCACAGACCATGCTTACACTCCATCCACCAGATATTGGTTACATGGTGTCTTAGCTTGGATTGCTAAAACAAAAAAAAGCACAACCTGAGATGGTTAAGCAACACACATTTATTATGGCGGGGAAGTCTAAGATCAAGGCATTGGCAGATTCCGTGTCTAGTGAAGACTCTCTTTCTGTTTTAAAGATTACCATCTTCTCATTGTGTCTTCCTATGGTATGAGGGATGAGGGAGCTCTCTAGGGCTCTTTTATAAGGGGACTAATCTCATTTATAGATAACTCTCATGACCTGCTCACCTCCCAGAGACCTGCTTCCCAATACCGTCACCTTGGGGGGTTAGGATTTCAGTATATTAATTTTTGTGGCAGAAGGGCCACAAAATTATATATTCAGACTATTAACACATGGCAATAGTAGCTACGAACAAGGCTGGGAAATAATTATTCTGGGCGTTCATATATTCAAATAAAAATTGGGTTCTGTTACTCAAAGAGGGAAAACCTGTAGGTGAGTAAAGAATTACCAATTCAACTATATACCTCTATTTAATTTTTATGTTACTTTGCCTGATCATAATTAGCTTTCACTTGAATGTTACCATCACTGGAAATCTGTAAGTTTCTTGGAGGAAGGTATTGTGTATTATTTATTCTACTTCCCAGCATCTAGCAGCATCTTGTCCTGTAATTCATTCCCAATCAATATATGCTGACTCTTTTAGTATTTATTGAGTAACACAGGCTACTATATACCCATTTTTTAGGAAAATAACTTTAAATTGCCTTTAATAAGCTATATAATTCCCATAATAAAAGTCTGCGAGGATACTCTTTATATTTGAAACTATTGAAAATGTTCTCAGTCAACCTCAGATAATTCATTTACTAGACACTTGAATGAAATTCCGAGTCTAAGCACAGAGTTTGTATTCCTCAATTTCTCAATTAATCAGCTCCCTCACAAAATATTTTTCAGGCATTTTTCTTTGCAAGGCTTTGTGGCGGGCATTTGATATACAAACATGAATGACATAATCCCGCTCTCAGAGAACTCACAATCTAGTGGACATCTATTGTGTGCGGGAATGTCATTGCCTGTTGTATACTTTACATGTGGCACAGGTTTTCAGTACCTGCACATACTGATGTGAGTAATTTTCTTTTGTAATATATTCCCTTGATTGCTGCCATAGAAAAATTAATGACCTTTTGGGCAGAGAGAGAAAGGGAGGATTAACCTACCCTTTTTGAAAACAGTCCATTCCAGGAAAGGACAGAGATAAATGGATAGAGTTTAATTATAAAATAAAGATTTTAAAAAAGGCTCCCTTACTCTATAATTTCTTCTATGGGATTGTTGAATTTCTTTTTATCACCACGTAAGATTTCTCCCAACAGGATATTTTTAAAAATCTAATACAGTGTGCTTCAGCATTTTGTAAGATTTTATCAAAACGTACTACCTATTTTTTTTGGGTTACTATTAACATTCCCATTGTTCCAAACCATTTATATAACACTTTTTTTCTATTGAAAACAGATTTATTTGTTATATTGCAATGCTAAATTTATTTAGTGTCACTGTGGATTTCAGCCCATGCATATTTACTAATAACCTGACATAGTGACTGTAATGATTCCAAGGCACTCAGTTGCTAAAGTGTTGTTGCTTGCCAGTGGTTCACAACTGAGTCTCTGCAAAGCATTGCCTGCAGTTGAAGGGAGCGGCCTCATGGAGGTTATGTGCTCTCCCAAATAGAAGTTCACATGAAATGGCTTAATGATAGATGTGGCTCAAGGGCTTGGGCCTCTTCCTTTACATTGGGACATTCTTAAGGGCCATATCAACTCCACAGCTCTCAATGGGATGGACAGAGGCCTCTATTTTAGCTGTTATATTGTAGTGGTACAGTGATAAAACTTTCACCAGTATTGAATTGGGATAGTATGTAGTTGAAAAGAGTGCAGTGGTTTTAGAGGTAGGGATTTGAGATGTTTAGGATGATTAGTAATAATAGGTCTATAGAATAGAATGACCTGTGCTGAGTGCTACTGATGTATTATTAGAGAAAGAAAATTAAGCACTTAGGGTGGTTAATTACCCATTTGGGCTCAAGTGTGAAATTCCCATAGCCTTTTTGAGAATATAAGCAGTCTCACCTTCTGGAATCCAAGGACAGAAAAAGCTGAGGATCAGTCTCAGAATTTAATTAGAAGGACACCAAGGCCCTAGAGTAGGTTAAATTCCAAACTCAGAAAATCTGCTGTGCCAAGGATAGCAAATTAATAAGAAGAGGACTTTGAGACCTGAAATGGGAGACATCTGTGCTGATGCACCTGACAGTTTTGGATCCCTAGTTTTTCTTGACTGTTTTGGAACTGCGGAAATGGTCCATTCTTCCTTGTTAAAATTGCATTGATCAAAGGTGAGGCAAGGACCTATGCCTTGCAAGAGAACATGTGTCCTTTCTATTCTCTGTCAGGGTCTACCTCCAACTCTCTTTTAGCCAACAGACAACTAAGGTTAAGTCACAGAATAACTCAGCAAGGCACCGCTGGACTTGCTAAAGTAGAAAATGGACTCTACCCTGCACAAGACTATAGGACATAGACAACCTAAGAGCCAAAAGAAAATGTATGGAGCTGGATGCCTAAGAGTTGGATAAAAGTAGAGGGAGGTACAGAACATAAAATTGGATAAGAGAGGATTATTGAAGATCTTCCCATGCAAAGGACTTAACTACCTGGAAAGGATGTAGGAGATGCTGCCAACATGCTTTTTAGGTTAGCCGTTGAAAGCTTAGATAAAGTTAGGGTTCATACTAAGCAGGAATGCCAGAATTCTGTGAGAATTTTGGGAGAAAAGAGTACAAATCTCAGATAACTAGGCCTTGTAGAGTAGATACACTATGAAAAACTGGAAAATCCATTAGCTATCCATGCTGGTGGATGGCATGGATGACATTTTGATTCCTTAAGCTATGAAGTATGTGCTGGTGGGAGAAAAACCAACATTGTGGAGGAGCCCAATGGTGATTGAACTCAGAACACCAGAGATAATGATAGAGATGTTACAGAACTGGACTCCCTAATAGCAATGGGGATGATATGATGATAGGAAGTAATAGAAGACAGATGGCAGAACTTAATCATCAAAAACAAGGTAGGCACAATTATAATCAAAAGGGCAAGGTTGATGTGGTTGTCAGGGGTCCAAAGCAGCAAAGGACAATAAATGCAGTTATTAGAACAAAGAAACTCTTAAGAGCAAAATAAATAAGAAGTGTGTTGAAGGTCTTGGTAAGACACACTTACTTCAGAGGTAGAAAGATAAAGCATATGATAATTAAGGGAGCCATCACATTATTGAAGTTTTTAACGAGTTTTGTTGTCTGGGGTATACTAAACATGAAGTAAAAGATAAATTGTCGCATCTCATGCCTCCAACTCTAAGAGACAAACAAACGCAATGACTGCTAAGGATTTGAGATCTGGAGATAGCATTTTCTACAACTTAGAAATACTGCTCTGACCCATTGCCCGGTGACACATGAGGCTACCATCTCTGAGTGGGGTCAGAACAAAAAAAGTGTTCTGCAGCCAGTCCAGGTTGCAGTAGTAGCAGACCTTCCACTAGAGTTGTACAATCGGTCAGACCCAGTGGTATCGGATGTATCTGATGGGAAAAAATATGTAAAGTTTATGTCAAGTAATCTTTGATTACTTGATATTACAGTAATCAGTAGGATTACTATAGACCTAATAGATTTCTGGAGGCAAGACCCTGAATTTTTTTCGATGGAAGGTTATGCACTGTTCAGAGCACCCAGTTTGGTAGAAATAAGCAACTGACAGTATGCCCCTGACCATGTGACATCAAGTGAAAATGGATCCAGAGGTGCCCACGAAATGTCGGGAGCTAGGAGACACACTAAGTCATAAGATCATGTAGGTCTAGTGGTAAATCTTGGTAAGGTGGAAACTATACAACTTGGATCATGCACAGGCTCTGCCACAAAGCACGAATAAGGTCTTTGAGCAAGGATCCCAATCCCCTATATCATCTACCACTATTGCACAGATACTTGTACATTAGCTCACACCTGTGGCTATAGGGAGGATTTCTTATGACCATCTAACTGAATAAGAAAAAAGTCAAACTTCATGGATAGGCCAGTATTGTAATTTGGTGTAGACCAAAAACATACTGCTGCTGTACTGTCGCTCCTGTCTGATATGGTCCTGAAAATGGCAATCAGTGAAAATACTCTTAATGATGAGAGCTTTGTGAGACATTATTGATAACCTACTTTGTACAGAAAAAGAAATAGCTCAGTTAGAATCTATATAAATTCAAGAGCAGTGGTGAATGGCTTCACTGGTTGTTCATGGGCCTTGAAGGATCAAAATTGGTGTGTTAAGGGCAAAGACATCTTAGGAAGTCATATGGATCAACCTATGGGAATTGGAAAAAATGTGAAGATCTTAGGACCACGTGGTTAACTTCCCCTGGAGAGCATTAATCCAGAAGAGGCACTAATGATGTAAATGGAAGAGTTTAGCCACATATGCCAAGCAGCTCTAATACAGTCCACTCCAGTGGTGTCTCAATCGGTACATGAACAGATTAGCCATTATGGCAGAGAAAGAGGCAGTGCATAGGCCCAACAGCATGAACTTCCACTTACCAGGGTTGATCTAGTTAATGCTCTGCTGAATGTCCAATTGGCTAGGAACCGAGATCAATGCTGGGTTCCTGAGAAGGCTCTGTTCTTTGAGAAGACCAATTAGCCATTTGTGGCAAGTTGATTACAGTGTATTTGTACCACCCTGGAAGCAGCAGCAATTGATATTGAACCAAACCAAAATATATATTTCAGGCATGTGTTTCTCTTCTTTCCCACACTGCATGAGCAAGCACGTCCCTGAGGGCTCACAGAGGATTTGATCCACTGATGCAGGATCCTGTTTAATATTACATTGGACCAAGGGAAGAAATTTGCAACAAAGGAAATGTGACAGAGGGCACATCCTCTTGTTCTATCACATATCAGACTATTCAGAAGCAGGGTCTGGAACAGACTTTTGAAGATGCGGATATCCTGTGATAATGGGGTGCTTTCCTCCCTCCAGAATATAGTATCTAATTGTCAACTAAATTACTAATGACTGTATGGTACTGCATCCCCAATGAAGAGAATACATAGTCTGAGAATCAAACGTGGAAATAGTATTAGCCAGTTTATCATTGCTCCCAATGACCCTCTCAGAGAATTTGTATGTTTCAGCCACATACATCTAGGTATTGTTGGATAAAAGCTCTTCTTCCTGTGGGAGTAGTCTATGAATTGGCAAAACAGAGTGCCGCTGAATGTTAAGCAATGACTGCTTTCCATCCCTTTGAGCTTCTTGGGCCAAAGGACAAGTAGGCAGGGAAAAGAATGATCCTTCTGTAAGAGTTAATGACTCTGAAGATCAGAAGTAGGATTGCTACTTTATAATAGGATTGCTATTTTATAATAAGGGCAGACAGAATATGCAGAAGTCCCCCATTATCTGGAGTTTCACTTTTCTTGGTTTTAGTTACCTGAGGTAAACCATGGAGTGAAAGCAGATGATCCTCCATCTGACATATGGTCAGCAGGTCAAGAGTAGCCTAATGCTATGTCCCAATCCTTATGTTGTTCATCTTGCTTGATATCATCACATAAGCATTTTATCATCTTATATCATCAGAATAAGAAGGATGAGTACAGTACAAGATATCTTGAGAGAGAAAGAGAAAGACCACATTCACATAACTTTTATTACAGTGTATTGTTATAATCATTCTATTTTACTATTAATTATTTTCGTTAATCTCTTACTGTAACTAATTTATAAATGATCCTAGATATGTATGTATAGGGAAAAACATAGTACATATAGGGTTGGTATTATGCATGTTTTCAGGCATCCATTGCAGGTCTGGGTGTACATCTCCTTTAAATAAGGGGGAAATCACTGTATTTGGCATCCAGATGGCTCACTAAACCTTTCCTTTGAAATCCCCTCCCAATTATCCAAGTTCTCCTGACCTGATAAGGACATACAGACCTGTGGCTCCAAACCTCTCAAGAATGAGAGTAGGAGTCAATTCATCACTCAGGATGTGTAGACTAGGAATACTACTTGTGATGGTTAAGGAGAAGCTAGAATGGACAATGGAGGAGGAGGATGAGTATTGGTTGCAGCTCTATGACTAGCAGCAACATGGGCTGTAGCTTATTCCAGGATCCTTTCTCTTACAATTTTCCCTGGGAAAAGAGACAAAATTGAACCTTGGAGGAGATATCCCTGATCAGGTTAACATATTTATGAAGCAAGTAGCAATTAATAGTGCAAGAAGTAGACTGTAGTAGGTGATGTGATACACTTTCCAGATCTCTCTCCTAGAACCACAGCACTCATTCCAAAGCTGCCAAGTTTCAAACCTAAGAGTGATGCCTGCCAAATTTCAACCAACTGAGCCACCCAGGCGCCCCAATGCCTGCCAAATTTCAAACCTGAGGCCCTCTTGAGGACTTGCTCTCAGCCAAAGGCACTGCGTCTTCCAAGCTTATGCCCCCTCACCAGGGGAAGCCTAGATCCAATGAGTGATCTAGGAGAAGATCAAACTTCTGACTCTTTTTGTCAATGGGAAGCTACTCTAGAGGATCATCCTAGTCCCATAGCTCTCCATGGGATCATTTGAGGTCTTTGTTGTGGCTAAATACCAATTTAATTTCTCTCATAGCCCATCCTTATTTCCTTCATTCCCTCACAGATGTTGCTCCTCAATAAAATTCTTCCATGCAAGTTTCCATTTCAGAGGTTGTTCCTAGGGAATTCCAGTGATAGCACTTTGTTCTCTCTGGGGCATGTGTGTGTGTATCCTTTTCTATAATACCTTGTTTCTATAATACCTCATTATTATTCCATTTATTCTCATAGCTAATAATAGTTTATTCCATTTTACAGTATGTATTCTTGTTGAAAATTAAGCATGGAGAATGTATGTTCTTCTTTAATTTATATCTTTTACTCCATTGTATATCCTTGATTCAGTACTTCCCCTTAGTTCACTGGCTAAGCCTATGGGAAACATTTTATATGATTTGTGCTTTTCTGAAAAACCTTAATTTATGATAGTAGCATTATATTATCTATTAGGATTATCTATCATTTTCTAATAAATGTGAGGTTCAAGTTCCTTCAATTTTATCCTATGAAACAAATTTTTTAAATTCATGTAGAGTTATTACTCTTCTGCTTCAGTGCAGGTTTCATTAAATGCATAAATCAAACATGTCTTTTTATAGGATAGAACAAATCAGGATTCAAGTAAGTAAAAATATTGCTTTTGGTAGGGGTGACAAGTTTCCTATCCATTGTCTTGATCAATTTCCACATATCAGAATTGCCTTATTCGATTATCAGTTTTACATGCTGCCTTTTTTATGTCTTTTTATCCACCCAATTAAAATATATTGAGCATCTATCTTATTGTGCAAGATGCAAAATTATCCATGCCCCTAAAATGTGTGATGTTGATAACAAAATTCATTAGTTATGGTAACTTGTAAGAGAGAATTATTGAATTTCTTATAATAATTGTTCCTCAGGAGCATGTCTGCCAGCACCCTGAAAACACAACAAAGAATACCCTAAGAGGCCATCACTCTTAGGCTGGGTTCCATATTTGTGTGTTGGTCTAAAAGGGGTGTAGTAGTTTGTTGGGGTTACCATAACAACCATCACAGACTGTGTGCCTTGATCATGTGACTTAAGTAATAGAAATTTATTTTCTTACAATTCTGGAGGCCAGAAGTCTGAGATCAAGATGTCAGTAGAGTTGATTTCTTCCGAGGCCTCTCTCCTTGGTTTACAGATGGCTGCCTTCTCGTGGTGTCCTCACATGGTCTTCCCACTATATATGTGTGTGTCCTAATCTCCTCTTCTTCAAATGACAACAGTTTTATTGGATTAAGACTGATCCTAAGAACCTTATTTTAACTTTTTAAAAGTGCTTCCTGCAAATACAATAATGTTTTCAGGTATTAGTGGTTAGGAATTTTGGAAGAGACGCAATTCTGCTCATCACAAGAGGATAAAAAACAGCTAGTTTCTTTAAGCAACAAAACACACGTATTGCATGGAACACTGGGTGTGGCACGTGAACAATGAATCTTGTAACACTGAAAAAATAAAATAAAAGTATTTGGGGGAAAAATAAGTAACAAAACACAGAACAAAGAACCTCCAGACCCCAAAACAATGCTGGGGAGTATGCATACTAAGGGCCAAGGTATGCATACTGAAAGCCCTAAGAAGAGTGTTAATATCACTCAGAAGCCCTGCTGTTTCTATGTAAACTGTTTTAGTCTAGGTGAGCTGGCTTATTGCCTGGCATCAGAGCAGGGGAAGGAGAAAAGCCCCTCTGACAGTTAAAACTATATATGGATTTGGTCCCCTTCACCTGTTGTATAACATGCTGTTTCAGTTTTGTGGATTTAGTGGTAAACAAGCAGAGAAGGTCCTTGTTCTTGTGAAACTTATATTTTAGTAGGAGTACTATATGTGGAAATAAAACAAGATAATTTTATATAACAATAAGTACTTTGTGATAATATAAAAGAGGATATTTGAATGGGTTCTAATTTGTTGAGAGACAGGGAAAGATTTTCTGAGACGTGCATGACAAGAAGAACCATCATGGAAAAAGGATTATGCACTTGCCTGTGTTTAACTTATTTTTCTCACTTTATTAAAAAATTATTTGAAATAGCTTTAAAAATATCTTGTATGGTGTACACACATACACACAGATACATATTTTCCCAGTTCTTATTCTTCTTGGCATCTATATCTTTTGCAATGTGATTCTGTATATGCTTCCATTAAGAGGTAGAGTCTATTTCACCTTTGAATTTGGGCTGGTCTTGTGACTTGTTTTGCTAATAACATGTGATGTAGCAGTTCTAAGCCTAACCCTGAAAAGACATTGTATAATTCTTCAGTCTCTGTTGGTACTCATCATGAGAATAAACTTGTCCTGGTACCTCAGCCTGCAGCCAGCCAGTGTCAGATATGTGTATGGAGTATCCTAGATTAGCCGGCTCCCACACAACACTCTAACTGTTCTCATATGCATGTGCGGATTGGTTGAGATGAACTAATCTGGTCTAGACCTGAAGAACCAGCAAATGACCTATAGACTATTGCTTATATATTGAATGTTTATTGTTTTAAGCCACTGAGTTTTGGTAGTTTTTTATGCAGTAATAGCTAACTGATCCATACAATGAAATCACCTTTAAAAATGAAAGTAGTCAATGCATTCCCCATCAAAATTCCAGCAAGTTATTTTGTGGATATCAACTAACTGATTCTAAAGTTTGTATGGAGAGACAAAAGATCCACAACAGTCAACACAATATTGATGGAAAAGAACAAAGTTGGAGGACTGATGCTACCTGACATAAAAACTTACTATAAAACTATAATAGTCAAGACAGTGAAGTATTGGTGAAAAATATAGACAAATAGATCAAAAGAACCACTAATCTTTGACAAAGGAGAAAATTCAATTCAATGGAGCAAAATAGTCTTTTCAACAAATGGTGCTGGAACAACTGAAAAATTCACATGCAGAAAGATGGCTATAGATATGTATGTTATACTCTTCACAAAAGTGAACTTAAAATGGATAATAAACCTAAATATAAAATAAAAACCGTAAAACTCCTGGAAGATAATAAAGGACAAAACCTACATGACCTTCGGCATGGCAGTGACTTTTAGATATAATACCAAAGGCACAATTAATGAAAAGAATAATTGACAAGCTGGACTTAATTAAAATAAAATAAAAAAACTTATGCTCTGCAAAAGACCATGTCAAGAACATTAGAAGATGGAAGCCACAGATGGAAAGAGAATATTGGCAAAAGACACATCTGATACAGAACTGTTACTCAAATATAAGAAATTTTAAAACTCAGCAATAAAAAAACCAAACAACTCAATATAAAAATGGGGTTATGGACATTGGGGAGGGTATATGCTAGGGTAAGTGCTGTGAAATGTATAAGCCTGATGATTCACAGACATGTATCCTGGGGCAAATAATACATTATATGTTAATAATAAAAAAAATGGGCCCAAAACTCAATACGCCTCACCAAAGAAGATATAAAGATAGCAAATCAGCATATGAAAGGATACTCCACATTATATGTCATCAGGGAAATGCCAACTTAAACAACTATGAGGTACAACTACACACCTATTAGAATGGCCAGTATCTGAAGTGCTGACAGCACCAAATGCTGACAAGGATGTGGAGCAACAGGAACTCTCATTCACTGCTAGTGGGAATGGAAAACGGTATAGTCACTTTTGGAAGACAGTTTTGCAGTTTCCTATAAAACTAGACATCCTCTTACTGTACAATCCAGAAATCATGCTCCTTGATCTATACCAAAAGGAGTTAAAAACTTATGTCCATCCAAAAACTTGTACACAGACATTTATATCAGCTTTATTCATATTTGTCAAAACTTGGAAGCAACAAAGATATCCTTCAGTAGGTGAGTGACTAAATAAACTGTGTTACATCCAAACAGTGGAATATTATTCAGTGATTTAAAAAAAAAATCAAGCCATAAAGAGACATGGAGAAAAATTAAATGCATATTACTAAGTGATCAAAGCTGACCAGAAAGGCTATACACTACATGATTTCTCAACTATATAACATTCTGGAAAAGAATGAAGACTATGAAGTTTATGAAGACTATAAAAGTATCAGTGATCACCAGGGTTTGCGGGGAAGGAAGGGATGAATAGGTAGAGTGCAGAAAAATTTCAGGGAAGTGAAATTTCTCTGTGTAATATCATAGTGATGAATACATTATACATTTGTCTAATCCTTTAGATAAACAACATAAAGAATGAACCCTAATGTAAACTATAGACTTCAGACAATTACAGTGTGTCAATGTAGGTTAATTAATTATAACAAAAGTACCATTCTGGTGAGGGATGTTTATAACGGGGAGACTATGTCTGGGGACAGGGGATATATGGAAAAAGCCCATACTTTCCTCTTACTTTTGTTGTGAATCTAAAATTGCTCCAAAAACAAACAAAAAATAAAGTCTTTAAATGCATATTCCCCCAAAGATGAAAATAGAAGAAGAAATAAATTAAATCCAGGAAAAAGTCAGAATAAAATGTATACCATACAAAATCCATGCATTTGTTAGAGGTAAGTCAAATATTTAGTTCTGAGCTTTACAATAATGGATGGGAAGAAAAACAGGCCATCTATTACATGATACATAATATTCACAAGGTAGCAGTAAACCAATTACAACTATGCCTTTAATATTTCTTTTTTTTTTTAAAGATCTTACTCATTTCTCTGACAGAGAGATCACAAGTAGGCGGAGAGTCAAGCAGAGAGAGAGAGGGGGAAGCAGGCTCCCGCTGAGCAGAGAGCCCGATGCTGGGCTCAATCCCAGGACCCTGAGACCATGACCTGAGCCAAAGGCAGAGGCTTAACCCACTGAGCCACCCAGGCGCCCCGCCTTTAATATTTCTATGTGCAATTATTCTGCATTGGAAATTGAGGAAGAAATGAAGTAAAATGCAACTCTGGTTTTGTGTTTTTTTCTTTTTTTATTTATTTAAAAAAAAGTAAAGTTTTTATTTAAATTATAGTTAGTTAACACACAGTGTAGTATTAGTTTCAGGTGCACAATTTAGTGATTCAGCACTGCCATACAACTGCGTAGGACTCATCACAAGTGCACTCCTTTAATCCCCATCACCCATTTCACCCATCCCCCCCACTCACCTCCGCTCTGGTGACCATCAGTTTGTTCTCTATAGTTAAGAGTCTGTCTCTTGGTTTGCCTCTCTTTCATTTTTCTCTATGGTCATTTGTTTGGTTTCTTAAATTCCACAAATGAATGGAATCCCGTAGTATTTGTCTTTCTCTGACTGACTTATTTCCTTTAGCATAATACTCTCTGGCTCCATCCATGTAGTTGCAAATGACAAGATTTCATTCTTTCTGATGGGTGAATAATATTCCATTGTGTATGTATGCATATAACACCTTTGTTATCTATTCATCAGTTGATGGACATTTGGTCTGTTTCCACAGATTGGCTATTGTAGATAATGCTGCTATAAACATCAGAGTGCATGTATTCCTTGGAATTAGTATTTTTGTTATCTTTGGGTAAATACCTAGTAGTGTGATTTCTGGATCATAGGGTAGTTTTATTTTTAACTTTCTAAGGAAACTCCATACTGTTTTGCGGAGGGCTGCACCAGTTTGCATTCCCATCAATAGCATTCTCCACATCCTCATCAATACCTGGTGTTTGTTGTGTTGTTGATTTCAGCCATTCTGACAGGTATGAGGTGATACCTTTGGATTTTCATCATAGTCCCTTTTTTATTTTTCCAAAAAGGTTTTGATTGTACTACAGCATTTTTACATTGCTGTTTTTACATGCTGATCTTTTATTCTTCTTTATCTTTTTTGTTCCACATATTTTTCTTACCTTTCCTTATTTCCCTCCATTTATACTCACTAGTAAAGAGCCAAAAAGAGTAGAAAGGCAGGATCAGCATTGGAAGATATTTGGTCAGGATTAATAGATGACAATAATTCTAACTATGATTTTCGCCTTCTCCAAAGTATATTTAGATACGTGACATTTCATGCTACTTGTCATCTAAAATGCTTCAGTAGTTAATGAACTTCCCTATTTCATAGATTTATTAGGTACCATACTAATTAGAATTAACATATCACTTAGTCATCAGTACATATGCCAAGAAAAGTATTTGTATCATAAACAGCAATTATTTACTAACAAGTTTAGAAATATATCACCAGTGTATTTTCAAAAAGTTTTTGAATATGAGCTAACATGTGTCACTCTGCTTCATGGCTTCTCATAGGATAATCACCACATTTTACCATAAAAAGAGTGTTGGATTTTAGCTTCAACAGTCAGCTCTTCCTTGCAAATCAGTTTTTAAAAAATGTATGCTTATCAAATGCCAATATTGGCTACTACCAGAGAGGATAAGGGTGGCTACAGTGGTAGTTGCCAGATCATGAAGACAAATTATCTATTATGGTGCCAATTATATAAATTGCTATTGGCTATGTTGATGTCTCTATTCCAGTCTATCAGTCTTGAGGCAATAAGGTGCTAAGTACACCCTGAGGACCTGAGAAGGAGGCAGCTGGTCAGAAAATTGGACATGCGCTAATCTAATATAAATTTTAGTGACATGGAAGATTCTCAGAGACCCACTGTGGAGTGAAGACTTGAATAGGAATTTGGATATTAAAACACACAAACAGTACAAAAATGTCTCTTCTCTTTCTGTGTCATGTATTAAAGCAGGTAATTATTTTTAATAGTCTATAAAAACAGTGAAAAAGTCTTTGGTTGAACAGGTGAAGGGATTAACCCTTTCTATTTCTGTTGATGTCTCTCGTTTTTTTATTAGGGTTGCAATTTTCGATTAGGCACTTGGAAGCAAAGTTAAGTTAAAAGTTGTTGATAAAGAGCCCCAGGAAGGGTCTACTTTATTATCTCCTGTCATGAAGTAAGTAAGAAAAAGCTGAGATGTTACGATAGAAAGCACAGGTGGATTGGAGGGAGTGACCCTAAAAGAATGGATCTTCGTCATATTTCCACACATTCTCATTCAGCTTTAGGTGTGAGCCATGGGTGGGCTTCTGAATCCCTAATGTTGCCATCAGGAAGGAAAAGAAGTGAAGAGGAAAGGTTAAAGGAGAGAATAGCAAATGGGGAGTGTGGTAGGTAGGCTCTTGATGGCCCCCAGGGATTCCTGACTCCTGGTATTTGCAACCTTATGCCATCCCCTCCCCGTGATGGTGGTCTGCACTTAAGACATGCTTCCAATGAAGAGACTACAGCAGAAGGAATGGAAAGTGATTTCCGAGTTAGATTATAAAACATGTAGCTCTGTCTTGGGCATCCTCACTCCTTCTCTCTCTCAGAGCCCTCACTCTGGAAGAAGCCATCTTCCATGTTACAAGTAGTTCTCTGGAGAGTCCCGTATGGCAAGACATTGATATCTTTGGCCACTGGCCAGTGAGGACCCAAGCCCTTCCCAAAGCCATGTGAGTGTGCTTGGAAGAGGATACTCTCCCTTTCAAGCCTGGAGATGACTCCAGTCTCAGCTGATACCTTAACTGCAGCCTTGTGGGGTACCCTGGGCCAGAGGCTCATCTATATATCTATATGTATATATCTATATCTATATCTGTATCTATATCTATATCTATCTGTGTTTATGTATCTGTATCTATCATCTATCATTTACTGATCTAATCATCTGTTATCTATCATCTGTCATCTATCATCTGGATTTATTGTAGTAATTGGCTAACATACTTGTGGAGCCTGAGAATTCCCACTCTCTGTCCTCTGCAGGCTGGAGACCCAGGAAAGCTGGGGGTTTAATTCAGTCTCAGTCTGAAGGCTTAGGGGCTGATGGTGTTAAATCCTGATCTGGGTCTGAAAGCCTGAGAAGCAGGAGCACCAGTGTGCAAAGGCAGGAGAAGCTTGATGTCTCAGTTTAAGCAGAGAGAGTGAATTCACCCTTTTACCTTTTTGTCTTTTTGTTCTGTTGTTTTATCTACAAAATTATGTGTTATACTTCTGGGTTTTAAAAAACAAATATCTTTATAGGCTTGTTTGCATGCTGCTCCTTGAAGCCTGAGCGTTTCAGTCATACCAAACTTTCCCTACCTCTTAGTTAGGCATCACTCATCAGTCTCCATTATCAGTCAATCTTTTGAGGGAATTATGAAATTTATAATAAATTTCATTGTTACAATCCATTAAGCTTGTCTGTGCTTGAGTTTAATATGCTGTCACACATTGGCCACTGGCTTGCTCCCTTTTCATTTTTTTTTCTGCTCCATATTATATATATGAAATTAGTAATGCACTAATTAACAAAGCACTATCTGTGTTAGTTTTTATTGTTACTCCATCCCTCACAACTGGCATTACTTTTACGAGATGACTCCAGCCCCTTGTTAAGTCACATCTTCCTTTGTCCTTGCCTTGTTCCATGAAGAAGAAATCTGCAGTGTTTTACTTTCTCTGCCAATTCAGAACCTAGCTATATGTGCTAGGAACATTCTTGGTTTTAGAAAAGAAATAAGGACTTGGTGTGTTTCTGACATTTATTTGGATAACATGTTTCATCATTGTGCCTCAAAAGTGTGGGACAAGCTTTTTCCAATGTGGTGGATCATGAAAAGAGGAAATAAGAATAGATTTTCACATGTTTTTAAGTGAAATAATAGCCAAATAACTACATGGTTCACTGCCTTTGATTATGTTCACAGATGAAACTGGGCTTTTAATGGCAAACAAGTTTGTCTATTCTGCCCTTCATGCTGAGCTCATTGTTTCTGCGGGAAGAAGGAGTTTCTCAGAGTTGTGGGATGCTCTGGATCTAGAGTCTTCTCAACCTTTTCTGTGCATTTGCAATGCATCTAATTCTAAAATATTCTAAGAACAGAATTAAGTGAAAAATCATTTAAATCTGGCCATCAAAGTATCTGGCCATTAGAATTGGCATTTTATTGGTGGCTGTAAATTACACAGTAATAACTCTGAGTTTAATCTCAACAACTTGTTACAAAAAGATTAATTTAAACCAGAATTTAAATATTTCAATATTGGAATTTTCTCAATTGCATTTTCTTTCATGCAGTTTTAGAGTTTGTGTGATGGTGGTTTCATAAGACAAGATGTGTCAAGTAAAGGGAAGCTAGTTTGTTGTTTTTTTCTGAAACCCAGTTTTTTTTTGACAACAGTAAATGCAACATCTTCCAACATCTTCAAGGAAGCATCTGGACTATGGTTATAGATGAACATTTCTCATTTCATTGTCTGAGTACAAAGCCATTTATAGGGCAACTTATCACATAAACACCCTTTGGCATCTTATAATAGAAATCAATAACACAGCAAAAAAAGAAGATAGATGCGATTTAACCATATGCTATACCAAAAGAAAATAAAAGATACCCTGTGAACTTCTTAAAACTTTCTGTAAACTATTATTTACCTTGTACTGATGCCTGATGTATACATTTAATTAATTGTTAGTCTTTGGCAAAAGGAGAATAAAATATTTATTTTTCTTTTTTTAAATAAAAAAGAGTGAAATAGTAAATAGAAGACTAGAAATAAAATAATCATTTTTGGATTCATGAAACATTTTCAAATTTCTTACTATTTTTAAGTGCACCATCACTCAGTAAGGTTGAAGAAATGCTTTTGAGACATGAGACATGAAAGGAAGTGAGAGAGAGGTCCATTTATCAAGAAGCAGAAGTCTAGGAGGAAGCAGAAAATTATTGTCTATTCTGAAGTATGGCTCAGGTGGGGAGATATACGGACAAGTGGGGCAAGCTGATTATTCCAGAAAGGGAAGGTACAAAGTGGGGCAGGGGTGACCAGGAGCTGGCAGCATCAATCCAACTGACACTTTGGACAAGAGTAAGACCCGAATACTGAAAAGAGAGAAATGCTGCCTCCACTGCAGTCAGGGCAGTACCACCTGCACAGAGTGGCTCAGCCAGAGGGTGGCTGAGGTAAAGATGGCAGTGGAGACCCTTGAACATCTAGAGTGACCTCAAGTGGCAGCCATCATTGAGAAAAGAAATGTCTAAATGGCATGCAGGTTAACATGCTTGGCTTGAAGGGAGGAATTCAGAGCAGCCAAATTTGGAGAAGACACATGAAGACCTGATATGACCTTCTGACCCAGGGCAGCTGGAGCAGAAGAAAGAGTGTGGAGGGATGTGGGGTCCCCAGGACTGAGTTATGGTAGTGTTAGAACCACAGAGACAGGCGGTTTTCTCCTAACTGTCCCTCGAGGGTTTCATAGGTCATTATTCTGTCTAACTGCCTTGAGGACAAGGTGATGATGTCTAGTAGCTACACCAGCCCTCATAAATAATTCTTGTCATTGCTATTGCAGAAATCCCTGGTTCAGAAATGGCAAACACCTGATATGTGTTTTAAGGGTAAGAGAAAACCCCAAGCACCCCATCAGCTCATATAATAATGACTGACTGATACTCTCTTTTCCATTTCACAGCGTTTTCTTTTACCTCAGCTATCCATCCCCTCATTTCCTTCAATTTCTTTTACTATTTAGTATCAGAATCACACATTAAGAGATCAAGCCAATTTTTTGCTTTCTTTTAGTATTTTAGCATTTGTTCTTGTAATTCTCATTTACTTTTGTGATTTTATTAAAAGAAAAGGAAGAAAACCTTAAAAATATTATTTTAAATTTATAAAATAAAAAATCACAATCTCACTTGTGACTTATAATTTTACATTTACTTCCAAAAGTTAGCAGGGACAATTTTTCCCTTTAGCTCTTTGGAGCATGATGCTTTTCTGGTTAAGGAAGCTGGGTCTCCTTTTCTTCTCTTTTATATTATACATCTTTATTGAGCTATAATTTATATACCACAAAGTTTACCCCTTTATTTTAAGATTTTATTGATTTATTTGAGAGAGAGAGAGAGCGAGAGAGAGCACATGTGCCAGCATGGGGGAGAGGGGCAGAGGGAGAAGCAGACACCCCCCTGAGCAGGGAGCCTGATGCAGGGCTTGATCCCTGGACCCTGGGATCATGACCTGAGCTGAAGTGCTCAGATGCGCAAACAACTGAGCCACCCAGTCACCCCAAGTTTCCCCTTTAAAGGGTACCTGTTATTTCAGTGGTTTTTAAATGTATCACAAAGTTGTATGACTATCTCCACTATCTATTTCCAGAAAATTTGGATCACCCCCCAAATTAACCTCATGCCCATTAACTAATTTCTCTCTTCCCCAGCCCCTGGCAACCACTAATCTACTTTCTGTTTCTCTGGATTTTCCTGTTCTGTGATTTCATATAAATGGGATCATATACTATGTGACCTGTTATTTTGTGTCTCATTTCCTTCATTTAACACAATTTTTTCAAGTTTCATCTGTGTTTTAGCAAGTATCAGTCCTCATTCATTTCTATGGCTGGATAATACTCCATTGGTTGGATATAACACATTTTATTTATCCATTTGTTGGTTCATGCTTATTTGGATTGTTTCTGCCTTTGGCTATTATCAATAATGCTTCTATGGACATTTATGAATATATTTTTGATGGATATGAATTTTCATTTATCTCAGAAATAAGGGGTATTAGTTTGCTAGGGCTGCCATAACAAAATTCCACAGATTGAGTGACTTACGTATGAAAGTTTATGTTCTCACAGTTCTGGAAGCTAAGTATTCAAGATCAAGGTGTTTGCTGGTTCAGTTTCTTCTGAGGCTTCTCTTCCTGGACTCTTTCACAGCCTTCTTTTTTTTTTCACAGCCTTCTGTGTCTTCACATGTTCTTCCCTCAGTCAGTGTGTTGTCTGTGTCCTAATCACTTCTTATAAGGACACTAGTCAGATTAGAACCTGCCCTAAAAACTTCATTTTAACTTAATTATCTCTTTGAAGACCTTGTCTCCAAATATTATTACATTTTGAGGTAGTAGGAGTTAGGACTCCAACATATGAATATTGAGGAGATACAATTTAGCCCATAGCACATACTTTGGAGGGAAATTGTTGGGTCATATGGTAACTCTGTTCAACCTTTTGAGGAACTGTCAGTTTTCAAAGCATCTGCACCATTTTACTTCCCACCTGCAATGCAGGAGGGTTCCAGTTTCTCCACATCCTCATCTGTACTTGTTATCTGTGTTTTTGATTCCTGCCATTCACAGGAGGTAAAGTTCTGAAGTGTATCTTTTTGTGAGTTTTCCATTTACCCATATTTTTTTTAAGATTTTATTTATTTATTTGAGAGACAGAGAAAGTGAGAAAGAGCATGAGAGGAGAGAAGGCCAGAGGAAGAAGCAGACTCCCCGTGGAGCTGGGAGCCCGATGTGGGACTCGATTCCGGAACTCAAGGATCATGACCTGAGCCGAAGGCAGTTGCTCAACCAACTGAGCCACCCAGGCGCCCCCATTTACCCATATTTTTGTTTCTTCTTTCACATTGTCCCTCTTAACTATGATGCTAACATCATATCTATGTAGATACTTTGTATATTTTAAGGGTTTATAAATTTGATCACTAGACTGGTCATATTAAAATAGGTGAGGCAGGGCTATAAAAGTCTGATGAGTTGCATAGTTTATTATCAATATTATCAATAAAATAAAGCACAGATACCATAAAAGTGTATTATTTCTCAGAAAACAATCTGGATGAGTGATTTTAGTTTATTTGCATGTTATTCATCCTAAATTTGAAAACATCCTGCATTGTTGATAGATATATATAAAGCCAATCAAGCACTTACCACTTTGTCCTTTCAATAATGCACTTTTGCTTATTGAAACACATCAGAGTCAGCATAAAGATACTGTCTCAGCTGAAAGGTATTTTGGGAAGTGTGTATACCACTGCAATCATTCTTCCAAAGTGGCACTTATTGGGGAACAAGTTGGTTACACAAATTAGAAATCGCTTATGTATACCTACTTGCATTCCAATGAAAAATTTCTGAATTTAGTTTTTCAGTTAATTTATCATTTTTCTGGAATACCATAATACCTTCATATAATTGCATTTAAGAATATTCATTTTTTGCAGTACTCAACAAAGAAACCATTAAAACTCAAACGAAAGTATTCTACAAAGAGCTATAAGTGGAAATGATCTTTCTTTTTGCCAGGTGTCTGGTAAAGGAGTTTACATTTTGCCTGAAGCCAATCCTTTTCTAATGTCTTCTTAATATCTTTGAAACTTACATCAATGCAAAAACAAATAAACTGATAATGGTATTCTAAACACTGAGGTCTCATTTCCACTGAAACTATTTTTTTCTTTTTTTATGGAAAATTTATTCAATATGAGGTTTTTTCTTGGGTGAATCTTATTGGGCTGGTCACACCCAGAAATTCAGCCCAAATGTCATCTCCTCTGCAGAGCTTTTGTGGCTGCTCTCAGCGGATTTCCTCCGTGCCCCACTTGTCCTCTGTCATAGTATCATCACCATCAGCTGTAAGGTCCAGCATGTGTCCATCTTTTCATTCAGATCAGTGGATCTCCAGGGTGATAACCCATCAGTACCACCTGAAGAGCTTTTCAAATACCTGCTCCCTCTGGGATCCCGAGATAGGAAGAGCTACATTGTGTTCCAAATTGAATGGACTCCTCTCAGTTCTTCATTGTTAGACCCTGGGGTAGTTTATTAGAATCTGGGAACAGACAGGATGCCATTCTCCACAACGATTTTTAGATGAATCATCCTGTCTTGTCTCTTCACCTCTCTGCCAATCTTGTGGTCTGGCTCTGCTAGAGGAGATAGCGGCTGTTTGTATTTCAAAAACTTCCCAATTATGTATTTCATATTTCTTAGGAGTTAGGACTCCAACATATGAATTTCGAGGAGATACAATTTAGCCCATAGCACATACTTTGGAGGGAAATTGTTGGGTCATATAGTAACTGTATTCAACCTTCTGAGGAACTGTCAGTTTTCAAAGCAGCTGCACATTTTACATTCCCACCTGCAATGCAGGAAGGTTCCAGTTTCTCAAATACAGTTATGTATTTCATAGATACAACTAAGGAGGTGGGTATAAGATAAGAAAGAACTCTTGGTTGAAAACATATTTTACTAGAAAAAATAAAGAACAGAGAGAGTTTTTATTGAGCACATGTGTTATGTTCTAGATAGTTTGTTAATTTAATTTCATTCTTCCTAGAACTCCACAAAGTATGTATTATTATTCTGACTTGAAAGATAAAATATCCTCAGAGAAATTGAGCAGATTGCTTGAGATCATACTCCAGTAAGTAATAGAACTGGGATGAGGCAAGCCTTTCAGCTCCTACACAGCCTTTCTCAATGTTTTTTTAAATGCTTGTGTTTTTATGTTATTATTTTTATATTATTTATTATGTTATTATTCATATTTATTATTTATATTACTTATGTTAATATAAATTATGCAAATCACCTAAATGATGTAAGTACATAAATTAATATGCCATGTTAATATTAACGTATTAATGCTATTTTTTATATTTGTATCAAGATAGGCAAAAAAAATTTAATACCCATTACAATCCAGAATGACATTGTCTAAATGGAACGGTGAACTTTATTATCTTTATGAAGTACCCAGGCCAAAGTCGAGTCTGCTGGCTGTTGTATCATGTGCTGATTTTCAAAAAGACAATTGCTTTAGTATGAGCATGACAGCTGGTGCGTGTCTCTTTGTACATGGGTGTGCGTGCACGTGCGTGCATATGTGCATGTGTGCACTGAATGTGTGTGGTGAGGATGTCTGGTTCTTCTTTGGTGCACAGTGCAGTCCTTGCTCAGCATCTGATGTGAGCAGAAGACTCAGTCCTCTGTCTTCCTGAGATTAGTTTGACTTATTCTCTCAAATTAACCCCTTTAGTTTAAGGCATCGATACTTTAATTGTGGTATGTTTACTGCTTTGGGGTGCATGTTGGTGTGCCTGGGATGGAGAATCTTCTACCTAGACATGGCATATCTATCAGAGATTTGTTAAAATGAGCGTGCTAAATTATGGAGGGTCAGGTGAAGTAGGGGGTGGGGACCAGAGAGTTACATTCATGGATGTGTACACATGCATAAGATTGGAGTCAGAGGATCCTTGTACATAAATAAATATCAACTAAGACATCACACCAAGAATGTCTACATCTTTATAACAACTACACATAACATAGTTTTCATTCACAGGTGTTAGTCTCTCAAAAGAATGGAGATTCTGTGGGGATAGGAGGCTTGGGGCAACATATAAAATGAAAGATCCCTGAAAAAGAGGTGGAAGAGTACTCTGGATGAGTGTTTCAAACTATCTGTTGTGAAGAAGAACTAATTTTTTCCCAGTTTGTTCCAGACCGACACCAGTGTCAGTTCCTACCAGATGTGACAATGTCAAACTGGCTTAAACCCTGTTCAGCGAGATGTGTGCACCGATTATGCACTTGAACATCAGCCAATGTCAGATTGCTCTATAAGCATCTAAATGCTCACTTCCAATTGCAGTGCTTATCTTTTCAGGGGCTATAGAAAGGTTAGCAGCCTGGTGCCAGTCTGTGGACCACACTTTAAGTAACGATGCTGGAGACAAGCCTTACCTACTGCACAGTTGCACCCGAGGCCAACACTGTCGGTGATGTTATGAGGATGTAGACACTCTTGGTAACAATGGCGTAGGTGATGCTTATATATGTCCATGGCTATCCTAACTCATGATAATCCTTATATCATGTTGTATTGTTCAAGTGGTAATGGTCTCTTGGCCACTTTGTTTCTTAGTGCATGGATATACAATAAGGAAACAGCTTTTTTTGGCCTGAAGTGTGACTCCCTTGTGTAGAAATACACAAATTGCTGCAACAGCAATTAGGATCATTGTCCATATCTGTATATACCACAGTCAATAGACTGGGCAACTTGCAAAAATGAGAAGAATGGTGGCTGCTTCTGGGAACAAAAGCCATGGCTGGTGACCGAGAACAGAGAAGATGGTGCTGCCAAAGGCAGAAGATTTGGGGGGAAAGAATAGAAATGTTTAAAAAGGACTCTATAGGAGCGCCTGGGTGGCTCGGTGGGTTAAAGCCTCTGCCTTCGGCTCGGGTCATGCTCTCAGTGTCCTGGGATCGAGCCCCACATTGGGCTCTTTGCTCAGCAGGGAGCCTGCTTCCTCCTCTCTCTCTCTCTCTCTCTCTCTCTCTGCCTGCCTCTCTGCCTACTTGTGATCTCTATCTATATATCAAATAAATAATAAAATCTTAAAAAAAAATAAAAAGGACTCTATATAACGTTGTTCCTTTTCCCCATTTCCCTACAAAATCATCTTCTTTCTCTTTAAGGGATTGTTGGAGTTTATTTTTAGAATTTTTCAAGTGCCCATTCCTGGAGATACTTATTTCAGATCGAGGGCTAAGAGGTATTGACAGGGAACAGAGGTTATTCAAATAGAGAGAGCGAAAGTTGAGAATGTATTTACTTGATCTTAGTACTTAATTTCATCAGCATCAATAGTCCATGCTTCATATTTTGGGTGACTGTATTCTTTCATTCATCATAAGATTCATCCCTTCAGTGTTCCAATGCTCAGAACATTATGAAGAAGAGGGGGTTTTCCAGTTCCCTCTGTTATTTTTCTGTTCATAGAATGTGTATTACAGAGGTTGTTGGACCTCTTCATTGGCCCATTTTATGTCAAAAGTAAATGTCTGTAGGATGATGAAATTGAGTGGACTGATTGGTAATTAAGTTCCGGTGTAGGAAATATTCAGGCTGAGCCAACAGGTCTGGTGATTGAGGTAAACATTTGATCTTCAGTGTGGTACCATGAAGCTCCAAAGCTTGCTTCACAATCAAGCATTTGATTACTAACAAATTCTTTCCTTGGTCTGTAGACAGGGTGCACATACAGTCTATAGGCTGTTCCACCGCTCACTTTTCCCAGTCCAGTTATTTTAAAATCTGTGTGTACTTGTAAGACAAGCCTGGAAACAAGATAAGGAAAAATTAGAAATGGCAGCGCTGCTTCTTTCAGGAAATAATTTTTGGCAATGAGTGCTCATGAATTGCAACTCTTTGTTGATGTTGCAATAGTACCTGAAAGATGAAACTCCCTGTGCTCCAAGTAACTATCATTTCATTAATCATGGCTTCTGAGGAAGGGGGCATAAAAGAAAAAACATAAAATTCTCTAAAATGTGAATATTTAACATTCAGATCATCATTTGAAAACTGATCTCTTTTGACAAAAAGTTTCCCTTAAAAATATTTATTACATTTTTAGTTGAGGCACCCAGAGAATCAAGAACCTTGAACTGAGGTGGCAGTTTTAGATGTGTAAGTCTGCATTTTGGTAGCCTTGAGCCACAGCCTGTAACCTGGAAAGCAGGGTGTGCAAATACTGAATGCACATAACAGAGACGCACAGTGGATGTTCCACCAAGGACCAGCAAGAAATGAGAGTGAGATGAGATGGAGAAGTAAGGAGAGGAACATTTATGGAGAATTCTCTATGCTGAATTTGAGGCACTGTGGCAAATCCACTATGCTAAATACTGACCTAGAACACTCCTCATCCTTCAAGAGTAATGAAAAAAGGCTGTTAGTCTTAAAATATTTCCTTGGCTTCTTTTGTTGGCAGTTACTTTATTTCATTCAATCTGAGTTGCCATCAGTTATAAGGGAGAGCTTATTTCATTTCAACTAAGAAAGAAAAAAACTACTTCTGATTAAACTATGACACAATCATGCCTTCTCAGTGAGATTTTCTATTTTATGCCTTTTGTAAGAGGTTTTTTTATACTTTAATTAATTGGTCACACTAGCCTCTCATTACTTTGAAATATCTTTTTATCCATTCTAGGGATGCATCCATTTATCCTATTTTCAATTGCAGTGCTTGGTATGTGTCGGGCAGTCCTTTTGTGCATATTTCAGTAATAAAATTTTAAGAAAGCTTTATCTTCTCATAGATTCTGTCCTCCCTTAGTTTCCATAAAACTTTGTTTTCTAAGAAAATATGTCTGGGTATAAATCCAAAGGAAACAAAATCACTACTCCAAAGAGAGAGTTGCACCTCTGTGTTCATTGCAGCATTGTTTATAATAGCTAACACATGGAAACAACCTAAATGTCCATTGATGGGCGAATGGATAAAGAAAATGTGATATATATTTATCTGTGCATGTGTGCATGCACATGCATATGTGTGATATGTATCTAATACACACACACACACATAGATACCCACATGGTGGAATGCTATTTGACCATGAAAAATAGGGAAATCCCTCTCTTTGCAACAACATGGATGATTCTTAAGGACATTATGCTAAGTGAATAAGTCAGACAATGACAAATCCTGTATGAACTCCCTTGTATGTGGAACTTGAAAAAAACAAACTCATAGTAACAGAGATCAGATTTATGGTTACCAGAAGTAGAAGATGGGGGTGGTGAAAAAAATGCCTAAAGGTGGTCAAAAGATACAAACTTCGACAATATAAATAAATTCTGTGGCTCTAATGTACAACATGATGATTATAGGTAACAATACCATTTTGTATATTTGAAAATTAGTAGGAGAGTATCATTATGTTAAACTTATACAGTGTTACACATCAATTACATCTTAATAAAACTAGAAAAAATAATTTTTATAAAGATTTTATTTATTTATTTGACAGAGAGCAATATCACAAGTAGGCAGAGAGGCAGGCAAAGGGGGGGGAAGCAGGCTCCCCACTGAGCAGAGAGCCTGATGCGGGGCTTGATCCCAGGACCCCAAGATCATGACCCAAGCCAAAGGCAGAGGCTTTAACCCACGGAGCCACCCAGGTGCCCCTAGAAAAAAGAATTTAAAAAATTATGGAATTGTGGTCTTCTATTAGTTCCTCTACCACCAAAGGTATGCCCCATTATTCTGTTTCCATGCCTTTCTGCTTAAACATTAAACTTGTGATTCAATGCTGAATCACAATGTGATATTTTAGAATATGTTTTCAATGGATGTAAAACTCACAATATTAATAAAAATTAACACTGCTCAATTAAATTGACAGTTGACCTACTCTGATCAAGTTTAAGCCTTCACAGCCAAGCCAACAACAGGTAGACATCACCTGTGAAACATGTCCAGTTATCAGAGAAGTTTGAATATTAAAGAAGCATATTTTAGAATTGATGAACATGATTGAGTAAATTCAGTGGGACCCTAATCTAATACTGTGTATACCTAATATATTTATAATCAGCTGTGACTCTGTTCTAAGAACTGATTCAATAACATATTATATAATGGAAGGGCGGAGTATCAAATCAAGTGAATTCAGGCAAGAACTGAATCAGAAGGATGGCTGATGGGGTTTGCTGTGCTGTATATTTTCAAATTTCTTAATTCCTTATGTAATACAAGCTTTACTCAAAAGGACGTTTTTGCTTTGCTTCTGTTTACTTGTATGTGGTAATCATTATCCATATTAAGATAAGTGACAAAACAGAACAATTTTGGATCATTCCATTATTATAATAAAAATAATGTATTTGTACAAAGATTGGAAATGCAACAAAGCACAAAAAAGTTAAAGAAAAATATTACTTTCAATGCTGCCGTCCTGTAATAAAAGCAGCCTCTACCACCTTATGATAAAGGGTATTCCACACGCATTTTGCATAAGACACTTGGTTTATGTCTTGTGGATTTTCCAATGAATGAAACCTCATTCTTGGTCCCAGTGGAAGTAGTTGTGTAGGGAATACAAGAATTTCCTAAATAGTTATACCAGATTCCTTGTGCTGAGTGTCACGAGGGAGGTAATGAATACCAAGGAGTTAGGAGAAGGGAAGTTTACATAAGATTGGAGGCAGTTCAGTGAGCAAACATTCTGTGGAGGAGGTAATATCTGGTTTAAATCTTCATGGGTAGGGTGTTCAGGTTTGTATAAAGGAAGCAGGCATTTCAGAAGGGGGGAGATGTTTAATCAACAAAGAAGTTCAGTTAGTGTATTAGAGGAGTCATTAATTCTGATTATAAATGCTCCAGCTTTTTTTGGCATGTGGTAGGATTCTAACACAGAATTTGGGTGTGGTCATGTGGCAGATTTACACAAGTGAAAATTTAAGGGCAATTGCATGCTTCCCCACATTCTTCCTTAATAATGTTTGCAATGGTAACTGTTCTTTTGGCCTAGTTCCTGATTGTTTATGATAAGCACATCTTGACTAGTCCACAGTAGACATGATAAGAGAAAAACAAAGCTTATCTGATTTAATCCACTGAGATCTTGGAGGACTCTTTATAACTGAAACATAACTTAACATATCCTGACCATAGGAAGACAAAGAATAAGAGATAAGATTAAAAAAATTAGGGTAGCATCATTTAGTGCTTGAATATCATAAAGGTGTATGGATGTCTGGATTTTACATTATAAGCAATATAGAGTCATTAGTGTTTTGTTTGTTTTGTTTTTAATAGGAAAATGGCATCATCAGGTGTACATATTAGAAGAATTTGTTTTACAGTTTTCTGTAGACTGACTTGGAGGAAGTACAATAACCAAGTGAGAGCATTAAATAAGAGATCACCGTAGTAGCCAAAGTGAGGGCATGCGTATTCCTAAGATTGCAACAGTGGAAGGGAGAGTAAGAGATCTTGTAGAAATAATACAGAGGTCAAGATGAAGAGATTTGTGCTCAAAGTGATCATCATGTGACACTGTTACTATGCATTGAATTGTGTCTCCTCAAAATAGATCTGATTACATCCCAACCCCCTGTACCACTAGATGTAACTTTATTTGGAAATAAGGTCTTTACAGAGGAAACCACTTTAAAATGATTTTATTAGGGTATATCTTCATCCAATATGACTGATGTCCTTATAAAAGGGCAATTTGACGTAGAGACAGCCATACACAGAGGAGAGACGATGTGAAGAATCAGAGAGAAGATGGTTATCTTTAAGCCAAAGAAAGAGGCCCTGACAGATGTTACCCTCCCAGTCCTCAAAGGGAACCATCCCTGGAAAACCTGGGTTTCAGTCTCTGGCTTCCAGAAATGTGAGACAATAAATTTGTTTCAGCCACCCAGTTTGTGGTTCTTGGATACAGCAGTCCTACCACACGAATATAACTATTAAAGAATTTTTAAATGTTAGCTTCTTCCATCTTTAAAGATTTCAGACATTCCCCTTCCCCTTATGTATACTTCCATTATTGTCTAAATTAAATCAGAAGCACAGGAGTAACTTTCTGCTCCTCAGTGTAAAGACTGAGTTCAACATTCCATTCAATTTGCATTTTAAGGGCAATTGCATGCTTCCCCACATTCTTCCTTAATAATGAATTTTTTCCCTTCTCATATTAGAAAGGTAGTAAAGCTTAACGTTTTATCTTTTTTCAAACACAAGCCCTACCTTAAAAGATGGAGTAAAAAGGTTACATTTTTAAAACTCCAGACAGCCCAGAATTCTGCTTAATTGAAAAAGGCCCTTTGGTGTGATAGATATAGTCTTTAATTTAATATCTGACTCCATTGAAATCTCTTACAATCAGCTTTTGAGTTAAAGGCATCAAGATAAAAGACTGCCAGGCCTTCACAGATTTCCTATCTAATAGTAATGGCCTGTGTGCTAGAGATTTCTACTTGCTATTCTCTTCTGAATTGCAGAAGGTGTGATGTGAGAAAATCTTTATAGGAAATGCAGGACTAAAGATCTGTGATATTCATAAACTCTTATATAAAACTCAAATTTTAATGTCCAGCAGTTGATAGACTATTGCCTTATGAAATAATATTTATTATTTAACCACACTTTGAAAGTCCTACACTGGGAACATAAATCATTCTTTGTAATCTTAATTTGGTCCTGGAAGATTCAATTTCTTTTATTTTGCAATATGGCTATTGAATCAAACTAGAATGGAAAAGTTGGCTCAATTAAGATTTTATCCAATTGGGGGAAATCGGAGGGGGAGACGAAACATGAGAGACTGTGGACTCTGAGAAACAAACTGAGGGTTTTGAAGGGGGGGGTGGGGGCTGGGTGAGCCTGGTGGTGGGTATTGAGGAGGGCATGTATTGCATGGAGCACTGGGTGTGGTGCATGAACAATCAATCTTGGAACACTCAAAAACTAAAATTAAATAAAAAAAAATATTTTGCGTATTTGAAATGCCCTTACCCTTAGTTTAGTTGATAGTTTGGCTTGATATAAAATTCTTGGTTACAAATAAACTACAGAAGTTTAAAAAAAAAGATTTTATTCAAGCCTTTCTTCACTAACTCATTTGTTTCACTCACTCATAATATGGATACAAAAACCTCAGTTTTAAGATGCTTATCTGGATTTAGAGTATAATATTTTAGGATACGTACTAGTTTTATTCAAAGAATGAACTGAGAGACAGCCTTGAGAGAACTGAAATTTATATAGTACACTATGTTTTATTTTCTCAATCAATGCTACTGGCAGTGATTAAAAGTAAGCCCAGATTATGATACTCCTATGAAAATTAGGATACCTATGAAAATTAGGTATACTGAAAGCCTGGTCCAACAATTCTTGACATATAAGATTTAGTAAATAGAACATGTTTACAAAATCACATTCACAAAATATTTTCAATTTATGTATTTTGTATCCAGACTCTTGTTCTGAGAGTGTTTCACATATAAGATAGACTGAAGGATAGCATCATTCATGCATCAAACATTTAATAGGGCCCTATGAATAAAGCAGTATTTTAAATACTGTGGATTCAAAGACAAAAAGAACAATGTCACTGTCACATTGTTTGAGAAGATATGTGTGTAAATGAATAATAAAGATATAATGTAATATACATAAATACACACATTTGGTAAACTATTGGTTCTGCTTGTGTCTGGTGTATTGGGATAGATTTAAGGTTACACTTACATTACCTTCTAAGAACGATTAGATTATTTCAATCAGAAAATCTGGAAGGATATTCTAGGCAAACAAAACAAAACAAAACAAAAAACAAAAAAACAGCATAAACCAAGGATCTAAAGTCTAGAAGCATGGGGAAAATCTGGGGCCCAGCACAAGTCAGATGTGGTTAGAGAAAGAACGTTGTGTAAGGGACACATGGTATAGCTAAAGGCAGGTTTGAGTAGGCTCTTCATCCAAACAACAAAGAACTGGGGGATTATGAAGCTAATGAGAAAGGGAAACTGAATCCAACAATCAGACTGACTCTGCTGGCATGTGATTCTAGAGAAGAGAAAACGTGGAGGTTATGTTGAGCATGCATAATTACATCACTCCGGTTCTGCCTCTGCAGCTGATTATTTGGGTCATTTTTGCCAGGTCATTCACTGTCCATGCACATATCAAATGAAATGGCTGACTCGGAGGCTTTCTAAGCCTAGTTACACCCTAAAAGACAAGCTGGGGTTCTGACATGACCACTTTAGTTGTCACTTGATGCTAGAACCCATTTGCACTTAATCAAATATGACACCAACTAAAGCAATGATAAGTATAGGTATTTGATGTACATTCTGATATTATCTCCTTAGCATTTAAAGGGCCTTGAGCTATCTATTTAAACTTCCCTTACTGTAGTGGACGTTTAGCATACATTTGTAGATATACCTAGCACCATGTTAATGTTTCTCCTCTGTGAGACTTTTCCATCTTAGGAGTTCCATGGCTTCAAGGGAAGAGTGAGGACCCCATTTTTCCACCTTCTTTGCATCTGGGGTTTAGCACAGGTCCTTGAATCCACCATTCCAATGCATTCCTCTTGAAGAAGGAGGAATCCCTATGGTGGAGACATTTATCTTTACAGAGCAGCAGTTAGGTCTTGACAGAAGAATGCCTCACCTGCATCATTGATGCCAAGAGCTGGCACCTTTTTTTAAAATTTAATTTTACTTTTTTCTGTGTTCCAAGATTCATTGTTTATGCACCGCACCCAGTGCTCCATGCATTACATGCCCTCCTTAATACCTACCACCAGGCTCTCCCGTCCCCCCACCTCCCTCCCCTCCAATTTACCCCAGTTCATTTTTCCTTTCCTTCTTCTAATGTCCTTCATGTTATTCCTTATGCTCCAGAAGTGAAACCATATGATAATTCACTTTCTCTGCTTGACTTATTTCACTCAGCATAATCTCCTCCAGTCCTGTCCATGTTGATACAAAAGTTAGGTGTTCATCCTTTCTGATGGCTGCGTAATATTCCATTGTATATGTAAACCATATCTTCTTTATCCATTTGTCTGTTGAAGGGATTCTTGGCTCTTTCCACAGTTTGATAATCCACGGTTTGGTAATTGTGGCCAATGCTGCTGTGAACATTGGAGTACAGATGACCCTTCTTTTCACTACATCTGTATCTTTGGGGTAAATACCCAGTAGTGCAACTGCAGGGTTATAGGGTATCTCTATTCTGGCACCTTTGATGGCAGCTGGGTTCCACTGGAGCCTCTACATGTGTGACTTGGGCATTAAGCTAGCTGTATAGCTTCCACGTGCAGTTCTCGACCATAGAAAGTCTGTGTGGTACCTGTATTGCTTCAGAAATTTATTTCTGCTTAAACTGATTAGATGGGATTCTAGTCTTTACATCTACAAATTCTTTCTGATTCAGCAATCTGACTTCCTTCTTTTTTGACACCTCTTTTTGCCAAACTCTTTTTCTGCTAGATGGGCAGAGCTTTCCATCATGAGTTTGTGACAGAAGTCTATTTCTCTTGAAATAAATAAAAAAAATTTTTTCCATCAATCTCTGGATGATGCCCAAGGTGGCCAATCTCCAAATAAACCATCTCAGGACTGAGCAGTGAGTCAGTCTGGCACTACTGGGGCTTCCCTCTGCCATCTCGCTCCAAAGGCTGATGTAAAAAAAGTGGGTCAAGGAAACAGCTACTGAAACTTAAAATCTCTTGAATGGACTGAGTGACAAAGGAAGAGAGGAATCAGAAAGATAGGGAGAAAGTGGATCTGTAATGAGAACAAAAGTCAAAACCATTTGGAGGAGAAGAAGGTGAAAAAAAAGTATAATTGTCTGCCTGGACTTTGGAACAGGAAGAATTCTCTGTACTTCAATGCATCCCAGGTGCCACCGTGCCTTAAATTGTACCATTCAGTTATAATTTATTTTGATTAATTATGGCTCTCTCCAGTTGTCTCCTTTACAATGGATATGTCAAGCACAGGTAACCCACCAAGTCATTAACAACTCCATGAGACAATGAGCCAGAGAGTCTCAAGATTCCCATTGCCTGTTTTGTATACTTCCCTTGTAGCCCTGACCTTTTCAGCCCTCCATTCTTTCCCAGCTTTGTCACTCCCCTCTTCCTGAAAAATTGCTCTACCTATAATCTTCCACTCTGTTTTCACAGGCTTTCACAAAGTTATTTCTAAAGATTCACGGATTCACATTCTCCATATAACTGTAGTGGAGATTTGCCTCCCCAAGGATATGAAATCCCTAGATGGGGAGACTTTTGATCCTTTCTTTTCCTATCCGCTGTATCTGTCCCACCTCTGCAAGTTCTGTAGAGAAGCATATTCAGTTTGGTGTTAACCTAATGTTCTTACAATGCATGCCTTCACGGAGTATCATGGGGCTCTAATACAACCTTAGACTAATAGGCTCACATGCTTTTTTGTTTATTCCTTTCAAGTAGTCAAGTCTGACTGGATCATCTTAAGGTCTTCTGCATTTTATTCTTCCCACATTTTGTCTCCTTAAACACTTTCAGCCTGTCTCCACACAGCCTCTTCCCCACCCCTTATGCAAAACTGACAGAGAACAGTTTGGTGGATTATCTGGACATGCATATGATTTCCTGGATACAACGTATGTTTGGGCAGAGGCTGATACAGCTGGTTAATGTATATAGAGTTCTGTAAGACTTCAACTCTGTAAAGTTATATGACAGAAAACATAAGTAGTCCTTGGGGGCTCCAGCCAAGGCATATGTCCTTCAAAACAGTACTTCTCAACATTTTTCTCTATGGAGTGTATACGGCAGATGCACTTCCAAGGAAGGAGACCCTATTAGCAATTCTTACTAGATCTCTTTAAGATAGTGTAACCAAATGCATTTTCTATCAAAGAGATTGTAGGGAGTCATTGAAGACTGCTTTAAATGTAAAAGTGTTAGTCATTCACAAACATTGTTCATGTTGGTAACATTACAGACCTCATTGCTGATTCAAACACATAGGTAGGAAGCAGCACCTCAGCCCAGGCTTGCATAACTGGATTTCTTGTCTAACTCTCAAAAGCCTCCCACACTTGCCCTTCTAACTATGCCTTATTTACTCTCTTTGTCATCTTACCTTATCCTTTTATAATTGCTTCCTCTTTGGGCATATATTTCCCAAGACTATAAAAGCAACTCACTTTTAGTAACAGCGCCTTTTCAAAATTGTATAACACAGTCAGCTCTTTTCTTCTCTGCTAGGAAGGAATGAGGTATCTGAATTTGATCCACCCATCTTTACCTACACTCACTCACCCAGCACTTACCCGAATAGCTTTTTTGGAAACAGGCGAATAAGATAGTGGCCAAGATCTTTACTTGATTCTTCACTTTATGGTTTTGAGCAAACACTGATGTTTAGCAGGTAGCAAACAACTTCACTGTGTGAGGATCAAAAGAGGACTCAGATAAGCATATTTCACTATAGCACAGTCGAGCTAGAATGTTCAGCCCAACACATCAGGGCAACTATTTTCCACATCTGTTCTGTGATTTTCCTCAGCCACACACCTTGAGGACTGCAGATGATGGATACACATGTAGGCAGAGCGCTCTCCATTGTCTCTTCACCAAATTTGTGAAAATCAGACATATTCATGAGGAAGATGCGTAAGCCTTGTATCTTCAAAAGGATAGAGACACACTGGATTTCATTTTTCTTGTAAAACTTACATTTAATGAGCTCTACACATTTATACACTGAGAGTGGGGGAATAGAACTCAGGGTGAGTGCGATCTGATATTTTGTTATAATTATTTTTTGTAACTTACAGAAAGCATATTATTTTAACCGAGGACATGGTTTAACTAAAACGAAATTTCTAAAATCCTCTCAACATGACAGTCTTACGTAAAGCTATATATGCATTTCAGTTTGCTGCATGTGTATATCTTTACATAAAATTAGCTCCCTAGAATTTTAGTTTTTAATAAATTAAATTTTACTTAGAAGTTAAAATAAATGTGCTTATTTTTTTTTTAAGATTTTATTTATTTATTTGACAGAGAGAGATCACAAGTAGGCAGAGAGGCAGGCAGAGAGAGAGGAGGAAGCAGGCTCCCTGCCGAGCAGAGAGCCCGATGTGGGGCTCAATCCCAGGACTCTGAGACTGTGACCTGAGCCAAAGGCAGAGGCTTTAACCCACTGAGCCACCCAGGCGCCCAATGTGCTTATTTTAACTGGTTGTTGTTACATTATATTTTGAGAAAATACTTTTAAAACATTGATTTTCTTATTCATTTTAAAAATATTGCTAGTGACTTTAACTTCAAATGGAATTTATTCACTTGTTTATATAACTTTAATATTGTGCAGTTTTTCTTTCTGAAATTGTCGTAAATAAGAATGAGCTTTGGTTTTAGCTGGTGTCATTTTATATGACTGAAAGAGATTAGTTATTGCAGAGTCTAAGTAGAAAGATGTTGGTAAATTGACACTCATCAAAAAACCCCATTTATTATTTCTGTCTAATTAAATATAATAAATCCACTTTAAGAGGTTTTGCTCATGTGATGTGCCATGCCTTTCTCACGCCATAATTGAATGACATGCCCTTTATCACCCGAGTTTATATATAATGGAACAAAAAGGCTATACCGTTAGCTCTGATGACATTTTCCAGGTTCTCCTTTCTGGAGATAAGGATGGGTATCTCATGATACATGGTCTGCCCTAAGATGGAAGTATCATGATTTGGGACCCTTTTTACAGAATATTAGTCTTGGATTACGAATTTGCATAGAGTACGGTTTGAATTTCATGGGCTATTAGCAACTGGTTTTGATGCAAGGCTTTGGCTTCCCAGCACAGCACTCAGTGAAGACCTGGCTGAGGCTGTGGTTGCTGCCAGTCCCCCACTGAAGGGTAAGTGCCTCCGCATCTTCGCTGGGACCAGCTCCCATGCAGTGTTCATGTTGAGGAAAATGCCGTTTGTAGGGCCTCACAATGCTCACAGGGCAACATCACTACCATCCCCAAGATGGCACTGGTCTAGAAGGTGTTAATTATTATTCATATGATAATATGTGCCAATAGCACACACACACACACACACACATATACACACACAACACATTGCATTATGCGTAACCCACATGATTCTGTTTCTTGTAGTTACTAAAATTTCAAATGCCTG
>CM052809.1:129153197-129226256 GCA_028533885.1 Nasua narica
TGTTCCTGATCTCAGGGGAAAAGCTCTCAGCTTTTCCCCATTGAGAATGATATTCGCTGTGGGTTTTTCATAGATGGCTTTGATAAATATCTTACAATTTTATTTGTCAATTATACATCAACATAACTTAAAAAATAAAGTATAAAAAGAAAATAAAACAAACAAGAAAAGGTTTATTGTAAAAAATTATGCTTACTCAAATTTATAAACTTTTCTTGATTTCTTTTTTTCACTAGCTGTGGGTTACAATTCATCATTAATGGCATCACTAATGTAGTTCTAATTATCTTAACTAGTTAACAAAGACTATGCATATCTTCACAAAATTAAAATGTCACTATAACAGATTAAGTTTAGAACCAGTGCAGAATCTCTCATTTGTCTCTGCAGAACTTAACTAACTTGTCTTAGAGGATTCCAGGCACTGTGTGGCTCATCTCATCCACTGCCGTTCCAGTCGAGGCCTTTCTTATGACCTTAACAGTCTGTCTGTTGGAGGGAATATGCATGCTTTCTACTGTTGTTATATAGAATTCACTGACACTTACACTAACAGCTCTATTTAGGAGAGGGAAACAATTTAGGTACACAGATAATACAGTCTGTTCCCACAAAAGCAGGCATAGCTGAGAGGAATCTTTTCAGAGTTCTGATCGTTATTTTCCTTAGTAGGCTAACAGGCAGAATTGCATACAATGAGTGGTTAATCAGCTAGACTCAATGGCCTCAATGTGACTTGTTTGCCTCATTGGAATCACCTAAATTCTGGATAATGTTTTGTAGTAATTATGTGAAGGTATAAATTTCAGAGACTAACAACATGATTTGTATTCAAATTTATAAAAAGCATGTTTCAGATTGTTATGTATTACTGAAGAAATCCCTAGGGTGGTAAATCCCATTCAAAAGAAAAGTTGGACAGATTACTGTAGTCAGTAAATAATGCTAGAATAAGATTGCTAGATAAGATACAAAACTGGTTAATGTCCTATAGAGCAATAAAATTATAGCCTTTATTATCTCTTCTGTCAGGTGGAAATTCTTTGCCTCTCTAGCAGCCAAACTCACTTAAAACTTATTAATCTTCTATAAGACTAACTTTATGGAGTCTTGGTCTGATAAAAATTAATCAATAATTCAACCAATTGTACACTAGATGATTAGCTAATATTAGGCTGGGCCTATTTGACTTATGTGTCATTGTAATATTGAAGCCACATCAATTTTAGTCCTATTTTCAAGTTTCAGAAAGCATTTTATTAACAATTATGATTTCTTAAGCTGTAACCTTCCCTTTTTTCCTATTTAAAATTTTTTAGAGGCAGAACTAGATTTTCCAGGGAACCACCAAATTCTGAATTTCTGTGGTATCATCATGGATTGATACATATAATTGTTTATAGGGTCTTTGAAATAACTTTTATTTATTATTGTTTTTATTTTTTTTAAAGATTTTATTTATTTATTTTCGAGAGAGAAAGAGAGACTGTGCCGGGATGGGGGAGGGACAGAGAGAGAGAGAGAGAGAGGAAGAAGCAGACTCCCCGCTGAGCAGGATGTCAAGCAGGGCTCCCTGCCTGGACCTTGAGATCATGACCTGAGCCAAAGTCAAACACTTAACTGATTGAGCCACCCAGGCACCCCAGAAATAACTTTTAAAAAAGATTGGCACATTTGTTAATTTTGGATTTATTTATTTTACATTAGCAATAGGTAGAGTTATAGATTGATTCAATTTTAGTTTAATTTTGAACTTTGCAATTTGAGTAGCATTGGAAACTGGGGAAATTTCGCTAGGGCCTAGAATTAAAATGTTAGAGATGGTCGAGTTCATGGAAAGCTCTCTCTCTCTGAAATTGGATCATATTCTGGGACTCACAACAGAAAGATAGACTGTTTAGGTTGAAAACAATACTGACAAAGAAAAGATAGTGTTACACTTCCACCCCAGGTATCTGTGTTTCTAGCTATTTTTTCAGTTTATAAGCTTTGAAAAATATGATGGAATCTGGGCAAATCTATAGTACAGGCATTAGTATCTATTCAGGAAATTGTAGAGTTTTAAAAATACATACATACAATTATGGGCTATATTTTGCTAGGTAATTTTGCAGCATGTTTACTGTGACTGTGGTTTCAAGACCACATTCCAGTTTTAGAATGAATAAGTCATGGGAATAAAAGGCACAGCCTAAGAAGTTTAGTCAATGATCCTGTAATAGTGTTGTATTGAGACAGATGGTAGCCGCACTTGTGGTAAGCACAGCATAATGTCTAGCCTTGTTGAATCACTGTGTTGTACACCTGAAACTCATAATATTGTGTGTCAGCTATACTCAAATTTAAAAAAAAAAAAGCCAAAAGAGAACCTCAGATCCAGTGTGGCACACGATGGAGAATGGCATCACTGTTGAGAACAGAGGGAAATTGAGTGACAATAGTTTTAGGAAGCAGTCCATGTTAAACATGTTGAATTGGAGGTATTGTTCCGGAGGAGAAGGGGGTCATAGAGATAACCCAGTTCAGATGCTTCATAGTATGAATGAATAAACTGAAACTCAGTTTATGCTTAAAGGCCCAGTTGCAGATAAATATTAGCAAGTCATCAGCAGGTGGAGATAAAGCTTAGGATATGAGTGAAATCACAGAGAGAAACTGTGTAGATGGAAAGTAAAAAGAGAAGTAAGGCAGGCCTTTGGCAAATATCTATATTTTTTAGATAAGAGAGTAAGAAACTAGGAAAGAAAGAGAAGACAGGGAGTGTTACCGTGTAGGATGAGAAAAAGGTCAGAGTTGTGCCTTAGAAGTGTTGAGTACTGTTGAGCATTAAGTGTCGTTATATCTCAAAGTTGGAGTAAAGGCCATTGACTTTTATTCATTAACTCATTCAGTTAATTTCTCACTCAAAAAGTATTTATTGAATTCTTTATAATGTGCCCAGTCCTCTGGTCGGTATTTAAGATATGATAATAAGCAAAAGGAAAGGTAAGATCCATGTCCCTACATGGCTTACAGTATTGTGGAAGAGAAAAACAGATATGTATCAACTAATTGTACACATAGATATTTTGCAAGTGTTATAAGTGCTAAGAATAAATCATTCAGGTCTCAGGTCACTGTGGCATTGGAGGACCTAGGTGTATGTGTGAGGGGCTGGGTGGTGGAGGACAGAGATTCAAAGAAGGTCTTCCTTTAGGTTATGCTCTTTTAACTGAGAGCTCAAGGATGAGTAATTTGGAAGGAAAGAGATAGGATGGTAGCTTTAGAGATTATCACAATAGTTTTTGTTTTTGTTTTTTGTTTTGTTTTTAGGTGGAAGAATCAAACACAGGGGCCTTTACCTCACTTGTAAGGACCTTTGAACTATTAAATTCTGCACTTTCCCAAACTAGACCATTATGAACCCCTTTGTGGGGAGCCCTGTCACATTCCATCATTATTATGTGGTTGTAACCACAACCACAAGAGAATCTCACTTGGAATTGGTACAGGGGACAGGAAGTATTGCTTAAGTATGCAACATCCCCAAGACCATAGAGCCAACATCTGGCAAAGCTAAGCTTTATATAATGTTTCCAAGGCTTTAGCTCTTTCAAGGGCCTATAGCAGTCACCAACGGAAAGATATTGTTCATTAATCAAAAGCTAATTTAATACTTTCTTTTTTTGTTGTTGATCATTATTCTCTTCATTAGCATAGTTCTCAATACATGGTTGATTAGAAATAGGTAAGTAGAAAAATTACTCTCCCCTATTAAAGTTACTTGCTTCTGACCACATTTAATGTGCATAATTCACAGGCATACTTTTTGCCTGTACAAAATGTAACTAAGATCAGGAAAAGTTCAACTCATTTATAGCAACAGACATTCAACACCCCCCACACTCAATTAAAACCATAATTGTCATTTGGTAATTACAAGGACTCTAGCTGAAAAAGCAGTTGACAAGCAACAAGATGAATGATCCAGAGGTACCATGATAAAGGAGCCCTGGTAGGTGACAAATCCTTCCCTTTCTTTGAGTAACTAAGGCAAGGACTCATTTTTCAAATATGACAGGATTGCTTAAATAGCTAGCATTTCTCTCTGGGATATTGGGATGTCACACTATGAGAAAAGACAATGAAAAAGCCATTTCATATTTTGAGTACTCTCTGCAAAAAGGAAAGATGCTTTTTAATTGGGTAGATGAAGGAATTTGTTCCTCATTAAAGACATGAAAATAATACAATTTTAGAACATTTTCCATAGGCAACAGGAGCTCTAGAAAAGATGTTGCCAAAGAAATCCATGTCGAAGACACCCCTTAAAATGATTAAACAACATATAAATCTCTCCTTTGAGCTAGATTACTGAAAAACTGGGGATATTTCAGATGTTCAAAGGAAATTTTTTAAATAAAATATAGTACATTCTTTTTATTTTAAATTCAACAATAATGCTATCATTTCTTTGTTCATTGGATTACCATACATTGAATTTTTCATGAGTAAGTCACACATTCACCCCTATGTACAACCATTAAATAAAAGTGCAATTATTTTGTATACTTTTAATCCAATTTTATTAACTAAAGAAACTACAAAACACTATGTGACTGTAATGATTTTTATTTGTTAATAATTCTTTGAAATAGGTGATTTTAAAACTCTTAAATTAGCTGAAGAATCTTATATACTCACACCTCTCTAGATTCCTGATTCTTAAAGTTAAGAAGAGGGAAATTGCTCCCAAACTACGTGAAGTTAAACAAAAGAAGAAATTCATTATTAGGCAGGTGAGAATAATTATGTTTTGCCCAACAAGCTTAGAGTTACTATGTCTCTTACACATCAACTGATTCTTTAGAATTTTACATCCCCAAACATTTTCCCTTACCTAACATTATTTTATTGGAAGAATTTCTTATAAAAAGGAGACGTGAAAAATGGGAAATAAAACATCCATTTCTCTCCTCCTCTCCTCATCCTCTCCTATCCAATTAATGGCTAAATGAAATGGCAACTGTTGAGGGACGTATATGGAAAGCCACAAGTATTAAAGCCTGGTGCAGGGACGTGAGAGGCAGAAAGTCATGGGATATCCCAATTTCAAAATCTACCCTATCTCATATGGATTTAAGATATCCTATCAACCAAGTAATCATGCACAGGATTTACTTTACAACAAATCTGATTAGGGAACGATTATTTGGATGCCTCGAGGGAAGGGAGCATGTAAGGATATTTTTAGCAGCCAAGTGTGGGAAGGACAATAGTTATGTTTTTATGAATATGGACTTAGGTACAGTGTCATCTCAGAGGGAAAAGCAGGCAAGGATGGGGGTGGAGATGAGAAACAGGGTTCACAGCTGGGTGTATGTCAGGCCTGGGAGCAGGTGACTCTCAGCTTTGTCGTTTCCTGGCCTCCCAAAACTTTCCACAGATGACTTGGTTGCTCCAAATAACTGTAATGGGAAAAACAAGCATTTCTTTTCAACACGTTAAGTAAGGCTTAAAATGCTTGGAAGTCCTTACAAGATACTGATTTAAATTATACTGGGCCTCAGATAAGGTCCTGTTTATTTTTTCAAAAGTTAGTTTTGACAGAGGTTGAGATCCTTCCTGAGTATGTGTGGGGTTGGGTCCATCAGTGGGAAGATCTAGTAATATACATAGCAGAGGTGACTTATGTGTGACACGTTTCCACCTGCTCCGCAGTATTAGCTACCCCGATGATTACCTTCTTCAGTTTATTACCTACCGCTGTTACCTGTCTGACTCTACCATGGCCTGGTCTGATACATGGGGTATATTTGGGAGGCTAAAATTCTTTTGGAAAATTTGGTAAAGGAAAAGAAGCATAAGAGGTATCTATTGTCATAAAATAACTGGCATTATGATTTGAAAGTCAAACCTCTCTAGCCCAGGCAGCTAAATGGTATTATTTGTCAAATACTGAGAGTTCACCAAAACATGTATTTTTATGGTTATAGAAGTGATGGAGCTGCTCAGCCCCTTACATTAGATACCACCCAGCCATGGACCTTTGCATTTCAATTCTAGAACTTGTGGATGGCATTCTGAGATTTTATGAGTGCCTTGGAATCTTACTCTCTTTTTGAAAAAGCTAGTTTCAGATTACAACCTCTGGCTGGTAGCTAAGGTATTGGGTTCTTTTCACCGCTACAGTTACTGGTTGCTCTTACTGTTCAGGCATCCAAATGATGAATCAAACATAATTTTCAAAAGTTAAAAAGTGAACACGACTGTCATAGAAGTAAAAAATTACTGTGTGTCCAAAATTATTTTGTTAATAAATAAGGGAGGTAGCAGGTCTGTAAAGCTGATTCAAAGAATATATGAGGAACTGAGTATGTACAGGTGTTTGAAAAGGAAAAAGGTATTAAAATAATAATGTTATTCTATAGGACTTTCTAATTCCTACATTTTATAGGTTAATATTCCATAAGACGATAAAACCATTACTTCAGGGGTATTCTTTTCTGTTCAGAGATAACATTTGCATCTCTACTGACAAAAATCTATAATTTAATAACTTCATACATCTAGAACTTAAATCAACAGCAGATTTTAAGTCACCAAAGTAACATTCCCTTAGAAATTAAAATATCCCAAGGCAAATCTTAAAATATTTCATGACTGCTGTCTTTCCTTTACCTTATTTACAAGTTGTGGATACTTAACAATAGATACACATTTTGATGTAAAAGGAAGTGAAAATAAATAAAAAATAATCAGCCAAAATGGTATTGTACAATTACCGTGAACTATTTACTGGCCTAGGATGTGTCAAGGCATAGAGAGTGAGTTCATTACTGTTGGTCAAATAATATCCACTTTGCATAAGGTTTCTAGGTTTGCAGTATAAGAAACACAATGGGAAATTTCAAATCGTCTGCCCCATTTATTTAAGAATTGTACATAATATTAACTTAATTAGAAATCTATAAATCATAGTATTTATGGAGTTATTGAAAAATAGCTCACATGCAGATTTGTTATCTTTAATAATAATATGCTTTGATGTTCTGCTTTTTTTTCCAAAGATTTTGTTTGTCGGCTGACATCAGAGTGGTTAGGGTGCCTACAATGGTAATATTACTGTATTAATTTAGAGCGAACATTTTGATATACTTTGTCAGAAGTTACACTGCATTTTGTTCATCCACTCAGCAAATATTTAGTTATTAGTAAGTGTGGGATACTTGTTATACAGAAGAAGCAAAAATGACTTTATTCATATGACGAATGTTGATTGAGTTCTTATTGTGTGCCAAGTCCTCTCCTAGAATATAATCCCGTGAGTATAACACAGTGGGCCAAAGAGAAAAATGCCCTTGCCTGTAAATCAAACTTACATTCTCTCTAAATGAGGAGACTGACAATACAATAAGATAGATAGGAAGAGTGAATAGTCTATTCTGTGCTGACAGAGGCTGGGCCAGGTAAAGCCAGCAGAGAGCACAATCAGGCACCTGACTTCAGCTTCTTCTGAAAGCTTTCAAGCCCCATCACCACCCTCCCCCTCTGCCCCACATGCAGCCAAACTGATTGGAAACCCGCTGTTCTGTCCTTTGGCACCTATGTTCCTGCCATTGCAGGAATGCTCACTGGAGCCTCATTACTCAACTACCACAAGGAAACCTTCGGCCTGTCTCCTTTCCCTGCCATCTCAGGCCACTCTGACCTGCTTAGCAAACTGGCCCTGCTCTCCCCAGACAGCTCTGTCCTGTGAGGAATAAGCCTGTTCTACCCTCTCAGCATGTGTTTGGCATTACCAGTCTTGACATGGGAACAGATTTTGTTTGTTTTTTTTTTAAAGATTTTATTTATTTATTTGACAGAAAGAAAGAGAGATCACAAGTAGGCAGAGAGGCAGGCAGAGAGAGGGCGGGGGTGGGGGGGGAAGCAGGCTCCCTGCTGAGCAGAGAGCCCGATGAGGGGCTGGATCCCAGGACTCTGAGATCATGACCCGAGCCAAAGGCAGAGGCCTTAACCCACTGAGCCACCCAGGCGCCCCGACATGGGAACAGTTTTGTTTGTGGGGGGAGGATCCCAGTGCTATGGAGAGTGACCACGCTAGAGGACCGGGAGTGCTGTTTTGGAGAGAAGGGCTGCAGAAGACCTCAGACATTTTAGTGAAAGTCTTCCATTTTAGTGGAAATAGGGATGTGAGTCATGGTACAAATACCTGGAGGCAGGGACACTCTGTGACTTCAAGAAGTATCAAGAAGGCCAATGAGGCTGGAGTTGAGAGATCACAGAGGAGGAAGGTGGAGAGGGGAGCAGAGATCCTTGGTGGGGAACAGGCCAGGTGAGATCTATCTGGCCGTCGGTAGAATATTTTGACTTTTTCTTTGAGTGGGATGCAAAGATCCTCAAGAAAATCTGAGCCACCCTAAGGTTACATAGGATGAGAATATTTGAACCGAGTCACCCTCTTGCTGTTTTCAGAATAGGAAAGGTCGTGGGTATGTGTGAGGAGGAAACACCTGAGAGGCAGGAAGTGATAAAGTTAGACCTGACTGGTAGCAGTGGAAGAAGTAAGAGGTAGTTAGATTCTCTCCTGAAGGTGGATCTGCCCATTATCCTCAGCTATTCTGGAGTGTGGGGCATGAATCAGAGGTGTCAGGAATGATGACAAGGTCTATGGCCTATGCCAATTGAAGAATAGATTGGGCATTGCGTGTCTTATAATGGGGAAGGGTGGTAAGGTCAAGTACAATAACAAAAAGTGATGCATATTAAGTCATAGGGGGTGATCAATGTGGCCATAATGAGGAGGGATATTTTAAAATGTGAAAAAAATTAACACATTTCAGTCTTGATTTTTTTAAATTTATTTGACAGAGGGAGAGAGATCACAAGCACGCAGAGAGGGAGGCAGAGAGAGAGGGCGAAGCAGGCTCCCCGCTGAGCAGAGAGCCCAATGTGGGGCTTGATCCCAGGACCCTGAGATCATGACCTGAGCCGAAGGCAGAGGCTTTAACCCACTGAGCCACTCAGGCGCCCTCAGCCTTGATTTTTTAAGGGGAGAGAAAAGATGGAAAGATAGGGAAAGTCGTCCAGGTCCAGAGAGGGCAGGCTCGCCCCAGTTTCTCATGATAATTCCCTATAGCCTGAATGGTTTTAGTCACTCCAAGACTTTCATTCTGTCTGCTCCTGACTTTAGCATGATCAAACATGTTTTTCTAGTACATATTTTATGTACAAGTTTGTACATAAAACAATATAACTGGTTCCTTCCCTTCAAGTAAGTCTACCAACTACTCACAACTGAGGAATAGAGATTTATGGTGTCCTGTGTGTGTATGTGTGTGTGTGTGTGTATATATATGTAATAAATTATAAAAATATATAAATTAAGTTAAATATATATAAATTAATTTGTGAATTTAAGAATAGCTTGAAGAATATTTTAAATAGCTGGATTATTCCCAGTGAAACATCAAAGATATACTCACCATTATGTAATACAAAATAATCCCTAATTCATTTTTAAAAAGTCAGTCATTCTGAGTATGGCATTTTTGAGCTGGAATTTGACTTTTTATCTGGCTGTGCTGGCATCTTGCAGATATAGCTTTAGTTTAAAAGACAACAAATCAGAGTTCGCATGAATTGTCATCAAAACCTCTAACTATTGAACTGAAGAGCTATGAATGTGGTTTCTTTTATTTAAAATCTTCACTTTGAATCTAGACTATAGTAAATGATATTAAATATCAAGAAGCTACAATTCCCTAGATTATATAGGTGCTCGGGAGACTTTTAATATTTTCCTGATGAAAACTGCAGATCCCTCTGCTGATTGCATTTGATTACTCAGTGGATTTATTTAGATTCTTTTTCTCTCTACATATCTCGATAACAAATATATGTATTTGTTGTTGTTAATGTCCACATTTGTTTTTCATCATTGTCACCCATTTGTGCTATTCTGGAATTAGATAGTAGTGATGGTCGCATGACTCTGTGACTATCTTAAAAAATCTACTGAATTGCATAGTCTAAAAGAGGAATTTTATGATATGTAAATTATGTTGAAAAAAGATCTGATGTGTATTTTTAAAATCCTACTGATACAAATCCTCATATGTTGCTGATAGCCTCTCAAGGAAATGTTTTGGATAGCATGGGGTATGTCTAAGGCTTTCTCAAATACTGTGAGCATATGGGAATTACCAGGACAGTGCTGAATAATGACTCTCATCACATTGAGCCTTAATGCTGGCTGCTCACTTTCTTTTCTAATGTTAGGGTCATAAATAGCTAATGGTATTCTATATCATCCTAATAGTAGAGTAGTAGTATGATTTACTAGTTTTGATCTCATGGTAGAATAATAAATACCCAACTTAAAGAGCTGTCCAAAAATGATGTATGTCCACAGCGTAATGTCCCCATGTGTGTGGTAACACTATTTTGCCACCTAGTTGAAAACAGAATAAAGGAGGTATTAGTTATTTAGTTAAGGTCACATAACAATTTGATAGCAGATCCATGGATCTTTTTTTCATGTACATTGGTGACTTGTTGCCTGCCCATTTTATTAAAAAGAAATCCTGTCAATTACCAGGATATTTCAATGTAGTTGTTGATAGAGTAATAGTTTATAAACCAGTGGCCCCTAGGCCAGGTGTGTATTTGTTTTCATTTGTGTCTTGAAAGGCTATGAACATAGGCAGGCATTATGTAAAGTTCTTAGTTCAAGCTAGTTAGCACCCATTGTCTATAATCTGCCTATTCTAATGAATTGAGTAATTTTCCACCTTCCCACCAACTGCAGGGCTTCAGCCTGAGACTCCTGCTTTGGTAATCTTAGAGCCAAATGCCTCTTTGTGATACCAAATAAAATGACAATAACAGCCCTTTCCAGAGTTTGCCTGCCTTTTTTTATGAAAAATAAGTAATTGATTGATTACTAGGGCAAATTTAAATTCTCTTAAAAGTAGCTTTGCTTTATTCTAAGTTTGGTAAAATTCTGGGGAATTCATATTGTTTACCAACTATTCTGGTTTCCTCCCTGCAGTTCCTTCTTCTTATGGGAAGACTTTACACCATTGTTCTCTTGAACTCAAGGATGGCTATGTGAACTTGCTTTGTAGAAAGATGTTTGGACAAAAGAGATGTATGTCACTTTCAGCCAGAAACTTCATCATCCTGAATGTGATCTGCCATTTCCCTCTCCTCTTTCTTACAACCAGGGATAATTTCCAGGATATTGAGAATTTTTCCTCTCAACCTTGAACTTCTCCCTTCTGTCCTACAATCCAGCCCTTGACCTGTCTGGTTTCTGCTGTGTATGGGGCTATTTCTGAGTTATTTGGCTGTCAGTTCATTCTATGCCTCAACTTCACCTTTGAATTTTCCAAGTAAAAGGGAAAAGATGTAAACCATATTTTGAATGAAAAGGAAAAGGCATATCTGAGAGGTGGAAGGTCAACAGTGCCAAATGATTAACTAAAATTTTGCTGAAACTTGAACCCCATTTTCGCTTCTTCCTATGGTTATTGGGAGGTGGATATTATCCTTGAGGCATCTCAAAATCTGCTCCATCAGCCTTGTCCCTCCTGACCTCTTGCTTCTTAGGGTGCATATTTTTTTGTGTATATATATATATATATATATACACACACACACACACACACACATATATATGCCAATGCCAATGCTGACCTCTCTTATGGCCCACTCTAACAGAAACATAGGATCAATCGGAGATCAATTAGAAGACAGTCAACTTTATAATTTTGCCTCCGATTATTCTGAGCCTTTGAGTCTGAATAACTTGGAAAGTGGTAGAGTTATTGACAAAAAAGAGAGAAGACAAGAGAAAGACTGGTTTAGAGATTGGTAAAAACTGTCTGGAATCAGTTATGCAGCATTTGAGTTCCCATTAGTCTAGGGTAGATCTCCTGTGAAAACAAACATGGTAAAACATACTGAGCATTCACTTTATTCCAGGAAGTATCTAAAATATTATACATTTATAATACCTTCTATGAGACAAATACTGTTTCTCTTGATTTTACAGATGAACACACCATCAGGTTTAAGAAACCTGGTCAAGGTCACATAGTAAGTAACTGGCAAAGCAGACAAATCGACTCAGGAACCAGTGAGCTTTACCAATATGTAACACTGCCTCATGTCTGCTATATGGAGTTAGATCTGCCTCCTTGATTTGTTGTCATGGAAATCAAACAGGCTTGATTTTAATGAACTCTAGCAAGTCTTAGAGGCTAAGAATACCACGGATAAAAAAGGGGGGATGAATGTTTCATATCAAATATAAAGGTATTGCTGGAAATTTCATCCTCATTGCTCATTGGGGTTTGTTTGTTTTCTAAGATGCTCACTAACGACTAGTTTTTCACTGAAGAAAAAGTAAAATGCTCACAGATAACAGAATATGAGATAAACTTGCAAGAACAGAGTAGAAATGTCTGCCTTAAACCCTGTCTGGAAGTTTCCTCTTAAGAAAGTCCTTTTAAATAAATATCAGATTATTTTGTCAATATTGTTTATATTATTGGCACGAATTATCATAATTTCATAATTTAGGCTTCTGGTTCTATATATATTTCATACTTCTGTATAACAAACTCTCACAAATGTAGCATCTTTATAAACACACATACACACATTGATTATTATCAGCATTCTGTAAGTAGAAGTCCAGACTGGTTCAGATGGCCCTTTGTTTAGAGTCTCACAAGACCAGAATCAAGAAGTTAGATAGGTTGAACTCTGATCTGGAGGCTGTAAGGAAAAAAAGAACTCTGTTTCCAGTATCACTCAGGTTGTTGGCAGATTTGAGTTTCTTACAGTTACAGGGCTGAGGTCTTCATTTCTTTGCTGGTCGTCTGGCATGGGATTGCTGCCAGTTTCTAGAGGAACTAATTGGTCCTTACTGATGGCCCCTCCATCTGACTGGTGACAGTTCTTGTGCTTCCCGTCTCACTGAATCCCTCTTGTGGCCCCAGACAGAGAAATCTGTGCTTTTAAAGAACTGGTATGATTAGATTAGGCCCCACTGGGATAATCTGTTTCTAACATAATCATGGGAGTAATGCCAAGGCCCGAAGGTCATCAGAGCCATCTTAAAATTCTACTTACTACAGGTTTTATAATGTATGACCAGATAGAAGGACTCAAGCTAAGTAAGTTGGGATAAATCAAGATATGTATTTATTGTAACTTATTAAATGAAATATAACAATGAAATAGATTGCACTTAATGTGACCATTAACTGAAAATTTATCAACTCTCTCCAAGAAGCTTATCAGAATGTATGACCTACTCTTTGTAATTTGGTCAGGTACAAAAGTGAATCATTCATAATGTAGGAAGGTTGAAAAACTCTCCAAGTGAACTTTGTTAAAATTTCATGGAATATACATCTGTAAACCTTTGCTTCATATCTTGCTCTTGTTTGCTTCTCATAGTGGCTTTCCCAATATTCTTTTTTTTTTTAAAGATTTTATTTATTTATTTGACCGACAGAGAAAGTACGAGAGAGCATGAGAGGAGAGAAGGTTAGAGGAAGAAACAGACTCCCCGTGAAACTGGGAGCCCGATGTGGGACTCGATTCCGGAACTCAAGGATCACGACCTGAGCCGAAGGCAGTTGCTCAACCAACTGAGCCACCCAGGTGCCCGGCTTTCCCAATATTCTTGATATGGTTGTTTCCTTAAATATCACAAACAGATAATATTGGTGGAAAGCCATGGTTGGAAGGTAGTTAAGACAGAATGCCACTATACATCTCTTTAAAATTCAGTCATGGAGATGGTGGGAACTCAAAGGGCATTTTAAAAGAGCCAGGAAGTTAGAATCCAGAGGAAGAGATTATGGAAGATGTTGCAATAAAAAGGGATATCGACTGTGGGTGATAATATAATGTCCCTTTCCTTTATATAGGTACATTTTCCTCATCTTTGCATCTGTTTCCATGTTAGTCCCAACCATTTTGAAAGTGAAACAAGCTATGATATCATTGTATAGAGGATAGAATACACAAAACATTTCACTGAAAGGTGGGATTCCATACCCAAACCAGTTTAAGAAGTCTTCCTCACACTCCATTTTAAAAATCTGGATTCTCATCCTGTACCTGGTTGGCTAATTGCCCTTCCATAGCTCTTATAAGGAATCCGTGATCACAAATGTGCTAATTATTTTAGGTAGCAAGGCATTCATTTTAAGCACGCATAAGTACCTAATGATTCTTTTCAAGAGCTCTTGGGGCTTTCTCTCAATTACTCCAACAAGGTGAGTCTATTGAACAATTGCCTCAAATTTATATTGGACTCTATTCTACTAAAAATGACCTTGATTTTGATTTATCTTATCTTTTTCTCATTCTCTCCTTTCTAGAGTCACCTCCCTTGAAACTCCTTCCCCTCAAATGATTATTGTTTTCCACTTCCTTAATGTATACCTTCATTCAGCTGATGGTAATTCATTTATCAAATAATGTTACATGCTGTCTTTTTAGATCATCAAGATGCCTTGTTATACTTAGTGGCACACATGGTGCGTCTAATTAGGAAACATTCCCTTCTCTATAATTATGAAAAAGAAAATAAAAGAAGTGGTAATTTACTACATAGACAATGCTACAGATAAGTCTTTTGAGCTTAAAAGGGATATTCTAAATTGTGTTCCTGAATCAAGCTTTCCATCCTGAAAGCTACCCTAATCATACTTACTCATTGATCTAGACATGAGAGTTAAAAAAAAAAAAGCTGACATTTATTGTGACTTCCTTAGAACTTTCCATGTCTGGTAAGCAAGATATTGCCATTCTTTGTTAACGGAAGCAGCTGAAAAGCTGGTAGAAATAAGGAAATAACCCATTAGAAAAATGCAAGGGTCTGACATAGAGATGAAGAAAGAGTAACTCTTTCAGACCTTCCTGGTGATGAGTATCAAGAACTAGGAAGGAACTGACATTATGCTCTACTTGCTCCCTGGTTACCTGAGCACCAGTTGGCAGGTGACATGACTGGGCCACTCAGCTTGCATGATAGGAGAGAAGCCATGAACTTAGGGAACCCATTTTTTTTTTTATAATGGGAAACAAATCTGTCTGACTTTTGCCTCTGAGAGAGACATTATCTTTATTATAGGGGATAGTAAACAAACCTCTCCTTTGCTCCTGATGGACACATTATGTCTCTTTTCTAAGCTTTTGCTGTACAAACACATTTGAAAAGTTAGTCCAGAGCAGATGCAATCAGTGCTCATGAAATGCACAGAAATATGACAGACCCATAGAGAGTTGTCTCCCAAAAATATCTTGTTGAGGTTAGAAGAGGCAGGTATGAACAGCGGCCTCAGGCATTGATGCAGAAGTGCTGATGCAAAGTTTCAAGCCAGCCTTGGTGTTGCCTTGGATTCTCACCTTTCCTTCACTTTCTGCCTGCCCCTCCTCAAATGTTTGGCTATCAGGAAGTCTAATGGACTCTACCTTCAGAATACCTCTCAGAATACTTGTCTTCATCTATTGCCTGATCACGGTAGCGTCATTTCTCCCCTGTGCTCCTATAACATGGAACAACCTCCTGTATGTTTATTTCTTCTTTGTTCTTTCCTGCCCCTTTATGGTCTGTCTCCATGGAGCAGTCAGAGTGGTCATAGTGATTACCTACAACCTTAAATCAGATCATGCATTTACCTCTTTAAAGCCTTTCAGTAGTTTCGCATTGTTCTTAGAATGAACTCAAAGCACTTGGCACACAGGACCAACTTCATCAAGCTTTTCGCCTGGTCCTCCCAAAGGCTTTGACATGGATTTTACTTTTCAAGGGCTGCTTTTCTGTGCTGTCTGTGCATGTTTGGCTCCTGATCTTATAGATCTCAGATCAAACATGTTTTTCTCTACCTTTCCTGTTTTCTCCATCACCAAGATCGCTACCTATAGTGATCTATGTGGATATGTATACAGAAACCCTGTTCATTAGGTTTATATGGTGTATCACTAGGTACCGCTATCTTACTCGTCTTATTTTTTTTCCTCTGCTTCTCATGTAGCCTTATTGTAGCTTCTTGAGATCAGGAACTTTGGCTTTTTTGATCCGTAATATTCTTAGCATTTAGGGCACTGCATAACATTGTCTACCAAATATTCGTTGTAACAATGTAGGACCCGTAGGGCTCTTAATTCAGCCAAAGATACAGAGATTCTAGAACTTCTCTAGGTTCCTGTTCTGTGGTCATCTAAGATGGATAAAGCCTTTGTGCTGTGTAGTGTTGTTCCTAGCAATGTTAGCGGAGTAGAAGCAATGTATAAATTCTCTGAGTGGCATAAGATTTCTGCCCAGGCTCTGGGCAGTCAGCCAAGGAGACTTACTATAGCAACCTGGAAGGATGGTACCCATCGGAAATTGGATACAAATCACGGTTGTTAGAAAAACCTAATGAACCTCCCCTTGCAACAGTAGTAACCCCATCCCTCCTCACCCAATACACATAGATTTTACTTAATAGATCTTTTAAAATAGCAGTTTCATAGCCATACTGAGCAGAAGATATGGAGATTTTTCCACATACCTCCTGTCCCTACACATGCATGGCCTCACACTTACACATCATTATCTCCTAGAGTCCATAGTTTACATTAGGATTCACTCTTGGAGTTGTACATCTATGGTTTTAGACAAATGTATAATGACCTGTATCCATCATTATAGCATCATACAGAATATTTTGCCTGCCCTGAAATTCCTCTGTGCTCCTCTTACTCATCCCTCTGTACTAACACCTGACAACCACTGATCTATGTATTACAGATCTATGTATCTATAGTTTTGACTTTTCTACAATGTCCTAGAATTGAAGTCATATGTTATGTAGCCTTTTCAGACTAGCTTCCTTCATTTAGTAATATGCATTTGAGATTCCTCCATGTCTTTTCGTGGCTTGAGAGTTTCTTTCTTTCTTTCTTTCTTTCTTTCTTTCTTTCTTTCTTTCTTTCTTTCTTTCTTTTTCTTTCTTTTTCTTTTTTAAGATTTATTTATTTATTTGTTTGACAGAGAGAGAGAGAGAGAGAGAGAGAGAGAGACAGCTAGAGAGGGAATATAAGCAGGGGAGAGAGGGAGAAGCAGGCTTTCTGCTGAGCAGGAAGCCCTATGCGGGGCTCGATCCCAGGACCCTGAGATCAGGACCTGAGCCAAAGGCAGAGGCCCCAACCCACTGAGCCACCCAGGTGCCCCGAGAGCTTATTTCTTTTTAGCACTGAATAATACTCCTTTGTCTGGATATACCACAGTTTATTTATCCATTTGCCTACAGAAAGATATCTTGGTTGCTTCCAGGTTTTGGCAATTATGAATAAAGCTGCTATAAACATCTGTGTGCAGATTTTTGTATGAGTATAAGTTCTCAGCTCCTTTGAGTAAATGCCAAGGAGCTAAGAGGAACTTTGGTTTGGTATGAAACCACCAAACTGTCTTCCAAAGTGGCTGTACCATTTTGCATTCCCACCAGCAATGGATAAGAGTTCCTGTTGCTCCACATCCTCACCAACGTTTGGTGTTGTGAGTGTTGTGGATTTTGACCCTTGTAAACCTTAATTTTCTTTTCTTTTCTCTTTTTTTTTCTGGTACAGAGGGCAGAGTTTGGAGAACCTGAGCTGCAGATAACTATTTTATTACTACTTTGAAACTATAGTTTGGTGGCCTGGAAATAACTGATTAATTTTTTGCCCACATACAGATTTGTGTAGTTTATAGGTAATGGTAATGTATGTATTGGCATCCTGTCTCCTCTGGTTTTATGCAATGCAGAAGGGGAAAGCTAGCAGTAGGATAATTGAAAATTTAGGGTTCAATGTCAATTTTTAAAAATACAATTGGTAAGTTTTACCTTTTTATAGTACTATTAACAAACTAACCTTCATAATTATCTTGTACTTTCAGTAACAATCCTGATAAAGAATGACTTAATTATTTTCAACAGGTAGGTGTTCAACAAACTTAATGAGCGCTGCTGATAAAGGATGTTATAACATGACAAGGTGATGCTGGTATTGTAAAAAATGTCTTGACTTTGATTTAAGTATTATTTGTTTCAAACCTGAGAAAACTTGGAATTAGAGATGGGGGACAGGAAAACCAACTTCACTGAAATGTGGAAGTTATTTCAGATTCAGTGTGGAAAAGAGGGAGTCCTGGAGGATATTTCAAATCAGTAAGTAACTTCACAATGAAGCGATATCCCAGGGTTATAAAAATTCTCCTTGTAAGTGTGATAGAAGTGATTTGGATGATTTTTATGCTATGTAACTGTAAGTTTTCTATCGTGTTCTCAAAATATTTATTTTATTGTAACTTAAAAGAAGACTTATCTACCCTCTCAGCTCTCAGTAACCTAGATTTCAGTCTTCATTAGGAAATGGCCACCACAGTTAGACCGTAGATTAGTTTTCAGGGCTGAGAAATCAAATTATCACAAACTGAGTGACTTAAAACAACAGAAATTTATTCTCTCAGTTCTGAAGGCCAAAAGGCTGGAATTAAAGAGTTGATTCTTTCTGGATGCTGTAAGGGAGAATCTATCCCAGAAATGAATCAAGTAAGTGTTATAAGGAAAAGACTTTAAGAAAAAAAACCTAGGAGAAAGTTGTAGTAACTCTGGGTTACGTAAAAATTTTCTAAAATGTCAGAAACATAAACTGTAATGTAATGTAAACAATGACTTTTATTCTTGAAAAGTCATTGTTTATTGCCAGGGTTGCAGAGGTATTACTATGAAGGGGTAACATGAAAGGATTCATTTGGAGTGATGAAACTTTCTGTATCTTGATTGTGATGGGGGTTACAGAGATCCATACCTGTGGTAACATCACAAAAAACTATACACATACATACATATGTACAGGCATAAAGGAGTTCATATAAATGCTGGTAAAATACGAATAAAGTCTCTAGTTACTAATATTGTACCAATACACCCTGACGAAGAAATGGGTAAAAATTTGAATGCTTTACCAAAGAAGATATATGAATGGAAAATAAGCACATGGAAAGATGTCCAAAATCATTAGTTATTAGGAAAAAGCAAATTAAAACCACAGTGGTATATAACAACTAGAATGGCTAAAATTATGATGAAAAAATAAGTGTTGGGGAGAATGTGGAACATCTAGAATTCACATAAATTATGGATGGACTTACAGAATGGTAAAATAATTTTTTGCCTTCTTATAAAATTAGACAACATATACACTAGCAATTTTACTTCTAGATATGTTTCTAGGATAATGGCAATATATATTCATACAAAGCTTTGGGTTTGAATATTAATAGCAGCTTTATTAACCAGAAGCAAGCCAAATGTCCTTCAACAGGTGAATGGTTAAACAAATTATAGTACATTTATTTGATGGCATACTATGTAATAATAATAACAAACTACTAACACATACCATTATGCAAAGTGAAAGAAGCCAGATGTGAGAGACATAGTCCTCATAGTGCCAGAGTTAATTTTTATGCAGTGGTCTAAAAGGAAAACTGTAGGGATAAAAAGCAGGACAGAGATTGCCCAGGGCAGGGAGCAGATAGAGGAGACTGATTGCGGAGGGCCTGAGGAAATGTTTTAAGGTAATGAACATGTCCTGTATCATTATATGACTACCATGTGGTTACATAAGTATGTACATTTGTCAAAACTCAGCAACTTGTGTAGTATAATTAGTAGATTTTATTTCTGTAAATCACAATTCAATAAAGGTGTTTTAAAAGTAGAAAAGGTGGAAAAAGATCACTGAATTGGATCCATGAAAACTTAGTGACTATTCAGTATGAAATTGGAAGAAATCAGAATGAGATTGTAAGAAAATAATTCATGGAAAAAGACAATAAATAAGAATCCATGAGATTTTTAGTCTTTTCAAGTTAATTTTATATTGTACTTTCTCCCCAAGTGGAGCTGATGCCTCTAACTTCACCCTCGTCACAATGGCCTCTGGTTTTTAGTGGTCTTTCCATTGGCTCATAAGTGTGCTCCAGGCTTTTCTATCTTGAAAAAAATCTTCCACTCCATTGATGTCACACTCCAGTTACTACTTTATATTTCTCCTTCTCCTTACAGCCAAACTACTTGGAAAAAAAAAGTTATCTCTTCTTGTTTTTGCTTTTCATTTTCTTCACTCCTCAACCTGCTGAAATTAGGCTGCCACATTCTCCCATCACTACAGTGACATCATTTTCTAAGTCTTTGCCAGCTCAACAATTACATCAGTTTTTTGCTTACTTCACTTCTCCACTGACACATTGTAGGGGTTTTTGTTTTTGCATGGAGTCAATAAACATTCCAAAATTTTATCTCATCATTACCAAATAAAGATCTAAGGAAAAAACTACTCTATGGCAAAAAGATATTTGGCCATACCTAAATTTATAATTTACTTTCCATAATTTATAAAGGCTCTATATTCTCTAGTATTCCAGGGAAAGGATACTGTGTTTCTGGAATTTAATGTTGTCTTGGATATTCAATCCTACTGATATTAAATATCTTATTCAATCTGGATTTTTTAATTAAATATGTAGTGAGTTTATTTTGCTGTCTACTTCTTGAATCAATACTTAAGCCCAGATGCATAATTACTCATGCATTAACCAATAAAACCACTTTTAAGCTTTCTCTCCTACTCCTAAACAAAATGGGCTTTTACGACTCATCTTTAGAAGCTTATTGTTCCTGTTTCATTCTAATATTCCTGTGACCTTCTAATATTTTTAAAGTTCCATTTTTTTCTTTGTTGCTACTCCACTCATCTGACTTATTTTCCCCACTGACTCACTATCATGGGCCTTATTACCCCTATCTCTTCCTACTCCTTCTTCCCTACTAAAACTCTTCCTTATGATTATTTCTCTGTTTCTTCACATAATTGTTGGTGTTTCCTAACAATGGAATAAGCCCTTCTTCTTTTCACACTATGCGCACCATCCCCAACCAATCTTTTCTATTGCCCTTGGCTTTTAATGACTTATTATATGTCAATAATTCTAAGGTCTGGGTCTTGTTTTTGGAATTTTAAATCCACATATATCTATGCCTACTGAATGGCACCAAACACCCATTTTAAGGTGTCAGCAAGGTGTTTAGAGAATACCCCCTAACAATGGAAACAAATGACCTAGAGCTTGATCTAAATACATGAATGAATTTCACGTACTATTGAGTGAAAAAAGCAATGTGTTATAGAACAAATTCTATACATCCATAGTTTATATAAAACTTGAAAATGCAGTACTAGGCATTATAGCTTGAAGATGAGTAACTATGGGATAAAACTAACAACAAAAACAAAATAAAAAAATGATTAACACAAAACTCAGACCAGTGACGACATTTAGTAGGGCTTCTGGCATATGGCAATATCCTCTTCCTTGGCTCATATTATGGATACCCAAGTGATCACATCTGTGTGTGTGTGTGTGTGTGTGTGTGTGTGTGTGTGTGTGAGCACTTTGTGAATTTTTTTGTTTGTATGTATGTATTATGGATACAATATAAAATGTTAAGCTAAAGCAGAGAAATGAGATGAAAGGCAGTTCTATGCAAGCAAAGGCAGGAGTTTGTAGTAACAGCTCAGGGAACACAGGCTGTTTTGATTGAGGTACTATAGGTAATGCAGTGGTGGGTCAGGTTACTGGACTTTATTCAGCACAGAATGGAGCATCATTAATGATTTTTGTTAAAGTGAAAGAAATGATCAGACTTCTACATTAAGGAATATTCTGGCAATAATTGAGATGATTGATTAGAGAGAGGCAAAGGTGGTAGGAAGCTATAGTAGGAGACATTTACAATATTGCCAGAAATAATGAGGATCCACTTCGGGGTAGGGGGGTCAGCACTGGGAATAGAAAAATGAAGCAAAGTATAATAAAGTGTAAAAGGAGTACACTGACTAACTGTGCTAAACAAATAATGTTTTTCCAAATACAATGAAACTATTAATTATGAATGCCAATTTAGTAAAAATAGAAGTGACAAAATATTTATATATCCTTTGATTTAAGAAATAAGCTAACATTCATAATTAATAATCTGTTATGCAAGAAGGCATAATTTATTGGTAATCTTGGAAACCTTGTGTTTTATTTTGCTGGGATAAAAAAAGATTGATGTGGTTGCCAAGGGTTGTGAGGAGGGATGAATGGGTGGAGCACAGGAGATTTTTAGGGCAGTGAAACTGTTCTGTATGATACTATAATGGTACATATATGTCATACATTTATCAAAATCCATTGAATGTACAACAGAAAGTATGAACGCTGATGTAAACTATGGATATCAGTTAATAATAGTGTATCAACGTTGGTTCATCGGTTGTAACAAATGTACCACATTCTTGCAAAATGGTAATAGGGAAAACCACGGGAGGGCCAGAGTCAGGGTGCTATATGGAAACTCTCTACTTTCTGTTCACTTTTTATGTAAATCTAAAACTGCCATAAGAAAATAAAGTCTTTGATTTAAAAAAAACAACTTTTTATATCCATTAGTATAGGCTAGGTGATACTGACATAAAACCCAGCCTTAAACATTTAGTGATTTGAAACACAGATATTTTTCACTAGTGTCAGACCATGTACAGCATAGTCATCTGGGCTCTACTCTGCTTGTGTCCACATAGTACCCCAGACTAAGGAGCAGCCACCATCTAGAGCATTGTAAGATAGGTGAATAGAGTGTAGGAAACCCACACTACCTCCTGGAGCTTCTACCCATAAATAGCACCTGCCACTCTGCCCACATATCATTGGATGAAACTAGCCCTTTGGCCACACCTGACTCCAAGAGATGTGCTACTTTACCGTTTTCCCAGAAGGAGAACTTGGAACATTTGATGAACTGGATAGTGATTACATCAGGCCACCCTCTGTTCTCCAAGTATTTGTTTCACTCTCTTTCCCACATGCAGAAATACACTTGCTCCCACCCCAAGGAAGACAGTTCAAAATCTCTGTCTAGTCATAGTGTCAGTCTTGAAGTATAAAATCTCTGGGTTGATATGCAATTGTCTTCATATTAGGTGAGAATATGGCTCCTCTTTATCCAGTGATTTGTGTACTAAAAAGGAAAATTACATTAAACCATGGGAGAATTAGTATGGGATTACTGTAAAAAAAAATTCAGATTCAGAGAGGGCAAGGGTATGACACTCATAGTGGTTAGTCAGTGACCCAAAGAACTTCTGAAATTCTCTGGACAGAAGTGCTAAGCATCCTCTACGCTGGTGACTGATGGTAGGTGCTGTTTGAATGGACCTTGGTTTTGTTTTCTCCGGGAAAGAGTCCCCAGTTGCTCATTGTCCAATGGCTTAGAAGATCCTCCCTTCCTTTTTCCTGATTTCTCTTGGACTCATAGTATTTCTTCTAGTTTTACTGAAATATAATCAATATATAATGTTGCATAAGTTTAAAGTGTCCAGTGTGGTAATTTTATATACTTAATATGTTGTGCAATAATTACCACAATATAATTAGGTCATACCTCCATCATCTCATATAATTATATATTATATATACATATTTCGTGGTGAGAATGTTTAAGGTCAGGTTGCCTGGGTGGTGCAGTTGGTTGGGTGGCTGACTCTTGGTTTTGGCTCAGGTCATGATCTTAGGGTCGTGATCACGCCCTGTGTAGGGCTCTGTGCTGAATGTGGAGTCCACTTAGAACTCTCTGTCCCTCTCCCTCTCCTCTTCCCTCCAACTCTCTCTCAAATAAATAAAATCTTTTGAAAAGAGAGTGCTTAAGATCTATTTTCTTAGCAACTTTCGAGTACAGAATACTGTGTTGTCATAGTGACCATGCTGTACATTTGATTCCCAGAACTAATTCACCTTATATGGAAAATTTGTACCCTGCCAACAGCTCCCCATTTCCCCCACCCCCGTCCCTGGCAACCACCATTCTCTGTTTCTGTGGGTTTGGCTTTTTTAGATTCTACATGTAAGTGATAGCATACAGTATTCACCTTTATCTGTCTGACTTACTTCACTGAGTGTAATGCCCTTAACCTTGGATTAAGGTCTATCCATGTTGTCACCAATGACAAAACTTCCTTCTTACTCATGGCTGAATAATATTCTATTATATATATATTTATATCTCCATTCATCCATACATGGACACTTAAGTTGTATCCATAACTTAGCTATTTTGAATAATGCTGCAATGAATATAGGAGTGCAGGTATCTCTTTGGGATTCTGATTTCATTTCCTTTGAATATATACCCAGGAGTGAGATTGTTGAATCTTATGATTATCCTATTTTACATTTTTTTAAGTTATCTCTGTGGCTAACATGGGGCTTGAACTCATGACCCCAAGATGAAGAGTTGCATGCTCTGTGACTGAGCCAGCCGGATGTCCCTCTATTTTTAATTTTTTGAGCCACCTTTATACTATTTTACATAGTGGCTGCACCAATTTACATTTTCACCAAAAGTGTACAAGGGTGTTCTTTTCTCCACATTCTCGCCAATACTTGTTATCTCATATTTTTTTGACAAGATCCATTCTAACAAGTGTGAGGTAATATCTCATTGTGGTTTGATTTTCATTTACCTGGTTATTAGTAATATTAAACATCTTTTCATGTACCTCTTGGCCATTTGTATATTTTCTTTAGAAAAATGTTACTCAGAACCTTTGCCCATTTTCAACTTTTTTTCCTATTGATTTGTATGAGTTCTTTTTTTTTTAAGATTTTATTTATTTATTTGACAGAGAGACAGTAAGAGGAGGGACCCAAGCAGGGGGAGTGCAAGAGGGTGAAGCAGGCTTCCCACTGAGCAGGGAGCCCAATGCAGGGCTCGATCCCAGGACCCTGGGATCGTGACCTGAGCTGAAGGCAAACTCTTCCCGCCCCCCTAAATACTTTTATCTTATTTTTTCAGTGTTACAAGAGTCATTGTTCATGTACCCTTAACAATTGAGCCACCCTGGCACCCCAGGATGTTGACTTTATATATTTTGAGTATTAACCCCTTTTTACACATATTGAGTTGCAAATAGCTTCTTTCATTGCATAGGTTGCCTTTTCATTTTGTTAATTGTTTCTTTGCTGTGCAGAAGTTTTTAGTTTGATGTAGTCTCACTTATATAATTTTGCTTTTGTGGTTGTTTGTACTTTTGGTGTCATACCCACAAAAAATATTGCCAAAACCGATGTCAAGCAGCTTTTCCCCTATCATTTCTTCTAGGAATTTTAAGGCTCATATGTTTAAGTTTTTAATCATTTCCAGTTAATATTTGTGAATGGTGTAAGATAGGGGTCAAATTTCATTCTTCCATATGTAATTATCCAGTTTCCAAACACCAATTATTGAAGAGACTATCTTTTCTGCACTGAGTACTCCACTCTCAAATATTAGCTGACTGTGTATGTGTGGGTTTCCCTCTGGGTTATCAGTTCTGTTCCATTTTATGCTAGTACCATACCATTTCGATTACTATAGCTTTGTGATACAGTGTAAAGCCAGGAAATGTGATATTTCTGGGTTTGTTCTTTCTCAGGATTCCTTTGGCTATTCCTTTGTCTATTCTTTTGTGGTTCCATACAAATTTTAGGATTATTTTTTCTCTTTCTTTAAAAAATGCTGCTGGATTTTGATAAATAGTACCTCAAATCTGTAGACAGATGGCTTTGGAAAGAATGAATATTTTAACAATATTCATTCTTCCAATTCATAAATGTGGGATATCTGTCCATTTATTTGCATCTTCTTCAATTTCTTTAGTAAATGTCTTAACAGTTTCAGTGACCAGATCTTTTACCTCCTTGGTTAAATTTATTCTTAAATATGTTATTGTTTTTGATGCTATTATAAATGGAGTTATTTTCTTTTCAAATATTTTATTGTTAGTATATAGAAATGCAACTGATTTCTGTATGTTGATTTTTTAAATTATTTTGTATTTTGCTACATTAGCTTATTAGATTTTTGGTCCAGTCTTCAGGATTTTCTGTATATGAGATCATATCATTTACAAACAGAGACATTTTTACTTCTTCCTCTCTGATTTGGTTTCTTCTTTTTTTTTTTTTTTTACCTTACCTAATTACTTAGCTAGGACTTCCAGTACTTTGTTGAACAGGAGCAGTATGCATGGACATGCTTTTCTTGATCCTGATCTTAGAGAAAAAGCTTGTAACCTTTCACCTTTGAGTATGATGTTAGCTGTGGGCATGTCACATATGTTCTTTTATTATGTTGAGGTACATTCCTTTTACTGCATATGCAACTCAATGAGAATTTTTTTTATCGTGAAAGTAATTTGTCAAATGCTTTTTCTGCATTTATTAGATGTGATCATATGATCTTATCTTTATATCACCTAAATTTCCTTATCATAGGTCACTTGGTCACATTCTTAGTGTTTTCTTCCAAACATGCTTTCTCATTTTTTTTGCAATATGTAGGGGCTGAATTTTTCCCCAAATTTTAAGTTCTTTTTCCTTTTTTATTAATAATTCTGTCTTTAAATTATTTCTCTCTGCTTATATTTTATAAGCATTCAAGAGAAACCAGGCAGCTTCTTCTATACTTTGCTCAGAAATTTCCTCAGCCAAATATTCAGTTGTATTGCTTATAAGATCTGCCTTCCACAAAACATAAGGACACAAACAAAATTCAGCAAGCTCATTGCCATTTTATAGCAAGAATTGCCTTTCCTTCGGTTTCCAACAATATGTTCCTTATTTTCATTTGAGACCCTATTAGAATGGCCTTAACCATCCATCTTTCTACCAACATTCTGTTCATGACTATTGAGAGAATCTACTTATTCCCTAACAAGATTGAGGTTTTTGTTTTTTTTTTTTTACAACTCTCCTTTTGTTCTGAGCCCTTAGCAGAATTGCTTTTAATGGTTTGTCCATAGCAATGGAGGCTTTTTCTAACATGTAACCTATATATCTGACAAGGGGCTATATCCAGAATATATAACTAATTCCTACAACTTATTAACAAAACCCAGACAACTCAGTTAAAAAATAGGGAGATGATATGAATAGGCCTTTCTTCAACAAAGATACATAAATGGCCAAGAAATGTTAAAAACATGTGCATCATCAATGCAACATTCAACTATATCCCTTTATACCATTAGGATCCACTACCCAAAAAAAGTAGAAAATAACAATTGTTAAAAAGATGAACCTTTGTACGCTTTCGGAGGGGATGTAAAATGTGCAGTCACAATGGAGAGCAGTATGGAGGTTCACTGAAAACTAAAATCATGATATAATCCAGTAATCTTCAATGTATGCATCCAAAAGAATGGAAATAGGATAATGAAGAGAGATTTGCACATCCTTGTTCTATGGTACTTTATTTGCAATAGCCAAGAAATCGAAGCAACCTTAATATTCATCTACAGACTAATGGATAAGATTAATAGATAAAATATGGTATATACATAAAATGGAATATTATTTAGCTTTAAAAAATGAAGGAAATCTTGTTATATGCTACCGCATGAATGAACCTTGAGGACATTATGCTAAGCAAAATAAAGCAGACAAGACAAATAATTGCATGATTTCATTTATATGAAGTCTCTAAAGTAAAAACTTTTAGAAATAGAAAGTAGAACAGTGGTTACCTGAAACCAAGGGAAGGGGGAATGGAGAATTATTCAATGTGTATAGAATTTCAGCTCTGCGAGATGAAAAAGTTCTAGAGTTCTGTTGTTAACACTACTGTGCTGGCCCTTTAAAAATGGTTAAGATGGGGGCCCCTGGGTGGCGCAGTTGGTTGAGCGACTGCCTTCAGCTCAGGTCATGATCCCGGAGTCCCGGGATCGAGTCCCGGGATCGAGTCCCGGGATCGAGTCCCGGGATCGAGTCCCACATCGGGCTCCCAGCTCCACGGGGAGTCCGCTTAAAAAAAAAAAAAAAAATGGTTAAGATGGTAAATTTTATGTTATCTGTTTTACCACAATATAAAAAGAATAAAAATTTGGCATAGTGTCGATTTCGTAAGGAAGAGGTTTTTTGGTCATTGTTTATTTTCTTTCTTTCCTGGGAGAATTATTCCTCTTGACTGAAAATGGTTTAAAGTTACTTTATTCTTCTGAAATAAAGGACCTCATACAATAGCTCATGAGTTAATTATTGTAAGTTTGTTAATTTGAATTAAGCTGAACTTTAAAACAAGAGAAACTACTGTCTTATGATTATTTTGGTTTAATTGTCAATAATTTGAAGCACAATCTTTTAAATTTTTTCTGCTCCCATTTCTACCTATTTCTCCACTAAAAACAATGCAAACAAACATAAGAACTAAACCATAAAACTAGTATATTATTATTTACAGGTAATGAGTATGTATGCATGACTCTCAGGCAAAAAAGATAAGATTCACAACCAGACTCAGACACCTACCAATGGGCTGGTCCATGGAAGGACAAGTAATAGATTTTGCCTATGTTTGCAAAAATTGCTCATATAAAGAACTTGTCTCTTCCTAGCTTAATATCAGATGTTCTTTAAAACTGCAAAGCCAACACAATGTTGACTTCAATTTAGTAGTTCTACAATATGCTTATCAAAATTAATATTGTCTTTACAACTTGTAGTGATAATATAAAAAATGAGAAAATTTCCCATAAAATGGGTAATCTTCCTGGCTTTTTAAAAAGCATTCTCTTGCAACAGACATTCCTAATATTTATGAATCATTTGTGACATAAATTGCATATATCTACCAACTTTGTGAACTGAATTTGGTAACAATAGTAAAATAAATAACTGAAGTAAAGATTTGCAAGCTGAGAGATCATCTTTAGAGTCCAAGGCTTGTTACTGCAGATGCTATTAAAATAGAAATCTTTCTGTAAGAACAACTACAGGAACAAATTTGATTCAACACTTTAACATATGCCTGCTAATTAAATTATATTTTGGAGTTTGCTTTAGATGTGTCGGACTTCTGTCATTCTAATATACAATGGATTTTAATAGATGCACTAAAAATACTATCCTAGATCAAATTCATTTTCAGGGGACATGGGTGGCTCAGTCCATTAAGCATCCAACTCTTGATTTCAGCTCAGGTCATTATCTCAGAGTCGTGAGATCCATCCTTGCATCTGGCCCTGTGTTGGGTGTGGAGCCTGCCTAATATTCTCTCTCTCCCTCTGCTAACCCCCCCCCCACCAATTAAATAAATAAATAAACATTCAAATTCATTTTCCATTTACCCTCTGGTTTTTCCTTTGGTGGAAATATCAAGATCTCAGTTTGGCAAAATAAGCTTTGGTTTTGTATCAAAATTTAGGGCCATAACTTTGAAACTCTTTTCTTTTGTTCAAAATAATATTTGTCTATAAAACATATTTATTTTAACATTTCTAGAGACTGTCCTTTAACCCCATACCTCCATAAGGCATAGACAGTTTAAAAAGTCAGTGAGTTTGTAAATAAAGTAGCACTTCTCTTTGATCTTCCACTGCATTAGGAGTTAAGTGTGAGGTTAAGCATGAGGGCTGTTTTCTTGTTTACCACTTCCATTTTTCTGTACAGAAAAATGTATCTTTAGTTTTAGTCTTTAATTTTATCCTCTGTCTTCAGATTTGCTGATGAAATATCTCATTACAAAATATAAAGAGAATACTAACAGTCTTGGCACTTTTAATCTAGAAAAGGTAGAAAATTATTATAACCAATTACTTGTACCATTTTTAGTTGACTTATTATTTTTCTCTGCCATAACTTTGATTAATAAGAACACCTAAACTGTACACAATGTAAGCCATTCAATCCACCTGAAAGATATGGCTATATATAGGAGATGTAATTTTCACGTTGTTACTTCCTGGCATCTAGAAATCTACTGAATGACTTTTAGGACTCAAAAATTGCTTTCAAAAAAGAATCAAAGTGTGGTCAGTTGAAGCTGGTGATCCTAGTATAGTTCCTCTGTAGTCTGCTTTGGCCAAAGTTATTAGAGACAGTGAGAGGAAGCACACAGATGACTTTCCAGTTCCCCCAAATGCCATTAGATATTTCACTGTTTTAGACATATGATGGCAATTGCCTTTTTGATAATGATTTAATCCGATGAGGGCACTAATAGTGTGCAAATGGCAAAATACCAGGGGTCTACTATTGATATATAATTATTATAGACTCAGGTTTGACAAATAGGAAGTAAATGTAACTACATGATTTTTAATACATGTTTGGTTAAGGATTTTGACCAAAATAATTTCTACCTTTCCCCCAAACTGAGACCCACACACCTAGATGTTTTTGGTTCTCTATGGACTGTAGACATGGGATGAAGTCAGGTTGCAGTGCATTCTAGCCCCATGTTATGACTGAGCACATTTATCCTTGGATGAACCATGAAATAGTTTTTTAAATTCTAGATCAATGTACAAAGTCTGATCCTATGTTTTAACTACCCCCCACCACACATACAGGCCTTTTTTTTAGTGGGAAGTGGATTTGAAGTCATCTTGAAGTCAATTAGACCTTAAATTGAATACCAGGTGCAATATTTACTACCCGTATAATCTTGAGCAATGTGCTTTAATTTTACTGAGTCTCATTTTCTCCAGTAATAAACAAAGTTGGAGGAAACATAACTTATAGGGTAGTGTAATTATTTTATGACGTAAAGTATGTGAGAGTGTCTAGTATAGTATCTTTATGCAATAAATTCTTAATGGCCATTTCTTTTTCTCCTCTGCTTTCTTGCATCTAAATCATGGTTGAGAGGCAACCAGTGGTGATTATTAAGAGACAAGCCTGTGAGTTAGTTATCATTTCAATTTTGTTGGATAACAGAAATTTAAAGAGAAGGCAAAATGTAGAGAAAAAAGGGCTAGAAGAGTCATAGATTGGTGATTTTGTTCTACCTCTGCTATTACTTAAAAATTTAGGTATGGTATACTCTGAAAATCTCTATCTGCATAATGACAGTGCTTGGATTGATATTCATAAGGTTATCATCCAGCCTGAGTATCTTTTGTCTCTCACATAGTTCCTGGCAAATAAAAGCAGGTTTTCACTTCTAGTTAACTAATGAATCATCCAGTTATTAATTGGCTTAATAACAGACATTTACAAAAATTTGTAAAATGATGGGTTAGTGAATGGGATTTCTTGTTTTATAATTGGTTATTAATTCTACTTGTTCATTGCACAGAAGATTTGATGTCAGGTATGTTCGCTTATTGGCATCTTCTCCTTGGGAATTTCCCTTTATCACATACTATCTCACTTCATTGTGCTTTGCTAGTGTTCTTACACGTACTCGCCTTGGCCACAGTACCTTTTGACTTTGTGGTTCTAAAGGAAGAAGGATAAATATTTCTGTAATACAATTCCTCGTTTCCTCCCATTAACATTGATTAAAAATTCCTAGGGCTAATGGTTAATAGGGGTAGAGTGACAAACATTAAAAAAGCATGGGGTAAAAAACATTTTAATTGAAGCCCTAAATTATAAATCTGTAGTCTGGGAGATTTAATATTGAACACGAGTGAATTTTCCCTTTAGCTTTTTCTGACTGACTCTAATAGGGACCATCCTTTCATTTTATCACTTACTTCCTCTTATTGGGGAGATATCATTATGTTCTATATTGCTCAGTATTTTGGAGTTGTGAAATTCTGGATAAATAGAGAATTTCACTTGGACTTTGGTTTAGTAGGTTTGCTGAGACATAAACGAGAAGAACCTCTTTGAATGCTTCATTTAAGAACATCATGCACTTCTATAATTGAGTAGCTATGCACTTGCCCTCTCAAGTCTCTCATATTGATAGCCCTTCATAAAGTGAACTTGTTATGATTGAAACTAAATAGTTCACATAATATGCAGATATTAGCACTTACTCAGAATTATTAACTGCTCCTATGAAGAATAAAATTATATACTCAGTAAATATGGAAACATTAAATATAATACCTTTGTAACTAATATTTTCATTCAATGCCCTGTGTGAAATAATAATATGTAAAGTAAGTACAATTTATTTGCTTCCAGAGAAGCATTCTAAGGACCTTTTGAAGCCAGGAGTCCCATCTGCACTTCATAGATATGCAGTAATTTATTCCAGGGTTGTGTTCATGAAAATAAATGCAAATATCTTCTTTTCTATGCATTTTTAACCTTAAAACAAAAAAATAAAACACTGGTTCATCATGAACCGTAGGATTTGCTACTTTGAGCAATGTACATTCTGTCACATAATGAGATTGACTTTTAAATACTATGATAACACTTTGAAAAACAGAAATAAAGAGGAAAAGGTTGGACTTAGAGAGCTGCTGCAGAACATGAGGGACTCCTGAAGGAATAAGGGAAGAGTGTAACTTGGCTCACCTTCCTTTCCAGCCAGCTCATTTTCTGAAGCCAAGGCTAATTAGGATCAATGATATCAACTTCAGAAGAGCCCAAAGCACTCCAGATAAAACAAACAATAGAGAGAAGATTCCAAAGGGATAAATTCTGTGTTAGTAAGGGTGAAGTCTTGAAGATTCCGAATCTTTGCCAGCCAGGGTATTTGGCTTTGTTTTTGAATTCTGTGCTTTTTCCATCTGCCAGGACTCTCAATATTGCACCATAGCACTGCTGGGGTTGAAAATTCACTTAAATGAGCCTAATATGTAATGAAATAAAAATTACACCAAAACCCATGAGTTATATATCAATTTGCCTAGAGTTAGGCTACTCAAGTAACTCAAAGCTACTGTTAATAGTTAAAAGAGTAAGACATGCCATAGGATGTTATAAACCTGTGGTGATATGGGCAGTGTAATTCTGTTACTTGCAAGATAAAGAAATAAAAGAAGAACTTACTCATTTTGCACAGCCAGTTTTGTGGAGCCCCCAACCAATTCAATTACCTAGCCAGTATTAAAGGTCACAGGATATAAAGGTCTCAAATTCTGCAATAGGTGGTTTGAAGTCCCACCTGGAGCATTTAGAAGGACAAAATTAACTGAAGAGAGAAAAATAGACCAAGAAAAACAATGAGAAAATAGTTTTCTTATCTTACATCAACAAAACAAAACAAGACAAAAAAACACCTTAAATATTCTTCAGGGTGACTACAAGGGGCTTTTTCCTGGCAGCACCTGTCGAAACCAAGATGGCTCTACCCAGTTAAAAAGACTGATTAGTCCAAATTATACCTATCCTGTCTGCTGCCACCTAGTGGTCTATAAATAAGTAAATATTTCTTTAGTTCAAGCCTTCCCCTCCTCTGGTAAAATACACGATCCCTGGTCAAGTGCTTAATTTTAAGACAATAGTGTAAATAAAGTAAACAGCTTTGATCAGATAAGAGTAATTGGAGCAAGCAAAAAAGGAGAGTTGCTGTCCATGGAAGAAAGGGGAAGAGTGGTTGCAAAAAATAAAGACTGTTTTAAGTAATAGCCACCTGTTCTGCATTTCTGAGTGATGGGGGTTCTTGCCAGACCATTTTTTTCTTTAGATAAGTGCCTCTAGTGTGAACGTGCAGCTGGATGTGGTCTGCTGAAAAGATAAATATCAGCTTTAAGATAAGAGTTTAGAAACTTTTTTTTATTTTGTTTAATTTCAGTTAGTAAATTTACAGTGTTATATTAGTTTCAGGTGTTCAATATAATAATTTAACAGTTTCATCCATCACCCTGTGTTCATCACAACAAGTGCATTATTTAATTTCCATCACCTAGTTCAGCCATCCCCCCACCTGTCTCCCTTCTGGTGACCATCAGATTGCAATAGCATAGATGAAGCTAGAGAGTAAAATGCTAAGTGAAGTAAGGCAGAGAAAGAAAAATACCATATGATCTCACTCATGTGTGGAATTTAAGAAACAAACAAGCAAGGGGTAAAAATGAGAGGGAGTCAAAACAAGGAACAGATTCTTAATTATAGAAACTTTTATAGCAATTTGATATTACTAGGACATACAACATGTGATCAGTGTACTTTTTCCTTGAATAAATATAGATGAGATCAGCTGCTGGAGATCTTTCCTTGTAAGATGCTTGTAGCACAAACTCTGTAGAGGTTACACACAGTTGGAGGTCATATGTGGTGTTTTCAGGTGAGTATTTCAGCTGTAGCTAACAAGTATATGGAAACCAGAATCTATTTGTTTTCATCAAAAAAAATTTAAAACTTTACAGAATAAGTTATTAGAAAAGGCTGCTAAGGCAGAGTAAAAATGAAATTTTAAAACACAGAATCACTTGCTTCATGTTGTCTGAAAGTTAAATATGGGTATCTTGGGCTTACTGAAGTTGCTTTAAAAATCTTTTTTTTTATCTTCCATCAGTATATGTCTGTGAGACTGAATTCTCTAGAATAGATGCTTTTAAAACAAAATAGAAAATGGGGCTTATAAACATTATTACAGAAACATCTTTGTTGTCAATCTAACTTAGAATATTTAGGTAAAACAAGAAGCAAGTTCATTTGTCATATAAAATATTGATATACATAGTGTTCATTCAAATTATATATACATGTGTGTTTAATATGAATATTAGTACTTCATGACTTCTGGTTAATGATGATTGTAGGGTGACAAAAAGTTTGTGTACTAACTATTCTTTCTTTTAATTTCCCAGATGCCTATTTTAAATAAACAAAGCTTATGGTATTTAAATTATTTTCTTTTTCCCTATGATATATTTGTTCTACTTTTATTGAAATTTATCTATTGACAGTAATGTTAAAAATTGGGGAGCTTATTATTTGTATATTTTTAGATTTCGATCTTCATATTTATTGCATTTTATAAAATTATTGGTTCACAATGAAAATTAGAAACAAAACAAATAAGCATAAAAGGGTCTTATAAAAACACATTTTGTGGGGCACCTGTGTGGCTCAGTCGGTTAAGCATCTGATTGTTGATCTCAGCTCAGGTCTCGATATCAGGGTTGTGAGTTCAAGACCCACATTGGGCTCCACACTGGATTTGAAGCCTACATTAAAAACAAAAACAAAACACCCATATTGTTCTAGCCGAATGTGCCAGATTGAACTGCTTTGTGGCAGTTGGCTGGATACCCAAGACAGCCTTCAGGTAACATCACTAATAACTAATGCTATTACTCATTTATGTCACCACAGTCGTACATTCCAGCAAACCAGAATGTTCCCAGCTTTCAATTCATCTTCTGCTATATTGGTTCAACCAATGCATAACTTGAGGGGATTAATTCTCTTGTTTCACTGACATTTTGTTATGTTGAGAAGTATTTGAAATTTATGAGCCATTGGTCTAGTGGGATTTGGAAAGCTTTACGTAATAGAGAGATTAGGTACTTGTTATAATGAGATTTTTCCTATAGGAAATCAAATTATTCAGAGACAGTCTAACTCTAATGGCCATTCAATCTTCCTTTCAGTATATAAGAACCAACAGATTTGTCTGTGCAAAGGCAAAGAATGGCTGCATGGGTCTGGTGAATTTACTGCCACCTCGAGCATCTATCCACTACCAGCCCAATGGTTCAACCAATGGCACTGCTCCTCTAAGTCTGGCATTGCCTCAAGATGACCCTTTCCTGCATATATTACCGGGAAGGGGTAAATAGTTGAAAACCAGTGCATCAGAGTAACTAAATTACTATTCAGAAGAGAAGAGAGTCTGGAGCCACTACCACAGAGAAGGGTAATTTTTTAAAAAAGATTGTAGTTTTTTATTGAGAGAGGGAAGAGCAGGGGGAGGTGCAGATGGAGAGGGAGAAGCAGGGTCCCTGCTCAGCAGGGGGCTCATGAAAACTTGATCCCAGGACTCTGGGATCCTGACCTGAGCTGAAGGCAGATGCTTAACTGACTGAGCCACCCAGGCACCCCAAGAAGGGTATTTTTTAAGGGCTATAGTACAAGAAAGTTGGGAGCCTGGGTGGTTGTTTGAGGAGGATGAACTCATGTCTTTTGTAAACTATCAAAGAAGCGGGAGATTCTTGCACCTAGTCGAGTGGATAAAACCATGGACTTGTCATGTTAACCTCTTTTCTCTTCCTCCAAGTCCTGTTGGAGGAAGGGAATTACCTAATCTTGCTAAACCTACGTTGTCTCAATTGGAAAACAGGGAAATTCTATGGCTCCAAAGGTTGTGAGGATAAAATGATAGAATTCATATGAATCATATTCTGGATGTTCCACTGATGTACCATAACCAGGACTGTAGTACACACTTGACCACAGGCTTGCTCAGGGTAGATGTGATGCTTGTTCATTCAGGAATATCCTGAGCGAGATTTAGGAGTGCTTTTGGTTACAAGTAACAGGAAACTCAAATTAACATGCCTTAAACAAATAGGAGCTTGTTTTCCTCACATAACATTAAATCCAGAGGCAGACAGTTTCTGCATTAATTCAGATGCTTAGCAACACAGTGAGGTGTCCAACCCCTTTTTATTTTTCTCTTCTATCACCTCTAGTGTGTTGACGCTTGCCAACATGTTTGTTGCCAACATGGTCACCAAATGGTATTTTCATCTCCAGGATTTTGTGCAATTGCGAGAAAAAAAAGAGAAAAAGAATAAAAGACCTTTATCCTGGAAGGCTTCGTGGTTTTTGTTTTTGTTTTTGTTTTTAATACAAGATGGGAAGCAGCTGAGAAACAGTTCTCTATGAATATTTCAGGTCTGCAATATCCAGACCTTCTGCACAAAAGGCAGGTTTGAACAGCAAAGGTTTTGCAAGCCAGAGCCTCACAGACACCACCCTCCTCGCTCTCATCTGGACACGTTTGTTTAATAAGACAAGGGGTTAACTAGAGGCATTCCCCTACCTTTTCCAGACAGGATCTGTTCACAGCCCAGGGTAAAGAGAAGGTCTCTCTCTCTATCTACTGATGAGCGTGGGCAGATTGACTAACCTGCAGACGCTCTAAGTCTCAAAGTTTTAGAGTTCCTCTCTTGTGGTGCAACTAACTGTATACGCATGTAAATATTTGGTTGCATTGCCCGTGGGAGGTGTCGTGGGGGGACTGGAGCCAGGTGTCTCTCTGGCGGCTTCATTTTGACACAATTACTATAGGACATATTTTTCTGTGCAGAAGTCTTGTGCTTTTTTATCAGAAAATGTATATAAAATATGGCAGCATAACTTGTTAACTTGAAAAGTAGGCAAAATCTCAAACTCTTCATACTTTTAGACTTAATAGGAATAAGTTTCCTCAGCAATTTTTTTCTTATATTAGAATAGCAACACATGCCTAATCTTAGACAAATCAGTGACAACAAAAAGTTAGATTATACAATGAGTGTATCAAAATCGTAATTTAACTCTTGGCCTTGGGGTAGCACTCTCTCTTCTGTACAAGGGAACTCAACCCTTGGAAATATATATTTTTAAGAAGTATTTGTGTGTACAAGTGTGGGTAACCAATGTGTGAGAAGTGGATGGTGTACCTGCTGTCTACGATAAATCCAGAAGTCCATTAATGGTGTATGTGTTTGTGAACACTGGACATAAAATTCCTTCAGGTTAAGGAATTATGTCTAATTTATATTAGAATATACTTAAGAGCCTATATAGATTCTTTTACATATAGATGCTTAATACAATTTGATGAATGAATTTGTGTTAGCCACTAGCATCCTACTTCCAAAAATAATAAGTTGTATTCAATTAATTGAAGTACCTAAACTAAGCCAAAAGGAAAGGGAAATATATATCTAAGTCACTGAGTCAGAACAAGTTCTGTTTCTTGCCTGATTGATTCTGGAACTTTCCTATATACTGGAAAAAAGTTCCAATAGATTACAATAATGCCATTTCATATAACTATTATCTTTCTTTAGTTTCAAGGTTGGTTTGGATGTTCCATCTCTACAAGCTACATAGGCGCTTTAATATTGTAACTGTCAAATTCCTATATGATTTATAAACTGGTAGCTAAAACGTCAAGGATGTTGTCAAGGAAAATGTTCTATATTCTTTAAAAATGTATTTATAGTAAGAACTGAATAAATATGGGGGCATGTATTTATTCTTAGTGACTTTCTTGTCAAAATTTATTGGGCTTACTTGTCAGGTGAGCACTAATCTTATTGTCTGTGCTATAAAATCAACCTGGCATTGGAACACCAAGCTGTGCTTTTCCATTACTGTGTCACTATTGATAGTATACATTTCTGAAATTGAAAATTACTAGGCAATGTTAGTAACGAAGCAAATGATGCAACGTGAGACAACTCAATATAATACCTCTGCATGAATGAATTGCTGTCTAGACTATGATATAAATTAATTCTAAGTGAATCACAACAAAAGAAATAGAATAGAGCAAGTAGAAAAATTATAATTATCTTTCCCATTAATAATAGCAAATATTCAGATAGATCTGAATCTTTTCTATAGCTAGAAAAGATTTTGAATATTATTAATTTAATCTAACATGTTAGTCACAGATAAGTTAAATGGCTCATTGAGGCCACACAACAGGGCACCACTACTGATGGTATCATGGTACCAACATGGTATCTACAAGATACCCATTACTCTGGGGTGGCTCCTGACTGAGTAAATTTCTAAGAATTAACCAATCATTATTTGTTGCTTTTATGTACTTGGTTATTGATGAAATGAGCAATTTGGCACATGTATGTGCAATATAAAAGCTATTAGAATTTTGCCAGTCGTTCACAATAAGCCAGTCTTGGCTAACCTAACAATCTACTTTCCCTCAGTTTCTAATTGTGCTTCTCTGTTCTGTTGTCATCAAGTGAGAAGTTATTTTCTTCACTAGATGATCCCACCTGACTTAGAAAGGCAGGCCTATCTAAACCTCAAACCCACTGATATAATGCCTTTGACATTTAAATGCATCCCTACACAATAAAGCTGCAAAAATATTTTAGCAATTTCTATACTTACTAATGGAAGAGATTGACAGTTTTTGGATATCTTTTATGAAATATACTTTTTAACAAACACTTTATAGATGGTATTTATTAAATTCTTCCAATGTCCCTGTAGGACTGATATTACTAATGATCATTTGACAAGTGAAGAAAATTGAGGTTTGGAAAACTTAAGTAATTTGCATCAAGTTTCTAAATACATATGATAATGAATATTGAGTAGAGATTCAAATTCAGGACTGCTGATCTTCAATGTCCTTTCCATGAAAGAATGATCGCTTCTTCACACTAAAATATTTCCAATTGGAAAAGAGCTCTATTTGATACATTGTCATCAATAGTATTGTTAGGTAGTGTCAAAAATCATAGGGATTCCAAAATTGTACAAAGCCTCCAAATTTATGAAGAAAACATGACAAGAGGAACAGTCACCATTTTTCCTTAGAAAATGAGGTGCAGAAGCCTGGAATAGTGCTAATCCTGGAACGTGCAGAGGGAAAAAGAAATTTTACCCAAGTATATTTAAATTATGGACAACTGCGGACACATGGCTGGGCAATCTAACATCGAGATTAACTATCTAATGTGTGAGGTATAACATACGAACATTTGGTAGCAATGTCTTCATTAAGTAGACAGACTTCACTGCTCACATACTAGATCACACACACTTGAGTCCCTTTATCAAGCGCCGTTCTTAGTCATCCTGTGGCATGTGTTCCTGGGAAGGCAGAGGGATTCCTGTGGAATTGTCTTCACCCTGATTGTGGCTGGTAGACTATAAGGATAAAATGATGGTTGTTCTTCCATGTCAATTAAATTGTGGCTTCTGCGCAGAGGATGTCTTTTCAGGCGAGGCTTTTCTGACATAAACCTTCCATTTAGCAGGAGCCAGAGAAGAAGGTATTAAGTCCCTCACATCTTTGATCACTGCTGACTTGGTATAATATATTGAAACTGGTGACCTGGAGCCGAAAGGCTTGGTTTTCCCTCACCACTTACTCTCCCAGAGCCATCCACTATCCTATGTACCCATGATTACTAACCTCTTTGACCCATCAGGGGCCAGACTCCAAAGGAAATTTAAATAGTTTGTTTTCTAACAATACCCTGAAAGCAGAATATAATGCTATAAAATGTTTCATCCATGAAGAGCAATCATGGTTCTACTTATTGGAAAAAAACAGAGCATTGGTATCTCATCACATAAAGAATTCTTGTTGCATTTTGAAGGAAGAATTATTTTCACCCTCTGGGGTTAGAGAACCCAACACACAACTGTGAGCAATGTTTATATACGACTGAATCTGGCTGCTAATTGACTAGACAGTCAAAATCGCGTGCAGCCAGGAAAAATGTCAACTTTAATCTTTCCCGAACTGCTTCAAAAGAGAATTAAGTGAAGAGCAATTTTTATCAGAATTAAGCCAATACTGTAGGTTTAAAATGGAAAACCTTGAAGTGACAAGAGAAATGGGCAGGTATGTAAATGAACTTTTAAAATGATTACTCTGCAGTAGGCACTGTTATCGTCCCTATTTTATTTGATTGTTATAACAAATCTGTGAAATAGTTCTGTTTTGACTTTTTAAAAAAATTTATCTTGTAAGGGAGGAAATTGTCTCAGAAGGTGAAATAAGTGGCCTGAGCTTCCCCAATGAGAATTTAGCTGAACTGGGTTTTACATTCAGATCTCTTTGACACCAAATTCTACATTTTTTCATTCATCCATTGCGTTGAGACCACATATCCTATTTCATGTATTATAGATTCTCCAGGATGTCCAGATAATAACAGAGAGAAATAGGACTTCCTAAAACTCTTTACCGAGCTCTCTTTCAGTCTCCAATAAAGGGGATAACCGCCATCACACACTGTGTGTGGTCCTAGCAACAGGAGTCATACACCACTGCCATCAGACTCTTCTGGGGACTAATCAATGATGATAATTCCTCTGTACACCAGATCTCTGACCCAGATTCTCTGGTAATTCTCTGGAAATTGACTCTGCGTGTTTAACAAGATTCCCAGGCAATACCTGTGATCACACATTTAAGAACCACCTTTGGGTGGAATGTGGGATCGTGGCTGAGTGGGTGAGGCCGACTCTCCTTGTCTCCAGAACAAATACCACTAAGACCAGTACAAACGCCGATACTCATGTAACGTTGGGTATAGCTGGCAGCCTCTCGGCCACCTAGACAGACAACTAGGTGAGCGTCTCTTAGGTGTCATTTAAAAGATCACAAGGTGTTTTCAGAGGTATTTAAATATATTTTAAAATGTCAGAATATCTTTCTCTCTGCTCAGCAAAGTAGTAAAATCTCTACACCAGAGAGTTATCTTGATCATCATCGTCATTATTGTTAGTCTGGAAGGTTTTATTTGAAATTCAGCTGCTCTTACATAAGATTCTGCTTCTGGAGTATTTGAAACCACAGAGCTCTGTAATTCTGTATTTAAAAAAAAAAGTGTCCACTCTTGCAGTGTGGTAAATGATCAGCCAATTTGGGAACCCACAGCAAATGTACCCAAGACAAGTGAGCCACTGACATGGTCAGACAGCATGCTGCCAGAAAGCAAAAGCAGGGAAAGGACAAGGGAATACTTCTTAGAGGCAGAGAACAAAACCAGGCAGTGGACACACATCAAAGCCAAGTTTTGTGTTCTTCATGGTTTTGTCCCAGTCCAGATCCTACTGTCTACAAGAGACTCACTCATGTCTACTGTCGGACCTAGGTGATAAATCCTCCACCTGCTTCTAAGAAAACTCTTGCACACAAGTGTAGGATATTTTTCTTACAAGAAATGTTATAAGAAACTCATGGTTTCCTCTATACAAAGGGAGAGAGATTTAAACACAGATCGTAAAACGGCCCTTACTTTAGCACCAGCTGTTCATAGGAACCTAAGTGATTTCTAAAAAGCATCATGCCTTTTAATTTCTTACTGATAATGACAGTGGTTCATATTCTATGTAATGTATAAATAAGGGATAAATACCAATATATTTACTTATATAACTTGCATATTTTATATATTGTGTTACATATATTTATATAACACATAAATGTGTAAAATATCCTTCTGAACTTACACAACTGGAAATATTTGTACAATTGTTCTTCAAATATGTTTGCTAACTAACTTAGGCATTTCCAATGTTTCTCATTGAGAGTCACACCAAGATTAAATATTGTTTCCTTACCAGAGTGTTCTTAATTGTAACTGAGATATACAGAAGATTATAAAATATTTAAATATAGTTTTAGAATAATCCATTAGATTTTATTATTTGTTTGGTTTTCTTTTCAGATGACTGACTATTACTGAGCAAAATTAAAATTATACAAGAATCAAAAAGTTTTTCCACTGACGGGCTTTACAGAGTTTATTGGATCTGACAGATTATTTCCAAAGCTGATTCAGTGTCCACTGGAAAGGTACTACACCTATACTCAATATAGGGTGTAATGTGTTTCCATATGAAATATGTTTGACAAAGGAAGAGATAAAGTGTTAGGTTAGATGATATGGGAAAAAGAACTTTGGTCAGGGGGAATGTGTCCTGGGGATTCGAATAGATAAAGCAGAGAGAAAGGACAGGTATTAGATCCTTACAAACCCATTTCATAAGAGCGCTTTTGTACTGATGAAAGAATACATCTGTCTCTCATATTTCTGCTCTGAAGAAATGCTTATGTCGCCAACAAAACTAGCATTTTTCGTCAGGCACGACATCTGCGTTAGTATGGCTGCACTAAGTTGTGCTGTGGTAACACACAATCCCCAAATCTCGGAGGCATGAAAGAATCATGTTTTATTTCTCTCTAGCTCTGTGTGTCCATCGTGGGTCGGCAGGTGGCTTTGCTCTGCATCATCCATGCTCTCACTCTGGGACTAAGGTGATGGACTCTGTCTGTACCTTTGCTGTACTTTTGTACTATTTTACAATATAGGGAAAGAGACCTAAAGGTCATACACTGGCAACACAATCCTTGGCTTAAAGAAATTTTTTTCTCATAACTTCTTGGTCAGAACTGGTCACATTGCTCCACCCAATAAGAAGAGAACCAGGAATTGAAATGCTTCCATGTGCCTGGGTGGGAAGGGATAAAACATTTGCAAAATTCGTGACTACTATGGCATTTAACTCATTTGGTACTGCCTTACAAGAAACTGGGGTCATTGACTTATTATGAAATCATTAAATAAGGGAAATATTCTTTGACTAAACTTTTTTTTTTTTTTTTTACAAAATCCTATTCCTCAGTTGTAAATTTAAAATCCTGTTACCATGCTGAAAACTTTTGGAAAAACAAAAAGAAAAGTAAATGTGTTATGCTGAATGGTACGGTAACACATATGTAAAGGAAAATGAATGAGCTTGAGAAGCTTTGTTACAAAATTAAAACACGAAGAACTCTGTAAAGAGTAAATATATGTGGGGCGCCTGGGTGGCTCAGTTGGTTAAGCAACTGCCTTCGGCTCAGGTCATGATCCTGGAGTCCCGAGATCGAGTCCCACATCGGGCTCCCAGCTCCACGGGGAGTCCGCTTCTCACTCTGACTTTCTCCCTTCTCATGCTCTCTCTCATTCTCTCTCTTTCCTAATAAAATAAACAAAATCTTTAAAAAAAAAAAAAGAGTAAATATATGTGAACATGTATAGATACCCATGGTGGACTGATGTGCCAAGTATCTGAAAAAAAAGTTTTACATTTTGAAATATATCCTATCTTTTTTTCTTTTGATATTTTATTTATTTATTTATTTGACACAGAGAGAGAGATCACAAGTAGGCAGAGAGGCAGGCAGAGAGAGAGGGGAAGCAGGCTCCCCGCTGAACAGAGAGCCCGATGTGGGGCTTGATCCCGGGACCCTGAGATCATGACCTGAGCCAAAAGCAGAGGCTTTAACCCACTGAGCCACCCAGGCACCCTGAAATGTCATATCCTTTAGAGAGCAAAGCCACCTGGCCTGACCCTTATTGCCAAAAAATTATTTATTAAAAAAATTTAAGTAGGAGTTATGATTATTTCTACAATAGAGGATTTAGAAATTTTAAGGTTCTTTATCATCCACAAATAATCACTATATATTTTCTGTAACAAATATCATACATATGTGTCCACATTCAAAATCCAAGTATGAAAGTGGGACTTTATCTATGCAACCACTATACAAAAATTTTCCTTTATGGAATTCATTTAGTTAGTACCAAAAAAATTATTGTATGTTTTTACCTTAAAAACAACCATCCATTTTAACTGAAAATTGGTACTCCCACAGAACACACTCATATGTCCATTTATTTATATAACCAGAAAAAGAGTAAGACAGAGAGGAGACAAAAGGAGAGAGGATGACAGGAACAGACCAAATAACATACTGAACTATTAATACAGTGAATATAATACTTTATAATTCCTCACTAGTATGCTTTTTTGATCTTGCACAAGTCATTTTTAATGTTTTTTCCTCTGTAAACGGAGTAGTTATAGCATTCACAGAAAATACAATGTGAGGAAGTATGTTAATACTGAAACATAGCAACAATTAGCTTATAGCAACTGTATAATACTCTAGGAATTAATGAAAAAGCTCAAATTGGGTGACAGGACAAGAATTAGTTAGCTGCATTTGCTTTTGACATATAATTAAAATGTCAAATAGGAGTATAAGATATCAGAAATTATACCCAATCAACAAAATAGCTTATTTGCTGACTCTACTGCAAGAAAGGTCAAGTTGGCATTTCTCCCAGATTCTCCACTTTGTGAGGACTTATCTTCTGAACTAGAAGTGAAAGGACTATGTTAGAGAATCAAGTTTCTTGTTCACTAGTTTCTACTTCCCTACTTTAACACACACACACACACACGCACAAACATACAGGTCAAATGATTAAATTGGTCTTTTAACAAAATCACAGCCCTTTGTTGTAAAAGTAGACAACTATCTCTTTTGTTCATCTTGTCAATCTGATTTTTTAAATGGCTTCTCTTAGCATTATATTGCAAATTTACTTTGTCAGTTCCAAAATAGCATACACCTGGTACTGAACTATTATGAGTCCAAGTTGAGAAGGAAAACCTGCATCTATATGACATAAACTCTCTAAAGCTGAATTCCAAGTTATCACTAAATAAATAATTCCTTCCTAAAAAAAGATAGCATTCGATAAGAACCTTGATAAGAATCATGAAGAAAGTGTCAAGGGTCAAATATTTGAGGATTTTTCAATAATGAAATCACTTATGGGAAATCACTTATGATCCAGTCTGGCTGGGAGATTGAAATAGAAAAATTAAAAAGAACCACATGAAAGTTGAATTCTGTGTTTAGGGGTTTGTTTTCCATGGGATTGGCAATAGTAAGCCACAGTACATTTTGGAAAGGTGAGTAACTTGATTAAAACTGTTCATAGTGTTTTGTGTTCCTTAACCAGTGAATTTTTAGTCAAATGAGTATAGGGACTATGCTGCTTTTGTTTATAGATCTGTGTGTGTTATATGTGACAGGACGTGTTACATAATAGGCTTTCAGTTCTCTTTTGTTGAATACTGAATAAAGGAAGACTATTTTAATGATTATATGGGAGATTGATTAAGATGGTGGAGATAGAAATGAGGACAACTCATGGAATACTGGGGACATGTTTTGAATAGGAAGGACATAGTGAAATATAGGCAATGACTTTGTCCAAAACCGGGTTAAGTATGATAGCTACTAGCTGCACAAGACTAAATTTTAATTAAGTAAATTAAATAAAACTTAAAATTCTACTTCTATGCCTTAGTTACACTAGATGATTTCAGTTGCTTGATAGTTACACTTGGTTAATGGCCACCATATTGGACAGCCCAGATAGAGGACATTTTCATCATTGCTGTAATTTCCATTGGACAGTGCTGGTCTAGATTACACTTTGGGAGGAATCAGCCCTTTTGTAAGACAGTCCATTACTTATAACTACTTCTTGTTTAATGTATCATGTCCTTTGAAAAAAATATTGCTAGAATATGCTGCTCAAGCAAAGTGAAAGCATTTTAGACATCCATGAAGGACAGAAGCAAGTAAAAATATCCCCTTTTTTAAGTGGTAAAACAACGAACACAAACCAAATCATGCTGGTTCTATTTGGATTAAGGATAAACTCCTAGAATGAACATATTATATGTAAACATCTTTTCTTTTCCTAAATTCCCTTTATGGTACACAAAATTGCACCTACTCATATATCAAAGATAATTAAGAAGATAGCAGTTATCTTTTACATTTGGCCAAAATGTTGTCAATTTCAGAGGAAACATCAGTTATATTGATACACATTGATACAAACAAAAGAAAAATTTAGTAATAATAGTAGTTTGATAAGTTTTTCCTGGTTTTAATAGTTTATTCTTTGAGAAAAGCAGTTAAATAGACAAGGAAGAATGACATACTCTTGGGAGGTGTCTGTCTTGTCCGTAATCTGGACTGGGATAGGCTGAGAACAGTAATCACAGGCTCATCAGGGCTTTGCATCCTGAAGTAAAGTCACTACAAGGCTATATCTACATTTCAACAAGGTTGCATTTTGGCAGGGTATATAGTGGAAGCCTGAAATTTGATAGCCTGTATGTAAGGTTTTTGTAGGAAATAAAGAGATATAAGAGAATATGAGTCCAGGTGTGTTCATTATATACACATTCATCCCATTTTTTATGGCCATTTCTGACTCATGTGGAGAGAAGCAAAACTATAGCACTAGTTGCAACTTATTTCTCCTCAGGCTATCTACTTCCAGACCAAATTGTCAACATGCCAGAATCACCCTCCACTTAACTTATAAGGAAATAGCTTCTTTCTTTTTTGCTTAATGAAAAAGAAAAAAAGAAAGAAAGAAAATATTTGCCTTGTGAAAAGATATAATTGGAGAAGATAATTTGAAATAAAAAAGTCATAAACATCATAATGGCATATTCAGTCTAAAAAGATGATCAGGCACATTTGAAAATTTCTACCTATCCTGATTAAGATTCCATTTTGCTTATCACCTTTAGAGTTAGACACATAACTCTTATATTCACTCTTACTTAGGACTTTAGAAGTTGTAATTCAATTTCTAAGCATGTATGAGCATAGCAAATCATAATAAACATAGCCATTCTTCTATTAGATAAGCATTTCTGTGGTTCCTCTGTGCTGCGTGGTAGGCAATTCAAAAATGACACAGCAGGTAAATTGGTAGAGCTGATAAACAAATTCTGGTCCATTTGATTTTCAATCATGAACTTCCAGTCCCTGAGTCATACCACCTGGCTTGGGGTTATGATCATAATGCTGAAGGTTTAGAGTAACCTGAATTTCAGCAGTCCCTGCTGTTTCCTAGGCTTGGAGCCTTAGCTAACTTATTCTACTTTACTAAGACTTAGATTCCTCATCTGTAAAATGGTAATAATCGTAGTACCTACCTCAGACCATTATTGTTTTGAATAAGTCAATACGTAGTTAGCGTTGGGACCTACCTGAATATTGTTTTCCAGAAAGTAGTTTCTCCTGTTTTCTTCTAATTAGCATTATTTATCAAATATAAGTAAATTTTATTGAGTTTGTGTCATTTGCTACCTTAAATTCCCAACAGATATGGATGGTAAGGCATTCACATGTGAAAAATTAACCTACACAACAGAAAAAGATAAAAGAATATATTGAAGCGCAACATGATATTATAGGCTTTCAGGTCCTAGTGGCTAGAATGCTGCAGGCAGCATCAAGGAGGATGGGAGACTCAAGTTTGGCTTGGGAAGTTTCGATAAGGAGAGAACATTCTGTATGCGGACATTCTGCTAGAAGGGTTCACAGTGAGAAGACACCCCAAGATTCTCTATGTTCAGGAAGCCACCACTGATAAGGCCTTGATGACTTCTAATCTCAGTAAAGACTTAATCGATATCTTATTTCAAAGTCTCTAAGGGAAAACTAAGAGGAGAAGAACCATCACGTCTAACCAGGCAACTTCAAATAATACCACCCTTTGTGTGCACAAATGGCAGGTCCATTTCCGCCAGTTCACACCTAACTCATTCTTAGAAGATGAGTGTTTGAGAAGAATATAGTGCATATTCCCTCCATCTCAGTTCTGTACTGAGTCACACAGACATTGGTAATATGTCACACTTCCTTTAATGAATGAGCCACAAGGGCACCCAACCTATGGAGTGACACTGAGGAATGCAGAGGTAGTCTGTCCTGGAATAGGGCAATATGAAACTCAGTGGTGTGGACTGACCCCATTAAAGGTAGTGGTACCTAGCATTTCATTAGGCTCTTTATAGTTTATATTTTCCAAGAAGAGTTCTAATACATCTATCTATACAACCCTACAATTAGAGGTCTTTGGGTTTCTAACTTCACATACCTTCTCTTGTACAATAATCACTTACAAACTACAAATCCATAAATGGGAACTTGGTGATGAGTTCAGAACCTTGAGAAGTTTGGCAGGGGTAGGGGGAAAAAGAAAAAGGGTAATTAAACATGACACCCCTGAAGGAATGGCTGATGTGGGTTGTCTGCCTTCCTTTAGACCCTACATTTGTATAAATAACCTATGTGATCGCTATAGAGGGAGGTTCCAGAGAAGACAGTAGAGCAACTGTGGGATCCGGTGAAAATGGTATCTCCTGAATGTTAAGTTTGGCAGAAGATAAGCTGTCCAGTTGTGTTTGTGATTCAAGTCTACTGCTGTAAATATATTTAAAATTGGCTATTGCCTTTTCTCAGTTAAAAAAGAGTGATGTGTCAGCTTTAGGAAGGCTGCACTGGGAGTAGGAATTTTTAGAGTGTTCTGCAGTAACCCCAATTTATGCTCAGCCATTTCAGGTTTTGAGTATATGTGACTGTTGACCAGAGTTTCCTATGGCAAATAAGGAGGAAAAAGGGAAAAGATGAAGTGATTGCACTGTTGGTGAACTTCATAACATGTCTGAAATTGGAGAAACTTCTTAGAGTACACAATGATTATGCTTGCCATTTATTTATTTATTTTTAGTATTTTATTTATTTACTTGAGAGATAGTGTGTGCAAGTTGGGGGAGAGGTAGAAGGAGAGGGAGAAGCAGACTCCCTGATGAGCAGGGAGCCTGACGCGGTGCTCACTCCCAGGACCCTGAAATTGTGACCTGAGCTGAAGGCAGATGTTTAACTGACTGAACCACCCAGGTGCCCCTATGCCTGCCATTTATTGAGCAATTACTGCATGCTGGACACTGTGTGTGCTACCACTATTCTATGAGGTAAATATTTTTAATATCCATTTTAGATAAGAGGGAATTGAGTCATAAAGTTTAATGCAAATATCCAGGTTCACACAATTAATAAAAAAGACAGAACCAGAGACAAAGGTATGGATTTCCCCCTTTGGATTCAAATGGAATTGAAGATATATTTTGAAAGTAGAACTGAAAGGATTAGCAAATGAACCAGTTTTGGGGTATGAAAGAATGAGAAAAGTAAAAAATGACTAGAAGACTCTTGAGCTTGAAAACTAGAGTTACTATCTCCTGTGATGGGGGAAGATTAGGAAGGTATACCGGAAAAGAAAATGAACAATTCATATTCCATTTCAGGTGCTTGTTAAATATTAAATGGAGATGTCATATACGAATTTGACTTTAGGACTTCTGAATTTGAGGGACATCAATTTGGGTGTCACCAATTAAAAAATTTTACTTCTATCCAAAAGACTTTCTGCAGTGATAGGAAGAGTAAATGGTAATTGAGAAGGGTCTGAGGATTGAGATACGATACTCTACCTTTGGAAGCTCATGAATTATTATGGATTAAATTGCATCCATCCACCAAATTTATGATGCTGAAGTCTTAACCCCTAAAGTGACTGTATTTGAAGTTGGGGCCTTTAAGGAGGTAATAAAAGATAAGTAAGGTTATAAGGGTTGGACCCTAATCCAATAGGACTAGTGTCCTAATAAAAGGGAGAGATACCATTTTACTTGCCTGGAGGAAAGGCCATATAAGGACATAGTGAGAAGATGGGCATCTACAAGCCAAGAGAGGGCTCAGGAGAAACCAAACTGGTGACACCTTGGTCTTGCATTTCCCATCTCTGCAACTCTAAGAAAAAGATTCTGTTGTATAAGCCACCCAGTCTGTGGCATTTTGTTGTGGTGATCCTAGCATATTAATACATGAAGGGAGTTCTTGGTCCAACAAGAATGACACAGCAGCAGCCTCCAATGAGGTGGAGGGAAAACTGTCCATGGCGGTGTCCAAGCAGTGTCTGGAGAGGCTGCATCAAATGCTCTGATCCAGAGGGTCTTAAAGTTGCTCTCAGCTCCGCTAAATTTCAGACGGGCTTCTTCCTGACTCTAGGCCTTTGACTTCCCTTTTCTTAAAGCATTTACTTTAGAAAACTTGCAATTATAAATTATTTCTCTGTCTCTTTGAGAGGAGCATCTTTCAAAAAACTTCTGGCCATTATCACAACCCAGGAATGTCTTCTTCAAGGACCTGGGAGGCATACCTTTGAAGCATCATCATTAAGGAAGTTGGTGCTCCTGTCTCCCTGTTGCTTTGGGAGGATAGGAGCATGACTTCCATTAGGTGCCAGTTAGCAGGTGCGGATGGTCTAATCTCAGAGAGAAACCATCTGTGAACTCGGGAATAATTCAGCATGCTCAACACATCCCACTGATCAGCTTTAAGCCTATCTACCTCCACTATTTTTAGCTCACCTCAGTGATTAAATTTTCTCTCACCTTTTTTTTAGTAGAGTTGGGTTGACCTCTCCTTTCTATTGCAATATTCCTTTTTTCTTTTTTTCCTCCCAATAAGTTTGAATAAAGTTTTCATTCCTTGTTCAACTTTTCCTGGTACAATTTTTGCTTAGACAGGACCAATAAGCTGAGGATTTAGACCTGATCACTGTACTCTCAACTTGGATGTCATTGGTGGTTTATAGCTTCAGGTTTAAAATTTTAGTGAATACAATATTTTCAGAATACCAGTAGATGATTGATATGAAGAAATTAGTTCTCTTGTTTCAATGACAATATCTCTTTAGTTTGTGATTAATGGTTTGTGCTGCAAATAGTCACTTCTTTTTGATACTCTTATAGATTTAAGCTATTTCAAAATACTAAAAAATAGCATAAGCTATTTAAACATTTAAGTATGCATTTGGTTATTCAAACACAAATAGCTACATTTATTTACTTGTCAGAGAGAGAGAGCGAGCACAAGTAGGGGGAGCGGCAGGCAGAGGGAGAAGCAGGCTCCCTGCTGAGCAAGGAGCCCATTGGGGGACTGGATCATGACCTGAGCTGAAGGCAGACGCTTAACTGACTGAGCCACCCAGCCACCCCTATTTTTTAAGGTTAAAGGTGGAAACCTACTTAAGGTGAAATAAATGTTATAGACTATGAAATCTGACATACTATCTCATGGAGGGAGTTATCTTTATGACATTTGATTAGCGTCCTCTGAAGCCTCTGAAGAAAATTCCATTTCTTTTGCTTGTTAATGTTTTTTACATTATATGGTTCTTTAATGCAAATAAGCTTGGTTATGGTTTTGGTGAACAATTAAGGCAGACTGACATGTGAGTGTCAAAGAAATGGAGGTTTTCAAAACTCAGTCCTTGGCTTCTGGGTTTGCAAACAACTCATCAAGCAGTGTCTAAAATTACTTTTGCTGTTTGGAAAATGACTGTTAACTCGTACTGTACTCCGACGTGACAATTGCTAATTATATGGAAATATTTTAGCTTAATGAAGTAAAAAAAAAAGTAGTTGGCTTTCTTACCTTCATATCCTTTTTTTTCCCCTACTAGTTTGATGTCCTAACCTACTTGAGAATTTTCTCTCTTGTTTCTGGACTGAAATAGTCCCAAGAGATATTAGGTAGAAAATTCATGAGAATGCATATAAAGTAAACATTTGCAAATTACTTTTCCTTTTCAGATTCTAAATTCATCCTTTCTTTTCTTGTCTCAAAAAAAGTACACAATTAATGAAGAAAAGTCTGGAATGCATAAAAGCAAAAAAAAAAAAAAAAAAAAAAAAGGAAAACAATCAAAATGCCCCGAGTCACAGATAAACTGTTGAGAAGGTGCTAGGCATTCAAGCCAGGATGGCAATGGAATTCCATCCTGTGGATCTCCTCCTGCTCCAAATGCATAATGGCAGAAATTTAAAAGAGAACATTCAAGAAGACATATGTATTCAATAAGATCAATACAAAGAACTTTGTGTAACAGAAATAAAAAATTCTTACTTGGAAAAAATTATGCATAGCTGATGCTGAGAGAACACTGAGCTCTGAGAGTTTGGCCTTTTTGGGAAAATAAGATTAAGAGCTTCATATGATGGAGGCTCAGTGCTTGGAACCAGTCGCTGAAGCAGGGCTCTCTCAGTCCTAAGGTGACAGTCTGTGACCAGAGACTAAAAGGAAATAACAAAATAGCATATGTTTAAGTAAAGCTGCTCTCTGCTTAGACTTGATGCCTATATGCTCAGTAACACCAGAGCACAAGAGTCCTGAGCTATCCAAAATTGATTTGGTTCTCAACTGGGGCCATGGGGCGTAGAGAGGAAGAGAGAAGGGTTGGAGTGACAGAGAGAGAGAGAGAAATCTTTTGTCACCCAACATGAGTCTTACCTTCATAAAAAATATCAGTAACATATTAGATAAAATAAAGCAGAGACATACAAGATAGTAGGTGAATATAAAAATGACCAATAAGAAATATTTGAAAGGGAAATATATTCATTTATTTTTTAAAAAATTTTATTTAGGGGCGCCTGGGTGGCTCAGTGGGTTAAAGCCTCTGCCTTCGGCTCAGGTCATGATGTCAGGGTCCTGGGATGGAGCCCCACATTGGCTCTCTGCTCAGCAGGGAGCCTGCCTCCCTTTCTCTCTCTGCCTGCTTGTAATCTCTCGCTCTCTGTCAAATAAATAAATTAAATCTTTAAAAAAAAAAGATTTTATGTATTTGAGAGAGTGAGTGAGAGAGAGTGAGAGCACATGAGTAGGGGGAGAGAGAAAGGGAAGGGCAGACTCCCCTGATGAGCAGGGAGCCCAATGCGGGTCTGATGGTAGGACCTGGGATCATCACCTCAGCTGAAGGCAGACACCAGGCACCCCAGAAATATATTCATTTAAATAACACTTAGTAGATTGATAAACTTCAAGCTGGATACAATTCTTGATAGAGTAAATGAATGAAATCATATTTAAGAATTAGCTAAGAATTCAATGAGAGAAAAAAATCACATACACATGCATACACACACACAGAAGTGCACATACATATTTAGAAAGCTAATAATATTAGGTAGCAGAGAAAACAAATTGAAAAGTCTCAATATTTATATAATTGGAATTCCTAAAGAAGAGAAGAAATGACAGAATCAATATTCGTTCAAACCGAAGAATTGTTTAAAGTTTAAAAAGAAATAAGCAGTCATCTAGGAAGTGCATTTCAAATTTCATGTAGTTAAAAAAAATTCCCCTCCTGAATAAATTGTATTAAAACTTCAAATATCCCCCCAAAAATAAAAAAGTAAAACTTCAAACATCCAAGACCTACCATACAAAAAAAGACAGATATTTCCTAATTACCCTGATAAAACTTTCATCAACAACAAAAAAAAGTTGTTAAAAGATAGTAATATTGTCTTCAAAGTACTCAAAGCATATTAGACATTTATACCAGTTAGGGTTCAGTGGAAGGGCACACTAGAGGCATCGCAGAAGCTGGAAGATGAAGACAGTTTGTCATTCACAAACCCTTGGAATTATTACTCTTTCTAAAATAGAATCCTTGCCCATTTATCACTGTAATATATTAGAATATGTTTATCATATTAGTATATTATAGTACACCATACTATTTTTTTTTCACCTGCTTTTCCACTAGAATACAAGACCACAAGTACAAGGACTTTACATATTTAATTTGTTGCCGGATTTCTGTCCTTTGACAATAGGCACTTGAAAATATTTGAATTGTTAAAATGGAACGACTTATGAGAGCTCTGCTTAGATTAGTTCCGTAAAAGAAATGAGATTTCAACTGCATAAGTGCTTCTTTTATTACTTTTATCTCTTAATTTTATTTTAATTTATTATCTCCCCCTCGCTTAATTAATATAATACGATTTTATATCCTTTCCACCTCCAATGCCTTACATGCTGGTCTGTTATTGACTTTGTATTGGGATGCATGATAACCTACACTTAACAACTCATGTCATTGTTAAATTTCTGCACGATAAAATATTTTATACTACAGTTTAGCATTAGAGGTTGAAAAGTCAGAATTATCAGTGAACTCTAACAATAAGATAAGGATTGCTGAAAATACTTTCTATCTAGAGAACTGACTGCTGTTGTGACGGGTGATGAGGGTGGATAGAGAGATGATGTGGGCACCTCTGCCCTTTTATGAGCAAACTGAGAGAATCTAGCAAGGACAAGTGAGCATACTTCAGGTCTGTATAGTTTCTAGTTTCCTGAAGACACTGTCACTGGCCCCACTAGAAGCCTGAATGATTCTGCCATGGAAATATTGTTTCATCCGTCTTAGAGTGAGTCTTTCAATCCTGGGAATTGTTGGAGTGTCTGAGATAAATAGTGTAGTCTTCAGTGATTTTTAAAAAATAGGTTGTGATATTGCTTTTGTGTCTTCTTGCTAAACTAAAATAGTTTATTTTGTCTGAAACATATTTTCATTATAGCAAATCACCTAGTAACCTGATAACCAGGTAGCAGAAGATGAGGCTTAAAGCTTTCATTTAACTCTAATTGCTGAAGACAGTTGGTATTTATCAAAAAAATATGAACTTGCCTGACAGATAATCCAGAGTCAGATGGAAAATTTGTAGAATAGCAGACTGTATCAGTAAGTATTTTCCAGAGGTACAGAACCAGTAAGATTTTAGATACCTATCTATAAAATAAAGTCATTATGGAAGTCCTTATAATGTCTGCTAAATTATTCCTTTTTTTCTCCCCAGGTGACATACCCTGAGTGAACTTTCTGTCTCCCTGTGGTTTGCTGGAGCCATGTAAGTAGTTCTGACCATGAGCTATCCTTACAGGACATGTCTTTAATTGCCAATGCAGGATCATTCAGAAAAAAAAAAAAAAAAGTGATCTTCGTTATGTAGTGGCAAATTATTTGGTAAAAATGTTGTCTGAATAAACTTGGAATGCATATAATGAACAGAAGGATTAGTGGAGGAGTCTTGGAGAGCAGATTGTTATTAGATAAGTTTGTTATTTCATTTGAAAAGGCAGTAAGAGAAAGAGAACCTAATTGGTTTGCCAGCAGAAATAAAGAAAATAGAGAGTGTAGATATTCAGCCACTTGTAGATTTGGAACAAGTAACTACTTTTGAACCCCAAACAATAAAAGACAAAAAAAAAAAAATCCTTTGAGCAACAAAACCAGATGAAACCACTGTCTAAATGCAAGAATCAAATTAAAGATGCAGCTTTCAAATCCATTGTTCAACCGTTGAATGACTTAGGTGCACCTCATTAAGCCTTTTTGTTGGACAAATGACTTAGGGGAAAGACACCAGAGTGTGCCTCTCTTTTGGAAACCTATTAGGCTCCAGGTAGCAGCAATTATATCCAGAGAGAGGAGGAGTAAAAATCTTGGGGGAAAAAACAACAACTTGGGTGTGGCTATTGGGACACGCTGCTAACAAGAATAAAATAGGTCAGACTCCAAGTATTTGAGATAGATATACTGGCAAAGAAAGGACCTGGTTTTACATTTTACTGTTTTGGACCTTGAACTCTCACATTTATATGGGAGGAAAACAATCTGAGCAGGTGTGCCGGGGGTCCAGCCCGGGCAGTCCAGGGGTTCCCTGAAGGATGGACGGTGTCGGCGAAAGGAATGAGAGAGCCAGAGGTTTCTTTCAATCACCAGGCAGGCATCTCTGCCTCATTGGTTTTTGACTCTTTATTTATAGGCAGCAGGGTACCTGGAAAACAGTCAATGATTTTCTTAGATAAGGAGGCTTAGATCAACAAAAGTTTTTTTTGTAGAACCTATAGCTTTTTCTAAAACCGAGGCAGAGACAGGCTTATCTTATTTTAAACAGCAAGACCCTTAACAACAATTTTTATAACTCTGATTCTATGTATGGGAAAAATATTTAGTCACATATATCTTTTGCTCATTAACCAAAGGAAGAGGGGTGACATTAGAGTTTATTATAGAATGGCCCAAGCTGTTTGTAGAAGCCCTTTTTTGCTGCTAGGTGAGCAGACACCTGGGAGCCTCATCTTGTGTATTCTTTAGCAAAGTCTGAAGTAAAACTCTATTGTCTTTATATTTAACCATCCCTACCTTATCTTATGTGTCCTCTTCACTGTAAGGGAATGCAGGTGTTGGTGTGGATGATGGGATGTGACCCCCTAGGGGGGAACTAAGGATGGCTGTAAATCATTAAAGGTCTGTGTGCGTTTTTTGGCCTTTAAGTACCTTATCATCTGCAATAATTTGGTGGACAAACATTGGAAGGGAGCCTCGCAGTTATCTGCTTTAACAGTTTTATGGGAGGGGAATGGTTTGGTTGCTTTATGTAGTTTCTGTAAGGAGGTCTCGGCCTTGGTTAGAAGTGGGTTAAGTAGGTCAGAGCCTCAACTTGAGCAAAGGGCTTAGGCCAAAAAGAAAAAAGAAAAAAGGAATTCAAGTAACACAAAGAGATATAGGAGGAGATACCAATCCCATTCATATGGCAGGAGCCGTGCAAACCTGCCGGGTCCTCGTTGTGACCGTGTCAAACAGCAAGGTTTCTGCGGCTCTCGGCACTAGTGTTCAATCCCAAAAGAGAGCATGGTGGCGATGAGGATGTGCTACTCAGATCACCAGAGGCAGGAATCATGATCACCAATGGCTCCAGTGGCCCCTCCCAAACCACGACCATGTATGTGCTGAAGCTACACTACCCATGGGCTGCCCCCCACTAATAACTGAATATGGGCAGGCTCGTTTCTGGGAGATGCCTAACTCCTCTGGTGGGCAACTTCGGCTCAGGGACTCACTGATACCCTAAAAGTTCCTTGGATTTGCCCTAAATTTTACAATGCATCGGTCCTCCTTCCTTCCATTCATCTCTCCTCAATTCCTTCTTTTTTTTTTTCCTTTTCTTGGGGTCAGATCTGCATCTGATATGAAGTTTCCCCAGCCTCCCTTAGCACCTTCTCCATTTTCTCCCACAGGCTTTTCTCCAAATAAATTTTTGCATGTTTAGTAGTCACTGGGCATCTGCTTCTTACAGTACTCTGATGGTCACAAAGGGCAGGTTCTCCCACACCCTATTCAGAGTAGCCTAAGAGGGAAGCACCTCCAGAGGTTGGAAGCAAAGGGACAAATATAAAATAGTGGTCTGGAGACCTCCTTCTGGGGAGCAAAACCAGTGCATAATCATGAACATTTCCCTTCCCTTAGAAATTTCTGCCCAGCTCCAGGAACTCGACTGCTTAGTATCTCACATTCTTTCCACTTTCTAAATAAAAGTTCAATGCAGATACCCTGTTCCTGACCCACAAATTGGGTCCCACAATTGTTTATAAAGTGGGTTGTTGACGAATAGCTTGTCTTTTGAGTATGTAGTTCCCAAGGTCAAGAGAAACTGAATCCAGTCTGTAAAAAACAAGAAACAAAAAACCAAAACAAAACAACAAAAAAACTGTATTGATCAGAAATTCTGTCAGGAGACAAAAATGCACCAGTTATTTAACAGAGAATTAATTAGGAAACACTGTAGGTGAAAAGGCAGAAAGGAAACACTAAAGCTATCACAAAGAAACTATCAAGTGGAAGCAGCTACCCCTCCCAGGGGTTGGAAACTGAAGGGAAGAGTTAGCATTATTGCAGAGCTGGATTCTGAGCTGGGATTCAGCCCTCTGACTAGTACATTTAGAGGAAGAGCTCTCTGGAGATGGAGCGCAAACCTCATTGGTGTGGCACTCAACCTTTGTTCACGGGTTCTGCTGTCTCTGAGGGGACAAAGTGAGTGTTTTCTTTGGGGAGTGTTGAAAAATTGCAAACTGTAATCAGCTGCTCTTACTGGAGGACCAGCACTGATGTAGTGCAGCACTATTACTGGAGTGATTTCACAGAATCAAAATGCGAGAACCATGTACTTTTTTCCTTCTTCTAGTCTCCAGTCTTATTCTAGAACCCCCAGCTGCAAAGCCTAACTGGGAGTCAACTGGTAAAAGAGAAAAGATGGTCTGCAGAATCTCAGTGTCATAAAATGGAGTGTAGAAAGGTAGAATTTGAGCTGAACAATAGTAGCTTATGATTGGTTTATCTCCTGATACTAATATTACTGTGTATCACTCAGACATCTAAGCCTCTGTGCTTTATGGCATGACTGGGTAAACATCTTTTAAATTTTCTCACTCAGGCTATATGTGCACTTTGGCTGTGCAATGAGCAGGGAAACAAATATTCATTGATCAGAAGCTTAGACTGTGCTGGTTTTTAAGGTTATTTATACTTCATGTCTTTTTCTGCCCTAATTTTGAGGCATAAGGTTGGTTCATTCTCTTACTTTTTGTGATAGAGCCACAAATTCATTTCTTACCAATGAGTGGAGACTCAGAATGCTGTGTATTATTTCTGGGGTCTGCATTTAAGTTTTGATCCAAGGCTCTTAAGAGCACCCTCTTTCCCTGGATCTAGAGGGACTAAGACAAGCAAGATCTTTAGTTAATTACAACAGCCATGAAACATGAGGAAGAAAGGAACCATGCTTGTGCTTAAACCACTGTAATCTGGAAGCTATTTATTACTGCAACATACCTAGCCCACTCCAACTGATAATATCTATGTTTGTTTTGAAACACTTCTTACTGATGTACTCTTTCTCTGGTGATATTGCAAGTGAACTAAATCGAAAGTTTATTTTGAAAATTATTTATTTCTATCCCCTTCTTTTTCAAAGAGGATTTGGGATAGCTTACAGGGATGTACTGAAAAAAAAAAAAAAAGGCTAAGTGATTGTTGGAGAAGGTCATCGAGAGGACGTGACCATTGGTTGACTATTGAGCCAGGGCACGGCAATCTGAGGCTCCTCATCCCCTCCCTGTCCTTGGAATGTACATTCTGCTCATCGTTCCTACAATGAAACCGTATCAAGGCCCAGCCTTGAGAAAGTAATATGTTATTAAGACCATCTCGACCACGTATGTGACTGAACCCCATTAAGGCCTCTGTATAAACTCAAGATTCTCCACCAACAGAAGTGGAGATCTACTCATCTTGCAGCCATATAAGATAAGCCTCATAAATAAACCTCTTTGCTTGTTAAACCACCTACCTGCCTACACTTCTGGAGTGATTTGCCCCTTTCTTCATCTTTCCTTTCCCTCCCTCTATGGGGGGCTGTTTCAGATTTCACTTGGGAAATTCCCAAGGTTTCAAACCATCAGTGATGCTTTTTATATGGACAAAATTGATTTGAATTGTAGAGCTGTATGAATGTCAGAGGCCTTTCCCAGTTAGAATTTTAAGGAAATTAAAATATTTTTTATTTGGCCCAAAAGATGCATTTTGAATAAAAACTTAAAGAAATAGGAATATATTTGTACTTATAGTCAAAGTTCAAACACAATGTAACTGTTAGTGGTTGATTGTTAATGTGGTCTTAAAACCTTGTCAAAATCCGAAAGATTTAGTAGTGCTCAGCATATAAACAACTGAATAATTCATCATTGAAAATAAAATAAATTTCTCTTTAAAAATTTAAAGAACATGCATTTGAAATACATAACTATGGCTATAATTTCAAATCTGTATTTTTAAAACAGTGGAGAAAGTAGAATAAAAACTTTATTGTAAGTAACCCTGTAAGCTATCAAGTGAGTGAACTGAGATTTTATTTTTATATGTTATGCTGGGCATTTTTTAGAGTAAATATCATTGTGGGACGCCTGGGTGGCTTAGTCAGTTAAGCAGGTGCCTTTGGCTCAGGTCATGATCCCAGGGTCCCGGAATCAAGCCCTGCATCAGGCTTCTCCCTCTCCCTCTGCCTGCCATTCCCTCTGGTTGTGCTCTCTCTCTCTCTCTCACTCTCAAATAAATAACAAATAAAAAATGTAAAAAAATAAAGTAAATATCATTGTAACCTCTAAAAAGCCAGATTTTGAATTACTGGGATAAATTTTAGACCTTATTTCTTTACATTGCTTTATATTTCTCAAGTGTCATAATCCATTTGAATTGGTGTAGAGGTCAGATAACAAAGACAATCAGCTTTGTTATTTATTTATTTGTTTGCTTGTTTGTTTGTTTATTTAATTTCCCCAGCTTTATTGAAACATAATTGACATATAACATTGTATACATTTAGGGTATACAGCCTGTTGATTTGATACATGTATATACTGTAAAATAATTAACACTAGAATGTAAGCTAGTACCTCCATCCTGTCACATAATTACCATTTGCTTTTTTATTCTGTTTAAATTGCTGTCTCCACTTATCTGGAAGCCATATTGAAAAAATTAAATAATTGTAAATACCTGTTTTTGTCCTTAAGTTCAGCCTGACAGCATGCCCCAGGTATAAATTTTCAAATGCATTTTTATCTTACATGTCAAGGTTTCCAGAACAAACTCAGCATGCCAGCCCCACTGCCTCTAGTGCAGACCCACATTCTCCAGTGGAACTTGGATTCCGTCTAGCAAAGCCAAGAAGCAAATCTCCATCAGCTGGAAATAGAAATCTGAGTGAATGTCTTTCTGCTTTTCTTTTTTTTTTTCTCTTTCTGCTTTTCAAAAGAATGTGCTGCAAGTGATTATTTTGCCTAAGTTGTTAGGGATGTTCTAGGGAATTAAGTAACAGGCCCCTTCTCAGTCTTGGTATGTTGAGGTCTGGAATAGGGGAACAATTCCCAGGGAGTCCCTCAGCAAAGTGGTGCTTTACCCTCACAGGCTGTGAGAGTCTGAGGTAAAGTTGCATAATTTCCAGTTTGAGAAACTGTGAGCTAGGTTAATTTAAGATAAAGTATTGATGGCAATTAGGTAGAGGGCAATTTGTGGCAAGAGTCAGTCTTTTGAAGACAAGGATTCACTTGCTAATGATATAGCTGTACCTTTGTAGAGGTCTGTTAGATTTTCAGACATTCTGAAGAGATTGTTTTTTTTCTTTCCCAGAATATAGGAAAAGAGTTTACTATCACCAGTTCATGGGATTTGTAAGTAGAAAGCAAGGGGGAAAAACCCTCCAAACACCTTAGTCTTCTAATTTAGAGGCTGGTGCCTGTCCCACTATGCTATGCTCATTAGCTTGTAAATGTCACCTCTTTTTTAGGTACACAGCATCTTGTGGGCATGTGGATAAAATCCATTATAGTAAAAGAGCATATCATTATTAGTTAATCTTGTACATACCAATAATTCAGACAAAGGTACAAAAAATATATGTATATATTTTTAAAGATCTTATTTATTTCTTTGAAAGAGAGAGCATGAACAGGGCAAAGAGCAGAGGGAGAGGGAAAAGCAGGCCCCCTGCTGAGCAGGGGGGATTCCCAAGACCCCAGGGCCATGACCTGAGTAGACACCCAACCAACTGTGCCATCCAGGTGCCTGGAGGTACAACGTATCTGTACTTGTTTTAATCGGACTCATTTTCTATCCTTTTTAAAATTTAAGTAGACTCCATGCCTAGCATATAGGGCTTGAACTCAAAACCCTGAGATCAAGACCTGGGCTGAGATCAAGAATTGGACGCTTAGCCTAATGAGCCACCCAGGCTCCCTGTCATTTTCTAATCTTGTATCCATTTTCTGGTGAATGTTTTATTTCCTTAGATTGGATTTACTAGATATTTTTCTCCCTCTTTGCTTTACCCTCTGCTCACAGCTTAGGGTTACTTCTAATAAGAAAGGAGGGAAACTGTGGTCTCCCTGATTCTTTTGGGGAAATAGGGATGAAGGGTGCTTTATCTCCTTAAAGCTTTTCAGTCATTCGTATTTTTCCCACCATGGTAGAACACAGGCAGTGAGTGATGTCCACTTCAGTAGCATAAAGCTGCTGTACTATTAAGCTAACAAAGACACTGCCCTTTTTATTCTTTTACTCAGAGTCCCTTTCCCCAAATCTTGCTTTGTTATTACCACCTTCCAATTTTTGTCTCATATCCTCTTCCTGTGCCAACCCCACAACCCCATCCCTACTCTGGGGGAAAATATATATATATATATTTATATTTATATTTATATCTATATTTATTTACATTTATATTTGCAAGTGGTTAAGGCCTGCTATGGCTTGGAGTGGTGTTGGGGTTCTGAGCCCAAGGCCAAGAAAGAATTCTTTTTTTTTTTTAGGATTTTATTTATTTGTTTGACAGAGATCACAAGTAGGCAGAGAGGCAGGCAGAGAGAGAGGGGGAAGCAGGCTTCCTGCTGGGCAGAGAACCAGAAGCGGGGATCCCAGGACCCTGAGACCATGACCTGAGCTGAAGGGAGAGGCTTAACCCACTGAGCCACCCAGGCGCCCCAAGAAAGAATTCTTGAGATGTTGTTGATACAAAATGATGGTTTTATTAAAACACAGGAACAGGACCCTTGGGCAGAAAGAACTGCTCTAGGATTGTGAGGGGCAACTGACTACATACCTCAGGGCTGGGGGAAGTAAAGACAAAGGGAAGTTCCAAAAGGACTTTCATATGCTAAAGAAGGTTCAGAGGATAGTGGAGGGTTGTTTTTTTTTTTTTTTTCCCCTGTAGCAGGCATCAAACTTAAGACAGTTGGGAATTTCCTGGAGGAAATGCTTGCCTCAGGTATTTTGTCAATGGGCTATAGGTCATAAGGACATTTAATTTTATCTACATTTCCTTCTGCCTTTGTTTCCCACACCAAGACTTACAGTACACAAAGCTCATAAAAGCAATATTAAATGTTATGGCTTCATAGAAACCTGTGCCTCTAACAGCGAGGGGAAGAAGATAGACAGGTGATTTGATCAGATTTGATCAGATAGGTGACTTGAAAATCAAACAAACCCAAACTCTCCTATATATCTAAAAGCCCCAGAGGTCGTGAGTTAGCAGCCTCATCTCCGCACAGAAAGTAGAACATATTATCATATCTGATCTTAAGGCCAACATGATTAATGAAACATATTAAGTATTTTGGGTTGAAAGTTATGATGAGGAATCACCTTCTGGCGGCAGAACATACATCAGTCAGCAACACAGCCCTACGGTCGATTGAGTGGCTATATAATCAGAATAAATAAAGACCCTGTACCTTGTCCAACAATCTGAAAATCAGGTCTGTGAACAGAGTGATGACAGCATACAGAAAACCTCCAGAGAATTGGAATACAATCTGAGCACCAGCAGTCTTAGCATTTTAGTAACAAATGATATGCAGAGAAGGCTGGTTTCAAAAGATATGCTTAGGGCTTCAGAGGACTCATCCTGTGAGCGCCATTGGGATGATCTTCCTTTCAAATGCCACCCTAGCCTTTGATTTGCCAACTTTGCTTTGACTCAGAGCAGTATCGGTCTATAAAAGCGCAAAGGTTAGCTTTCCATTGGAGGAGTGTGTAAAGGAAGTGCAAGAGGGAAGCTGAAATCATAAAAGGAAAGCACTCCAATATGTCATGGGATTGCTGAAACTCAAGGCACAACATTAATCAGAGCCCTGCCCCCTTCCCTTCCAAAAAGGCTTCAACAAATAGGAGACAAAGGAGAGCCTGCCCTTCACTTCCCCTATTGCTTGCCCTTTATTAGTGTCTTAGTCAGAATTCTCCAAATGCCAAGAGGAAGGTTAAGGAGGCCTCTAGTTAAAATGCAAAATAGCTCTTACCCTGGAGGTATTTTGTGGTGAAAAGATTGAAAACAGGCCAAGAAGAAGTTAATTTTAAAAATCTTTCAACAGAAGGTAAGGAAGAATCCTTGATTTTTCCTCTCTGTAATAAGGAGTAGCATAATTTAATTATAGAATTCTAAATTACGTCATGTGTTTTCAGGATTTATGACTTGATCTTTGAGGAGTCCATGGCACGAGGTGGGATCTGGCGATGGCAGCGTGACGTTGAGATCATATCTTCCATTCAGGCAAAAGTTAGATAAAGTATAATGACAATGATAATAAAACCTCATATTTTAAAATATAGCCTTAAACCAATTTACCATATGTTAGTACTGTATGTATTTTCTGTCACCCTTAATCACATCAAATAATAAGTCAGTTTAATTTTAACCAACATTAAAACGGCTCTTTGGGCTAATAATGAATAGAGCTTGTAATTATAAAAGAGTAATAATAGCTTATATTTGCTTTGCATTGACTCATTTACTACTTGTGAACTCCATGAGTTTGGCTCATCTGAATTCTATTCATCCACATTAAGTGCCCTTTGAGGTTGGTCCCATTATTATAACCTCCTTCATAGACGGGAAGATTGAAGCAGAAAATTAAGTAACTTGCCCAGAGACGTATAGCTGGAAGCTTCCGGCATACGCAGAGGGAGTATGGATCCAGGCAGGGGACCGGAGAGCCAATGCGCTGACCACTCCTTTTGGGACAGCTTTTGTACAGTGAGGTGATGTTTGTCAAAGTACCTCCCATGGGCTAGATGCCCAGAGAATGTTCCGTTTCTTTTCTTTCTGAAGAACTTTGTGAGGGAAGCATTCCCACTAAATCCAATGGTTTGTAGATTTCATCTTTAAATGGAAATGATGAGCTAAAAAGTCATTCAAATTTATGGTTAAATATAGATACCATGATTTATATTATTCAGGACTTTCTTTTTTTAAAAAGATTTTATTTATTTATTTGACAGAGAGAGAGCCTAAGTAGGCAAAGTGGCAGGCATAGGGAGAGGCAGAAGCAGGCCTCTCTGCTGAGCAGGGAGCCCAACGCAGGGCTCCATCCCAGGACCCTGGGATCATGACCTGAGCCGAAGGCAGATGCTTAACCAACTAAACCACCTAGGCGCCCCCAAAATTATCTTTTTAAAATAAAATAAAATTTAGTGTGCTTTGGAAAAGCAAGGGAACAGTGGTCAATTTTCATCTCAGATATTTTGATATACTTACGAAGAGCCTAGATAAGTAGTTGCCATCCTGTGTGGGTGGTTACACCGTCAAGTATGTAGTGGCCTGGAAAAAACTTCACCTTCACGCACATTTTACCAATATTGTTGTTGAGTCAAATAGGATAGAAAGAGCCATCAGAATCACTAGGGAGGAGTGCCTGGCTGGTGCATGCGATTCTTGATCTCAGGGCTCATGAGTTGGAGCCCCATGTGAGGTGTAGAGATTACTTAAAAATAAAATCTTTAAAAAAAGAAAAAAAGAATCACCAAGGTAACTCATTAAATTTCAGATTTCCTGGCCTACATTCTCAGACTCTTGGGCAGGGGTAGGCTGACATAGTAATTTTTAATAAGTATCCTCCTCATGTTAACAAATAATGTTTGTGATTTATCATAAATACAAACACAAAATACTCTCTGTCTCAGCCCCAAACCTCCCTAAATCTACCCCAGCACTTTTCCCCTTCGGGATGGCCAACATATGTCTGAGTCTCTTCAGACAGAGTCCTCCAGTCTATGGGGGTCTGACTGGGATGTCATCACTGGAAACTGTGGGCAGAGAGATGCCACAAAGTGCTTCCAGCTCTCATGGACAGGCAACAGAAGAATTACAGCTAGAAACAGTGATGAGGAATAAAACAAATATGTGACAGTATTACAAAAATTGTAAATCACGGAGGAAATGTAAATGTTATCATTATGGCTGCTGTTGTTACAGTGAGTACAATTTAGTAGAGGAAGGACATTTCCTCATCATGTATAGATGCAACAGGAATTTATATTTCCTCTTTGTATGGCTCATTTCATGCAGCAGTGTTTACGTCATAAAAAGGGGAAAGCAGTGTCCATGATGAAAATGTTAATAATGGGAAGAGCATGTGCATTATAACTGGGGGGAGGGGGAGGAGTGTTTCAGGACTCCAGTCACACCTGGCTGCCGTCTCACTTATTCTTACCACCCTGCTCAGGAAAACTCCAAGCTGTTCTCTGCTCCATCAGGGCTACTAAGTAGTGTGTGTGTGTGTGTGTGGGGGGGGGTGCATTCTATCCAACGAAAATGGGGGGGCTAATCATGGATCTTAGCAGGAAGCCAGGATATGGAGAGTTGACCAGGCATTTGGCTCCCTGAGAACAAAGCCCAAAGTCCTGAGGTTTGCCATCAGTACATGGCATATGGACCCTGCCCTTCCTGAGGCCAGTGGCTCACTTCCTCCTAGCTTGGGATTTTTAATGTAAACTCCCATTTCTCAATATTCCTGGTTGATGTAGGAAAGAACGTTAGGGTTCAGAGCCAACGGCCAAGAAAGAATTCTGGAGACATCTTTGGTGCAAAAAGGTGATTTTATTAAAGCATGGGGACAGGGCCTGTGGGCAGAAAGAGCTGCACTGGGGTCATGAGGAGTGGCCCATTATATAGTTTCAAGTAGGGAGGGGGTTTGGGATAGCGTAAGTCTCTAAGGAATTTTGGAAGCAAGGTTTCCAGGACCTTGAAAGGGCTAGCTATTGTTGGGAAAAGGTCATTTATTACCATCTAATAAAACCTTAGTCATGAGACTTGGCTGAGTAGCATAAGATTGAAGGGATCATAGGTTCCGAATCAAGGCCCCAAGAATCCTCTTGTGTCTCCTTGCTGCTCTTGCACTTCTTCCTTTGTCGGGAGAACTTGCCATGGCTAGCGTGCTCGAGGGCAATGCAGCGCGTGGGGCACTCTGAGTCACCCCGTGGCCAGCCGGCTGGCCGACCGCGGCCCGCCCCGTCCGTGTGCCAAGCCAGCCAAGGTAAACAGAACCACTCGGTCTTGCAGCTGACACCGTACCATTAGCGATGAACCGCCATTGTTTAAGCCGGTGATGTTTTGTATTGTTGGTTCTCTACCATTACTGTGACAATAAAAAACTGATACAACATAAGAGGGATAGGGATTAAATTGAAGACAGGAGTGAATATATTTGCCTGTCCGGTGTGAGGTAGAGGATGGGGTAGATTTATACTTGAAAATTAATTGCATCATTGCTCTAGTATGAATATACACAATTAGTCAGTTTAACAACATCAGTTAAAGTAGATTACATCTAACTTTAATTTAGTGTTCCTGGAGCTTCAAATCTTAAAGTCTTTTTAAAAAGAGATTACATATTATCTGTTAATTACATCTGTTGGGATTTATCTCCTGCTTAGGTTCTCACTTCAGTTTCAACAAAACATTTTTACTAAGGAACTTTTTATGCATTTTCTTAGTCACTTGAAAAGAACCTCTTGGTGTCCACTTTTTCACTTTCATTAAAATCCACTACCCTCATTTTCCTCATATGTATGCCACTTAGAATCCCTGCAGAGAAAAGAGGGCACACACAAATTAGACTACTTGGAAGACAGTTTAATAAATGCACCATTTACATAGGTTTGAGTGAGCTAACCCAAGGTCACGTACAGAATACAGCACTAGAAATACTGGGGCTGTTGCTACTCAAGGCAGAAAGACTAAGATGCTTGATTTGTGCAGCCTGAAAGGAGAGAGCCCTTTACAGACCCTGCAGGTGGGGTGCTGGGAGGATAAAAACCCCAAGCTTATTCCCCTTTTCTGATCCCTATCTTGGGATCCCTTTAGCCAAAGCCAATTTGAGGGCAAAGGAACCATTGAAGCAGTTGAGGGAGGGAGGCTTCAGAACCCAAGGCAGATGAGGATGGAGATAGTCTGGAAAAAGCCAATGTGAGCATGGCCATACATATTCCTCTTGGATTTTATCGACAGATCCCCTTTCTAAATAGCAAAGCAGGGCTCCTGGAAGCCTGGATACTAGATTTCCTGGATTTTGAACCATCATTGCCCAGATGTCAGATTATTAACATTAGGCCTTCTGTTGTCAAAACACTTCTTATCTCCCTAAGAATCTCAGGCACACTTGCTACTCCCCGACTTATGTAATCTGCCAACAGTAGAAACCAATGTTGAAGCCTGAAGCCTTGCCACCACACTACCAGCCCTTGGTGGTAAATTGGTCACACTGTGTTGTTATGCGTCTTCTGTCTTGGAAGCAGCAGCCATTAATCTTTACTAGAATCAACACATTTCCAGCAACAGCTTGCCTTTTCTGTCTGCACCACGTCACAAGGGCTTATAGAGGGTGATTCACTGGCACAGTATAGTAGGTAATATTGTCTTAAACCAAAGGGTTCACTGAACTGCAGAGGGGATGGGCAATGGGCAATGGGCATAGAGCCCACTGGTTATACTACACCATCCAAAAGCTGCCAGCAATACACTACCTTTCTGAAGGCATTGCTGAGGTGAAAGATGGGAGGAAATATCTTACATGGCAGGTTGCCCTCTTCTAAGATGCAGTAGGAGTCCTATCTCAAAAACTATTACCTCACGCTGTGCCCATTAAAACTAGAATACATGGGTCTGAACACCTAGGTATAGAAACAGGAGTGGCACAACTTCCCATTAGTCCCAATGATCCACTTGGGAAATTTCAACCTCCTGTCTTCAAAATTGAATTACTTACCAGTTGGCTGTGAAGTGAGGAGAGGGATATACTCCCCAATTTTTGAGAATTACTTGAAATTGACTTTATGCAGATTTTCATCCTAAAGTGTCCACAATGGTCAGCCAGTTGGGTTAGGGGAATAGAAGGCTAAGTAAATCATAGACTTTTTTTGGAGAGTCACCTTAGAGTGGGCAACTTTGGTTCCTGAACACTTCCAATGGTTATTTTTCCAGTTAACGAATGCATAGATGAGTATGAACACACTCAACAAAAAGCAGAAGCCTCATATTGGTTCTCTGACAAATAGAGTCAGAGCTTTTATAGTAGAACCCGTTCAGTGAAAACTGCTAGATCTGTTACTACCTAGAAAACTAGTTACCCAAAAGCAATACTGCATTCCTAGGGGGTCTGCAGAGATTAGTGTCACTTTCAAGGACTTGAAGGATATAAGGAGAATGATTTCTACCATATTCTTATTGTAATAACCTGTCTGGTCTATGCAAAAAAGATCTGTATCTTTTTTGGAGCGTCTGGGTGGCTCAGATGGTTGAATGTCTGCCTTCAGCTCAGGTCATGATCTCCGGGTCCTGGGATCCAGTACTGCATCAGGCTCCCGGCTCAGCAGGGAGTCGGCTTCACCTTCTGCCTCCCTCTGCCTCTCTCCCCTGCTCATGCTCTCTCTCTCTCTCTCTGTCTGTCCTTCTCTGTCTCAAATGAATAAATAAAATCTTTAGAAAAAAAAAGATACAGACCTCAGAAAATGATAATGGGTTATCATCAACTTTATCATGCAGGGACTCCAACTGCAAATGGTACTGTAGATGTGTTTTCTCTACTAGAGCAAGTCAACATAGTTTTGTTACCTACTATGCAATTATTGATCTGGAGAACTTCTCCCTCCGCCCAATACTTTTAGTAAAGACTGACAACACGAGCAGGCTTTCAATTTTCTGGCCAATTACTATTCTACCTTATACCTATTCCACCTTCCAGGCCTCTGTCATTATGTAGTCTGTAAGGACCCCCGTTGTCTCTCTGTTCATAAAATATCACGCTAATCCACTGTATTGATAATATCATGCAATTGGACCTGGTGGTTAGGAAGAAGTTATTGTAGCTGCTAAAAATAGCTATCCCACATATACATATTTTAACACCTTTATAAAACCATATATGTTCCAGAAGACTGGAAACAAACCCCTTGAAAATTCCAAGTCCGGCTGCCTTAGTTAAATTTTGAAAAGTTCTAGTGGTACAAGTATGTTAAACAAGTCATTGTATCTGATCCAGATCCAAGATGAGAGATAAGTCATTGTATCTTGTCTGTCCTAAAAGCAGGACAGATGTCCATTACATAACAGGAGTCTAGAAGTTATAGGCAGCATATTCTTCATACTGGTGTGCTGCTTTGACCCATTTCACAAACAATGTAAAAATCTGGCACTTTTTGTGAGTTCCAGCGCAAGAGAAGGATCTACAGTGTTCCCAATCTGTCATGCAAGTTGCTCTGCCATTTTGGCCACATGACCCAAATTAAATGGAATTTGAAATACCTGTGCCAGATAGGGATGTGCTATGGAACCTTTGGGACATTCAGGATTTTAGAGAAAAGTTATACTATTTTTTTTGTGGAAGAACTTCTGGGTTGCTTTGTGCTGTGTTTTGCAGAGAATAGTTCTCTGGTGCAGAAGGCTTAGCTTTGACCCAGAGCTATAAGCATCTGTACTGCATCTCTTCTGCTGGGGCTTTCCGGAGATTATATATAGCATCTTTATCCTTGACTGAGGGATCTAGCAACATCAGATCCATGCAGTTTTATAGAATAGGTTGTGGGGCAGCTCATACTTGAACTTGTTCCTGTTGCAAAGCCCTTTCCTTCCCTTCCCTTCCCCTTCCCTGTCCCCTTCCCCTTCCTCTTGCCATCCCTTCCCCTTTCCCTTGCCATCCCTTCCCCTTTCTCTTTCGCTTTTCCCTTCCCTTTCCTACCTTCCCCTCTCCTCCCCTCCCCTCACCTGCTCTCTCCTCCCTCCCTCCCTCCTTCCCTCCCTCCCTCTCTCTCTCTCCCTTTATTTTCCTTCCTTCCTTCCTTCCTTCCTTTCTTCCTTCCCTCCTCTCTCCCTCCCTCCCTCCCTTCTCTTTTCTTTCTTTCTTTCTTTCTTTCTTTCTTTCTTTCTTTCTTTCTTTCTTTCTTTCTTGTTTATTTATTAGAGAGAGAGCGAGCATATGGGCAGGGGGAGGGGCAGAGGAGAGAGAGAGAGAGAGAGCACAAGCAAGGGGAGCAGAGGGCAGAGGGAGAAGCAGACTCCCTGCTGAGCAGGGAGCCTAACATAGAGTAGATCCCTGGAACCTGGGATCATGACCTGAGTAGAAGGCAGACGCTTAACCAACTGAGCCACCCAGGTGCCCTGCAGCGCCCTTTCTTGTTCTGCGTTTTTTTGAAAGTCTCATCCTTCTGTGTCCTTTGGTAAAAGGGTTGGAGCAGTATTCCTAAATTCTTCCAATTATCAGGATTTGTGTGTGTGGTCCTTGAAGGACCATTATATTCCATTTCAGTAGAAGACATCGACCATCTGTTTCTTAGCTTTTGATTATTTTTTTAAATTATAAAGTCAAGAAACATCATGTTATGATGTTATTATGCCCCTAGGAACATCATGATATCTATTCCAGTATAGACAGAAGTTGTATATTATGATTTTGTTTACTTTCTTGTTCAATTTTTTTGACATAAAGTTTCTTTTTAAAATTTAGTTTTCTATGTGACTGTTTTTATTTATTTTATTTAAAATCTGCCATATGCCTACTTATTTTCCCATATATATTAAAACATAGTAGATAATCTATCAAAGCCATCTTTCCCTTTGGAGAACTTTTTCTTGGAACACTCTATTCTCCTATTTACATGTAGACTGATTTCTCTTTAGGAATGCCATACAGTTGTTATCTTGAGCCTCTTCTTTGCCACTTTGCCTTGTTAAATCCCTTGTTTGCTAGATTATCTATCTTTAGGTTTTTTTATTTGCCTCTTTTCAACTGATATGTAACATGCATGCATGGAATGTAAATATTTTGCATTCTTGATTTATTTAATCTCTATTAGTTTCCTCAATTTTTGAAACATCAATTTCTGGAAAGTCTAATTTCTCTATTAGAGATTTTTCTATCAGTTCCCCTGTCTTCAGACTCATAGCATCTACAGTGTGCTGGGAACTGAACACTTTCACAAGGCAAATCAGCTTGTTTCACTTCAGTTTTGGCCTCTGAGTGTACGTACTTTAGATTCTTATCTCTGAAAGATTTACCATTTTATCGGTGTGCCGCCTTTCAAATATTTGCTGAGATCTTTTGTTCACTGGTATTTTTGCTCCTGTTCTTTCTGTTTCTGAGGATTTATTTACTGTAACTTTTTGACTATCATTTTAGAAGAGTTTTGAGAATAAAAAGATAAGTGTGAACATTTTTTCATGTGTCTGTTAGCCATTTGTATATCTTCTTTGGAGAAGTGTCTATTCATGTCTTCTGCCCATTTTTTGATGTGATTATCTGTTTTGTGAGTGTTGAGTTGGAGGAGTTCTTTATAAATCTTAGATATCAGACCTCTGTCTGTAGTGTCATTTGCAAATATCTTCTCCCATTACGTGGATGCCTCTTTGTTTTGTTGACTGTTTCCTTTGCTGTGCAGAAGCTTTTTATCTTGATGAAGTCCCAAAAGTTCATTTTCGCTTTTGTTTCCTTTGCCTTTGGAGACATGCCCTGAAAGAAGTTGCTGTGGCTGATGTTGAAGAGGTTACTGCCTATGTTCTCCTCTAGGGTTTTGATAGATTCCTGCCTCACATTGAGGTCTTTTATCCATTTCGAGTTTATCTTTGTGTATGGTGTAAGAGAATGGTCAAGTTTCATTCTTCTACATATAGCTGTCCAATTTTCCCCGCACCATTTATTGAAGTGACTGTATTTTTTCCCACTGGATATTTTTTCCTATTTTGTCAAAGATTATTTGACCATAGATGGGAACACTATGGGTCCATATCTGGGCTCTCTATTCTATTCCACTGGTCTATGTGTCTGTTTTTGTGCCAGTACCATGCTGTCTTGGTGATCACAGCTTTGTAGTAAAGCTTGAAATCAGGCAATGTGATGCCCCCAGCTTTGTTTTTTCTTTTTCAACATTTCCTTAGCATTTCGGGGTCTTTTCTGGTTCCATATCATCATTGTTAGCCATCAGGGAGATTCATATCAAAACCACACTGAGATACCACCTTACACCAGTTAGAATGGCCAAAATCAACAAGACAGTAAACAACAAATGTTGAAGAGAATGTGGAGAAAGGGGAACCCTCTTCCACTGTTGGTGGGAATGCAAGTTGGTGCAGCCACTTTGGAAAACAGTGTGGAGATTCCTCAAGAAATTAAAAATAGAGCTACCCTATGACCCTGCAATTGCACTAATGGGTATTTACCCCAAAGATACAGATGTAGTACAAAGAAGGGCCACAAGTACCCCAATGTTCATAGCAGCAATGGCCACAATCGCCAAACTGTGGAAAGAATCAGGATGCCCTTCAACAGATGAATGGATAAAGAAGATATAGTCCAT
>CM052809.1:129226356-129241259 GCA_028533885.1 Nasua narica
GTATCAACATGGACGGGACTGGAAGAGATTATGCGGAGTGAAATAAGTCAAGTGGAGAGAGTCAATTATCTTATGTTCTCATCTACTTGTGGAGCATAAGGAAAAACATGGAGGGCATTGTGAGAAGGAAAGGAAGGGTGAATGGGGGGAAATCGGAGAGGGAGATGAACCATGAGAGACTGTGGACTCTGAGCTACAAACTGAGGGGTTTGGAGGGGAGGGGGTGGGGGATTGGTGAGCCTGGTGGTGGGTATTGAGGAGGGCACATATTGCATGGAGCGCTGGGTGTGGTGCATGAACAATTAATCTTGTAACACCGAAAAAATAAAATAAAAGTATTTGGGGGAGGGGGTAAGATAAGTATGGATGGTGTATCTGCTGTGTGTAGCTAGAATTTTTATTTTTATAGATTTTCCTAACTTCATAAAATTATCAAGGTATACATTTTCCCATCCCATACCTAAAGAGGTATGCTCCACACAGAATTGTTATCATGAATAATGGTCACAAGCTCACAGAATGTTTGTGCTAAAAGACATCTTACAGATTTCTGGTACAATCCACTCATTTTTAAAGGGCCAATTTCATGCAAGTAACTAATAGCAAAGCTGGGAGGAAAACACATATTCTGGCCTGTTCTTTCTAATCTTTGTACTTTCTTACTCTGATCAAACATTTTTGAGGACCAGGTATTATACTATGTAGATAGTTAGTTAGCTGAAGATAAGACTTTGGGTAAAAAATTATATCTGTCTAGAGAGCCCAACATCCATTGGGCAGTAGGTCAGTGGTGAAGAGGGACATTTGACATTTCTGAAAGCACATTAAATATAATAACTTTGTATTTGGAAAACTTAAAAGCAATAGTTTTAATAATACAGACAATGGAAAGTGAAGCTGGACAGAAATTCTTTTCTGATTGGGAGACACAAAGTAATAAGTTGTGATTGCTGTCTTCCTTAGAGTTATCAGAATATCCGGCATTGCTGGAGGAGGGTTGAGATGTCTAATTTATCACAAAGAAGGTAGCTAAAAATGCAAGAAACAATGCTATATATAATGTTCAACTTTTTAAAAAATCACTCTCCTGTTCCTCTCTTTAAATAGCTTGTGCTGACATTTAATCATTTTGGCTAGGTAAAGAGTCTTTGCTCTGAAATAAAGTTGGCTTTCCAGTATCTAATATACTCTTGTGTGTCCTACACTGTTCTGTCTCAGATTTCTATAGTGTGATGCCAGATTCTTGCCACGGGATTCTAATTACTAATCACAGACTATTTTCATTTCTAGTTAACTCCAGGACAACTTGCAGACACAGTCGCCTTGTGTTTCAGTAAATTGGTGAGTTTTATTTTCATTCTCTTTGGGAGCTTTTTTCCCACTGAATGAGTGTTCTCTATGGGCTGCAGAAATGAGATGAACATTTAAAAATGTCTGTGTAAATGAAGTCCCTTTTTGCTGGAAAACACACTTCTTGAACCCTAGGTGCAAAGGGCCATGCTCCTTTCTCCTCAATACCATTAGATATACCCCGGAGAAAAGTATCCAAGACTACTGTGATCTAGTTAAATATAGGTATATACTCATGCCCAATGTCAGGTGAGGTACATTGGGAACTTTGTATTAAACTTAGGGTGCGGAATATGATCTTTGCTTGGAGTGAGCAAAGAAGGTGATACAGATAGAAGTGTTTTTTATTATGTTTGGACAGAGACTCAGTGTTTACTGGTCATTTATTATTTGTATTGGAAAATAAGAAAGAAATGATAAACAATTCATCAGTGTTAAAATGATATGTGCTTTTATTTGTGATTTCTATACCTAGGTTTAAACGATTCAGATTGTCTTATGTTTCAGTAAATCAAATTATATCTATCTATATCTATATACAATATGCATATATATATATAATTTGCTTTGGTAACACACTTTATATTATTTTTCAAATGCTATCACATATTTTTAAGTTCAGTTACATTATACTTTTGATAAAATTAACTAATCTAAAGAAGTACCTAAACTCTATTATATACACTGATAAGGAAATATTCAAATTAATTGATTATTGATAATAGCTCTTGGTACATAGCTTATTTACAGATTTGATAGAGCCTGTAATCCAAAAATTTGAGACAACAGTAGGAACAAGAGGACATTGTTTATAAAAAAATGCCAAACTCCTATTTGAATGACTCTCATGAAACATTTATTGTGGTTTATAATTTCTGAACATATGCGAGATCTCTTTTCCTATTTACAAAGTCAGGTGAGCCATGGTTTGTAGTCCTTCTCTAATTATAAAGGTTGATTTTCATAGTTTGTTAAAATATGATTTTAGGAGGTCAATCTAAAAATTAATGGCACCTAGTGGTGCCTGGATGGCTCAGTCAGTTAAGTGTCTGATCCTTGGTTCCGGCTCAGGTCGTGATCTCAGTATTATGAGACCGAGCCTCACATGGGGCTTCACACTCAGCACAGAGTCTGGTTTGGGTTCTCTCTTCTCTCCCTCTGCTCCTCCCCCTATACCTGTGTGCTTTCTCTCTTTCTCTTTCTCTCTAAAATAAGTAAGTAAATAAAATCTTAAAAAAAATACTGGCACCTAAAAGTGCCAATCTTCATCTGCATGTATCTGAACAACAATATATATTGTCAATCGTAACACAAAAATTTCTGAAACGTATAAATGTGATTAAAAAACGAACAATTCATGTGCATTTTTATTTTTTAATGTAATGCCATGTTATTAAATGAAGAAGCATTACTAGGTGGTTTTGAAAACTATCCTCTGATTAACCTAATTTATTTTTGGAGTCTCTCCTTTAAAGAAGCCTTGAAAATACTGCAATTAATGTTGAAATAAAAAATGGTACAATAATATTCTCCATGCTCTTAGGTCAAAATGTCTGCATCTTAGGAGACCAAACAATGAAGTGGCGTTCATCCTGGCATTTTGTAAGATCAGAGCCTGCCAGAAATACCACTGGGGCTCAGCTGCTGACAGCATCCTGGGGGGTCTGCTTGGTGCTGACTACTTAATAGACGTGTCAGGGTGATTAATGAACTTTGTGTTTTAGCAGAGATTGGGTTTTTGGTCAGTATAACTGCAGATGATCAAAGTGGTACCTTAAAATTTTTTTATATGATTAGATTAATCCCCGCAAATTTTCAGTGGTATCTGGAATTTTAACAATATCACAAACTTTTGAAAACAATTTATTTTTAAACAAAAAACTTCAATATTATCTTTATAAATTAAAAAAAAATTCTTGAAGCTTTGTCAAAGCTTTGAAGAAATAATTCCATCCAAATTCTCTTCTACAAATGATTTAGAAGCAAAGTAAACATGAGCAATTAGGAAAATTTATAAAATTAAGTCAGACAGAGCTTTTTGTTGGTAGAATTATGATCTGTTGGCTGCCCAGGCATTCGCTGTGTTTTGTCTATCCTTACTTCTCAGTTCTGAGGGAAAAACTCCGTGAGCGTGAGTGCCTTGCTAGTTGGCTTCCTGAGAATATTTCCCAATGGAAAGTGACAGCAGAATGAAGGCAGAGGGGGCAGGAGACATGTTACCTGTCTTCTGACAATGCCACCTGCCTTTCGCAAGCAGAGCCACCACATTGCCACCTGCAGTGCCCCTACTAGTAGCAAAAGTGGCAACAGCAGTCACTGTAGCTTCTCAGCCTGAAAGAGGCATCTTGTTTTAAAACCCACCGTTTCCTCCCTCTTATAAGCATTGCTGGGCTTACATTAGGGCACCGGATAATCCAGCATGATCTCCCTTCTCAGGATTCTTGCTTGCTCACATCTACAAAGTCCCTTTTGCCACATGAAGTGACAGATTCACAGGATCCAGGGTTTAGAGTGAGCAAATAGTAAGGTTTTCTGTTATGTTTTCTCTAAAACATGAGATGTCAAGCAAAAATTAAATAATAATAAAAATTAAAAGATTTTAAATATTTTATTTGTTTATTTGACAGAGGGAAAGAGATCACAAGTAGGCAGAGAGAGGGGGGGAAGCAGGCTCCTTGCTAAGCAGAGTCCGATGCAATGTGGGGCTCGATCCCAGGACCCTGAGATCATGACCTGAGCCGAAGGCAGAGGCTTTAATCCACTGAGCCACCCAGGCACCCCAATAATAAAAACATTTTAAAACTATTAAATTTTCAGGTCCCAGATAGCAACCGATTATTTGCTTTTGTTTAAACTTTTCCACATTTTCCAGTTCTGTAGGTTATGCATGATACATTAGTAATAATATGTGATTTTTTAAGGGAAATTATTTATATAATGGGCCAATTCCTGTGGCAATACATGATCACTAGGTTGCTTTATACCTAGGGTAAATTCAATCTGTAGATCTACACAGTTGTAACCCTAGAGATTGATTTTATGACACCATCTCTTGGATTATAAGCAGAATTCTTACTAAAACTCAAACCCAAACAAAAAAACACTGTCTTAATTCTAGCTTTATAAACCTCTCTTAGGGTGACCTAGCTTATACTGTTGTAACAAACATCACAATAATCTGAATAAACATAGTAGAATTTGTTCCTTATTCATAACAAGTCCATTACTGACCAAGGGAAATGATCTAGAGCCATAATCTATTGCTTTGATATAGTGGCACCACTATTCTAGTATTTGCTTCCTTCAATGGTATAGCCTGAATGTTTGTGGCTCCCCCAAAATTTACATGTGGGAGCGCTAACCCCCAGTGAGGTGGTATTTGGAAGTAAGGGCTTTGGGAGTAGTTGGGTTTAGATGGAGTCCTGTAGAACAGACCCCCGTGACGAGATTAGTGTCCTTATAAGAAGAGGAAGAGAGACCAGAACTTCCTCTTTATGCCATGTGAGGAGACAGCAAGAAGGTGACTATCATCAAGGCAAGAAGAACGTTGTCACCAAGAATCTGGTCATCCTGGCACTCTGATCTTGGGCTTTCCAGCTGCCAAAACTGTGAGAAGTAAGTGTTTGTTTGAGCCAGCCGGTCCCTGTATTCTGTTATAACAGCCCATCTGGCCAAGGCCCTTGGTCATTGGAGCAATCAAAAAGAACATGAGGAATCATATCCTGACACTCCCTCTGTTCGTATTTCTTTCCGTAGACTCAGCCAAATGGGTGTGCTTTGCTGAAAGTGGTTCGGGGAGTGAAATGCTCTGTGCTGAGGTTTCAAGGAAAACAGATGGAGGGAACACTGGTCATGTTGCCATATTTACTCAAACTGAAAAGGTCAAAGCCAGCATCATAGTAACAACCTTCCATAGCTTTCAAGGAATATGAAAATAGAAAATCCTGTCAAACGTCACTTGTGAGACTGAAAATAGCTTTTATGGAAAAGATAATGCCTGTATTCATTTCCTGTGGTTACCCTACCAAACAACCACAAACTTGGTGTCTTAACACAATAGAAATTTATTCTCTTGAGATTCCGGAGACCCCAAGTCTGAAATCGGGGGATTGGAAGGGTCACATTTCCTCCATATGCTTTGGGAATGAATCTTGCCTTGTCCCTCTGAGCTCTGGTAGATCCAATGTTCCTGGGCTTATGGCTACATAATTCTGCCTGTCTTCACATGGACTTTTCCTCTGTGTGTTTCTTTTTCTTAAGAGGACACTTGGTATTGCAATAAGGACTTACTCAGGTAATCCAAAATGATCTCATCTGGAGATATTTAATTTATTCTTATTACATCTACAAAGACCCTTTTCAGCAATAAGATTCATAGATTCTGGGTGGACATATCTTTTTTGTGTGTGGGGGGGGAGTAGTTGTAATATAATTTAACTCACTATTATAGTTACAAAACCAAGGGCTTTAATTTTTTTTTTAATTTCTTTTTAAACCAAGGGCTTTTGAAACAATGTTGCAAGGACATTGGTCATCAATAGGACAAGCCATGATCATCAATTACAATTATTTCAAACCCTAGACAAATGCGTTACCTTGCTGGTCCCTGTTTTCTATGAGAGTTAAGTAACAGATTTCCTCGTCCTCAGTTACACATGTACAAATGATTACTGGGCTCCCAGAGATGAGACATTGCTGTCAGTTGTCCCTTTGTACCAGAGACTATACAGACATAAACCTTTGAGAGTCCAAACTGAGAAAAAAGTTGAAAGTCTTAACATTACTTTAATAAACCTTTTTTGAGCTCCATTCATAAGGCACTAGGTTAAGTACTCAGGATACAGACAAAAATGAGACTGTATCCCCTCCTCATTTATTTAAAAGAATTGTTAGATGCCTTTGTTATGTAGCTATATTTAAAAAAAATAAAAAAATAACTGTGACATTCAAAATAAAACAAGATAGAGTCTATTGTTTGTTTCCTATTATTGAAAACGGACCAAATATAATTTATCCTGAGGACACTGAGAGATTTGAGAAATAATTAGATAATATTTACTTTCTCCTAAATATATAAGAAAATGCTTTTCCTACTGACAGCAAAATTAATAAAGAACTTGAACTTGTTATTTTTTGTTTCTCATTTTCAGATTAGCAGGAACTTTTTTTTCCCCCCTCTCTTAATTACTAAGTTAACTTCACAATTTGAGGAAGTAAAAGTAACGTTTCTAATTAGTTTGCCAAGTTTCTGTCCCAAAACTAGGCTTCCAGGTTCTGTAAATTTGAAACAAATGTATTAATATCATGATATGACTCCATCAACAAATTACCAAGAACTACTGGGTGGCACTGATGAAATATCTGGCAAATCTGTGAATCATTCAAACAAGTATTATTTTCTCTTCTAGATATTGGTCATCACGATTCTTCTTTATCTTAATAACCATTCAGATCTCTCCATTCCTATTTGTGAAAAGGTAAAGGTAAATACTAAGAAATATATATAAATCACAGGACTGTGTGTTGGCTGGTGAAAGATAAGGAACGTGTTAGCCACTCTTGGCTTCTCCAATTAATAGGAACCACCCTGCAGTTTCTTCAGGACATGGGATTCTTAGGGGTCTGGGCTAGTGAAGACTTTGCTTTAGACTCTTCCTGCTAATGTAATGGAGCAGGTAACAAGTCGGCTTTGCCTGTATCCCCACAGTCTGTGACTTTGCTATTTCCTGGCTTCCAGCACGTACTTCTTTTTGTCTGAGGACTCTCTGTGGCTCTGGAAGAAACTTTTGGCTTTAATGCATGGAGGTGGACATGCCATAGGTACAACCCTCAAACACCGATGAATAGGAGACAGCGTATAACTATCTCATCTCTCTTACCTCCAGATGGGGTGGCTCTGGTCTCCCATAGTTTCCTCAGTGGGGTGAAGTTCCAGGAAACCACAGTGAGAGCTGGCTTTAAAACATTTACTCAGTTGGCTCTCTCCTTCTTTGTCTGATTTTGCTTTTCCCCCATTTGGTGTTTTCTTTACATTCCAAATAACTGACTTATTCTCAAAACCTTATCTCAGGGACTACTTTTGGGTGAATTCAAATAGAGCCACTAAGGGGGGCCTGACTCTTCTCTGCTTAAAAATAAAGACCCAATTTTGCCTGGAATTTTAAATCACAGATTTGGCAGATAATTCAGGTGGAGTGCTGGGACATTACTTAAATATAGGATTTTCACTCTGGGTTTAAAATTCGGTCTGAGAATGAGACACTTAGAATTTTAGAGCTGGAAGATGTATTCAAATCTTTTTATTTTATACACATGGAAATTGTATTCTAGGGAAGCCAGGAGTGTAAAGTAGTTAGTAACAAGTCAGAATAAGAACTGAGAAAAATAGGGTGCCTGGGTGGCTCAGTTGGTTAAGCGACTGCCTTTGACTCAGTTCATGATCCCGGAGTCCCGGGATTGAGTCCCACATCAGACTGCCAGCTCCACTGGGAGTCTGCTTCTCCTTCTGACCTTCTCCCCTCTAATGCTGTCTCTCACTCTCTCTCAAATAAATAAATAAAATCGTAAAAAAACAACAACTGAGAAAAATTAACTTAAAAATATATAAGTTGGGGGTGCCTGGGTGGCTCAGTTGGTTGAGCAACTGCCTTCGGCTCAGGTCATGATCCTGGAGTCCCAGGATCGAGTCCCACATCAGGCTCCCTGCTCTGCGGGGAGCCTGCTTCTCCCTCTGACCTCTCCCCTCTCATGCTCTCTCTCTCTCTCTCTCTCTCTCTCTCTGTCTCAAATAAATAAAATAAAAATAAATCTTTAAAAAAAAAATATATATATATATATAAGTTGGTATATATAGTAGCACTCTTTTTTTTAGATTTATTTATTTATTTTACAGAGAGAGTGAGAGAGTGTGGGCACAAGCAGAGGGAGCAGCAGGCCGAGGGAGAGGGAGAAGCAGATCCCCACCGAGTAAGGAGCCCAATGCGGCACTTAGCCCCAGGACCCTGGGATCATGACTTGAGCTAAAGGCAAACTTAACTGACTGAGCCACCCAAGCATCCCTATAGTAGCACTCTTAATAGATAGTATTCATACGGCTTTCCCCCCAGTTTTGTTTCCAGAACTTCTAGGTTGCGCATTCATGTATGTGTGTATATGTACAAGCTGTCAGTATTTAAGGGTTAGACCTAATAGGCCAAATAATTCAAATTTTCAACCAATTTTTTCCCCAGCTACCTGCATCTAACAACTATACTTGAAAGTTTATCAGATGTCCAAATTTAATATGGTCAACAGGCTGAACCAATTCTGTTGTGTTCGCATCACTCCCTGCACCTAATACCTGTCCCCACTGCTATTGTCTAGATATGGCCACTATTAAGCCTCTAATAAGTTTTATTGCATCCCATCTCACCTCTTTAAATAATGCTGCATACAGCAGCCAAGATGATATTTTCAAGGGGTCAAATTTATATTTAGTTGCTTAATACCTTTCATTGGTTATCCAGACTTAGGGTAAAACATCAAATTCCTTATCATGGAAGTAAAAAAAAGTTGTGCTTTTTTTTCTCATTTTTCTTTGTAAAAGTTATTATTAGGTGTGTGTAATGGATCAAAAGATTCTAAAGAAGAGGGAAATAGATGAAACAGAAGAAGAGATAATTGCAAGAGAGAAGTCCTTGAGAAGGCTAGATGAGGAAGGGTACAGCAAATACCAATGGCCAAAGTTTGGGAAAGTGATGTGCTTTAACAGGAGTGAAGGTAGGGAATCTAGACAGATATTTGGGGAAAGGTCATAACGGAGGAGTCCTGGAATATGATAATTCTTGCTCACCTTCAGCACTTTGCACATGCTGTTCCAAATGTCTGAGAGAAGATCCACCCCTGCTTCACCCAGACAATTCTAACTCATTTTTCCTAGTCTCAGACTTCAGTGTACTCTTCCCAGGCAACCCTTTCTGACATTCAAAATTTGTGTGCCCTCATCTACATGCCCATGTGTTTATACATTGTAATTTTATGCTGACTTCTCTGTCTCTCTCTCTCTGTGAGCTCTCTATTCTATCTGTAAGGACCATACTCTTTCTCACCATTGTATGACTATTATGTGGCACACAGGAGATACAAAGTAAGCGTAGATGTTGATTAAGTTCATACACTAGGTAATAGAAAAGATGTGTATGCTTTGTGATAATAATGGTGGGAAGGAGTGCATGTTGTAAATTTCACTTATAAGGTAAAGACTGTCAATAAGTGGTAGGATAGAGAGGGAGGAACATACATTTAAAAAAAAAAAGGCAACAATAGATTTTCCAATGTAACTTCCTTTCCAATATGGCTTCCAGATCACAGTACTAATATGCTGTCTGTGTTCCAAGAAAATCCCATTATAAGAAATTTTGACTGTAGCAGAATGAACCTTAGGAAGTGGGGCAGTTCCTCTTCGAATTATACTGTTCAGAGCTTAATTATGAAAAGCAATTGTCCTCGGGAAAGGCAGCTGAGCTAGTTCAGCTGTCCTAACATGGTCTTTTGACCTCAGCCTCTGTGCAACTGCTTGGAACGTGCTGGTTTTTAATTACTAGGCATAGAAACATGTATTAGATGTCAATGAGAGTTGCCAAGAATTGCTGTACACAACAGAAACCCAGATCCTTCCCCAGTGGTCAGTGCAGAGCAGCTGGGCTCAATTTTTCTATTTCAAGTTAGTAATGCCTGTAATTGCTCTGTGATTCTACGTGTGATTCCTCTTCCTTGTCAGAATCTCCATTTACAGCTCCCATCAGAACTCTCAAGCCAGTAAATTCATGGGGATTGTTCCGTGGTTTGTTTTGAAATGGCAGGAGTTATGAAAGCAATTCAAACTCTCTTTCCAGTTATTTTTCCTTCCCAGTGCTTAGTCTCCCTACCTTGAGCAACAGTTTAACATGATTGTGCAAGTCATGGAACCTCTGTCAGACTCCAATATTCTTGAAATGGATGATATCTATTATCAGAGACTCATCCAGCTTTCATATTTTACTCCATATATTGAGTGGCCAGTTATTACCCTTTCTTATACCAAAATGGCTGCCTGTTAAACTGCCTAATACTCGCAAGAAAGCAAACATAACCAATGTTCAATGTTTTACCATAAAAGCAAGAAATGGAAATGACCTTTCCGGTCACTCTCTCTACCGCCTTGTCAAGTCCTCAGAGGAAGGATGCACTAAATGTGTCATAGTTTCTCGCACGGTGATGAATTAGAATGTCTCAATCATGAGACCCCAGAAACTTCCCACAGGGCTCCAACAGATGGAGTTCATCTTACATACAGTAGGTTACAAGGCATTTGCTACAAAGATAAGGAAAGTGAACCAGAAAAAGACAATGTGAGTTTGATGGAATTTTAATAAAAGAGCTATGGTATGGTGTGTGTTTCTTAAACTAAACATTTTTTTTCAGTGTGATAAAATTCCTTAGCCTTCCTTTGCTTATATCCATTTTTCTTCATAACATATATTGAGAAAAGCTTGTGACAGGATTCTCTAAGACTTAGTTCTTTGAAAAACAGTTCTGACGGTGTCACAAAAGGACTGTTGAGTGATTCTCCCCTTGGGGCATTTCACCTGAAAGACTGGAGATTCATCTACTTGCCTGTTAGTTTCTAGGCCCTTCTGGTTAGAAAACATAAAACCAAATAATAAAGAATAGTGCTTACCAAAAAAAAAGTAATAGTGCTTATATCAGAAATAAAAGACGAGTGATGTCATAAGGTAGAAGTTTTGCAGGAGACGATATGAGCATTGAAATGAGGTTAATTCTTACATAGGAAGAACTAAGATGTAAGGGGAGACTGGACAGCTTTCTAAGAGCAAGAAAGGCAGAGAGTGGACGCCATTTACATGCACTTTAAACAATAATACATACCAATTTTGACTCAGTTATGTAAATATTTTAGTGAGAAGTATTATACTTTGGGACCCACATGATTTGAATGATGGAAATAGTTCTCTTTCATCATGCTAGCATAGACTTATCTTGGTACAGTAGTGTAGACTGTAGAAAGCTTTCCCTTTTTCTAAATATGATTTATGATGTATTGCTCATAGCTGAGAGTGACAGTGGTGGTCAAAGGGGCAATTTTTGAGTTGCTCCAGAAAGGAAAGGGGAAAATGAACACATTCACTATAGTTCTCAGAATCCCTGGTTTTGACAGAGTTGAGATATCTAGTCTGTTCAGAAAGTTCAAATGTAGCACATTATTGTAGTACTTTAATTTTTTAACCGAGAGGCTTTAGCTTATGCTGACTCAAAATAATTATGGATAAACTGGAATCAGAAAGAATTATAAGGCAGAAGAATAGAAGCCTCTAGTTATCACACAGATGGTTAGCTAGAAATATGTTTATAACTAAATAGAACTTCATAATTTTAAATAGGAAGTGGCATTTTTATTTTTATTTATTGGATGAGAGTCAGTAAAGGGCTTAGAAATGTGATGAGTAATAACTGTAATTCTACATTTGTTTTATTTTATAAGTATTCCTTCAAGTTTCAAAATTAGGAAAGTAAAAATGAGAAGTCCCCTGTTTCTCTTTCTCCTATAACCCACTAGTTACTGCATCTCTTTTCAGGATTTATTACTAGTATGTGAAAAATACAGGTGATTCTTGGACAATGTGGGGGATAGGAGTGCTGACCCCCCTCCACCTCTGCAGTTGAGAATCCTAGTATAACTTTGATTCCCCAGAAGCTTAACTACTCGTCGTCTACTGTTGACTGGAAGACTTACTGATCACATAGTCATCTAATACTTTGTGTATGCCATATGCATTATATTCTATAGTCTCACAATGAAGTAAGCTAGAGAAAAGAACTTGTTATTAAGGAAATTATAAGAAAGGGAAAAATATATTTAGAGTAGTGTTGTGTAACAGACCAACAAGTAAGTGGGCCCGCGTAATTCAAAGCTGTTTGTTCAAAGGTGAACTGTATATATTTAATTCTTTTTTTTTTTTTAAAGATTTTTTTAAATTTATTTATTTATTAGGAAAGAGAGAGAGTGAGAGAGAGCATGAGAAGGGAGAAGGTCAGAGTGAGAAGCGGACTCCCCATGGAGCTGGGAGCCCGATGTGGGACTCGATCCCGGGACTCCGGGATCATGACCTGAGCTGAAGGCAGTCGCTCAACCAACTGCGCCACCCAGGGGCCCTGTATATATTTAATTCTTATCCCTATTAATGGATCATACACTGGATATTGCTGTGTATCACACAGTTCACATATTACTTTATGATAATCTATTTTGGGAGCAGTAGAAATCTACCACGAACACACTGATTTTCTGCTATAAAAAGAATGAATTATCCTGCTTTCATTAGGCCACGAATTTTGTTCTCTTTTCCCTCCCTATTTTAGAAATATTGTTTCAGGTTATTCTAGAGGCTAACTAACTTTAAAGACTTGATACATATGAATTTATTTTATGAATAAGCACATTTAACATGTATCTACTCGCTATCCACTATAAAAGACGATATTGATATACACATCTTTTATTTCATTTCTTTTTCCGTTTACCTCTTTACATGACTTAATTATTATAAAATGTATATAGCATTGTGATTCATAACATAATTAATTTCCTCTGTGCTTTGGCTATTGGGTGACTTTAAAAATTGAAAACCATTTAACAGTTGTTGAGTGATTTATAACAAAGAGGCACTTAATTAGACTCTCAGCATACATTATACAAATATTTGTTCCAACTCTTGATTTCGGCTCAGGTCATGATCGCAGGGTTGTGAGGTTGAGCCCCCAGTCCGGTTTCACACTCAGCTCAGATTCTACTTGAGATTCTCCCTCTCCCTTTCCATTTGCTCCTTCCCTGTTTCCACTCACGCATTCTCTCTCTCTCAAATAAATAAAATCTAAAAATAAATAAATAAAAGCAGAGGGTTTTTTTTAAGAAAAATATTTGTTAAATATCTAAAGGATGAAATACATGGACATCTAAGTGTTTATAGGCATCTCAAAATTAGCATATGTAAAACTCAACTCTTAATTCCTATTTTGATAATACAGCAAACTGTTCCTAAACTCCGTGTCTTAAAACAGCTGCTTTATTTTGCTCAGGATCTTATGGATTAGAAATTTGGGAAGGGATGAGATAGATAGATGGTTCATCTCTGATCCACATGACATCAGCTGGGGTGTCTGGGACTGAAGGATCCTCTCCCAAGATAGCTTCTTCTCTTACAGATATGTCTGGCTCCTTGTTCTCTCTATCCCTCCCTCTCTCCCTCCGGCTCTGTGGTGATTCACGTTCCGCGGTCTTTCCGTATAGCCTGGGCTTCCTTATAGCATGGTAGCCTATAGTAGTCATACTTCTTCCACGGGACTTTAGGATCTAGGAGTGTGTGTTGCAAGAGACTAAGTGGCCAATCTCTTAAGGCCTGGGCCCAGAAACTGGCACTGCATCACATGTGAGATATTCTATGGGGTCAAACAGCCACAGAGCCCTCCCCCCAGCCCCCTGCCTGCCAGGTTCAAGAGGAAGAGCACGGAGCCAGCTCTCAAAGGCAAAAGTATCGAGGAGATTTTTGACACTATAAAAGTTTGCTGCAATTTCCTATTTTACAAATCCCCTTCCACAATTTTTCCTACCCCATAAAAATCATCCTTTTAATCACCTTGCCCAAAACACTGGAAGTAACCTTCACTGCTCTCATTCTTTCTCACAGCCCATCTCAGAAAAATCTTGTTGGCTATACTTTCAAAATATATTCATATTCTGTCTGCTGATGACTACCCCATAGTTATGATCCTGGCATAATATGTCAACATCTGTGTTCTTGACAATTGAAGAAATCTCATATTCCCTAACTGTGGCTCTAGGTGTTTATAAGAAAAGAATAATTTCTGGCAATGTCACGGATCAGTGAATACACATAGCTAAATATTTTAGTGTTCAAATGCGTTTGAATGTTCTTTCACTTTTCCTTTTTCAACCTCTTAAGCCCATTCCTAGACTGAATCATTTTAAAGTTTAAGAAATGTGTTTTTTATTTTTATTTATTTATTTATTTAAATTAAAGATTTTTATTTATTTATTTGAGAGACAGAGAAAGTGAGAGAGAGAGCATGAGAGGAGAGAAGGTTAGAGGAAGAAGCAGACTCCCCGTGGAGCTGGGAGCCCGATGTGGGACTCGATCCTGGAACTCAAGGATCATGACCTGAGCCGAAGGCAGTTGCTCAACCAACTGAGCCACCCAGGCACCCCTAAGAAATGTGTTTTTTAAATTGAATTTTTTTCCTGGTCATATCCATTACTAAATAATGTATGCATCCAGCAATTTATCAATTCATCTTTTGTGGGGGTAATCATGCAAGATAATTCCATTTTCTAGTCTTCTAACTATTTGGAATTTTTGAAGCATTACATTTTATTTGCGGAATGTTTTTTAGGTATATGAATGAGCTGTGAAAAATGCAGGTCTAAAATTTTCATTTTCATTATGCTTCATATGTGTTAAATATACACAGAAGATGGTAACAAGCTACATGTGAAATAT